>CM026391.1:23390616-23408741 GCA_014843695.1 Archivesica marissinica | reverse complement strand
CAGCAGTATGTAGTACAGTGTGCCTATTGTTTATCAGCAGTATGTAGTACAGTGTGCCTATTGTTTATCAGCAGTATGTAGTACAGTGTGCCTATTGTTTATCAGCAGTATGTAGTACAGTGTGCCTATTGTTTATCAGCAGTATGTAGTACAGTGTGCCTATTGTTTATCAGCAGTATGTAGTACAGTGTGCCTATTGTTAATCAGCAGTATGTACATTATTGAGTATGTAGTACAGTGTGTCTATTGTTTATCAGCAGTATGTAGTACAGTGTGTCTATTGTTTATCAGCAGTATGTAGTACAGTGTGTCTATTGTTTATCAGCAGTATGTAGTACAGTGTGTCTATTGTTTATCAGCAGTATGTAGTACAGTGTGCCTATTGTTTATCAGCAGTATGTAGTACAGTGTGCCTATTGTTTATCAGCAGTATGTAGTACAGTGTGCCTATTGTTTATCAGCGTATGTAGTACAGTGTGCCTATTGTTTATCAGCAGTATGTAGTACAGTGTGTCTATTGTTTATCAGCAGTATGTAGTACAGTGTGTCTATTGTTTATCAGCAGTATGTAGTACAGTGTGCCTATTGTTTATCAGCAGTATGTAGTACAGTGTGCCTATTGTTTATCAGCAGTATGTAGTACAGTGTGCCTATTGTTTATCAGCAGTATGTACATTATTGAGTATGTAGTACAGTGTGTCTATTGTTTATCAGCAGTATGTAGTACAGTGTGTCTATTGTTTATCAGCAGTATGTAGTACAGTGTGCCTATTGTTTATCAGCAGTATGTAGTACAGTGTGCCTATTGTTAATCAGCAGTATGTACATTATTGAGTATGTAGTACAGTGTGCCTATTGTTTATCAGCAGTATGTAGTACAGTGTGTCTATTGTTTATCAGCAGTATGTAGTACAGTGTGTCTATTGTTTATCAGCAGTATGTAGTACAGTGTGCCTATTGTTTATCAGCAGTATGTAGTACAGTGTGCCTATTGTTTATCAGCAGTATGTAGTACAGTGTGTCTATTGTTTATCAGCAGTATGTAGTACAGTGTGCCTATTGTTTATCAGCAGTATGTAGTACAGTGTGCCTATTGTTTATCAGCAGTATGTAGTACAGTGTGTCTATTGTTTATCAGCAGTATGTAGTACAGTGTGTCTATTGTTTATCAGCAGTATGTAGTACAGTGTGCCTATTGTTTATCAGCAGTATGTAGTACAGTGTGCCTATTGTTTATCAGCAGTATGTAGTACAGTGTGCATATTGTTTATCAGCAGTATGTACATTATTGAGTATGTAGTACAGTGTGTCTATTTTTTATCAGCAGTATGTAGTACAGTGTGTCTATTGTTTATCAGCAGTATGTAGTACAGTGTGCCTATTGTTTATCAGCAGTATGTAGTACAGTGTGCCTATTGTTAATCAGCAGTATGTACATTATTGAGTATGTAGTACAGTGTGCCTATTGTTTATCAGCAGTATGTAGTACAGTGTGTCTATTGTTTATCAGCAGTATGTAGTACAGTGTGCCTATTGTTTATCAGCAGTATGTAGTAGTGTGCCTATTGTTTATCAGCAGTATGTAGTACAGTGTGCCTATTGTTTTCAGCAGTATGTAGTACAGTGTGTCTATTGTTTATCAGCAGTATGTAAGTATGTAGTACAGTGTGTCTATTGTTTATCAGCAGTATGTAGTAGTGTGCCTATTGTTTATCAGCAGTATGTAGTACAGTGTGCCTATTGTTTATCAGCAGTATGTAGTACAGTGTGTCTATTGTTTATCAGCAGTATGTAGTACAGTGTGCCTATTGTTTATCAGCAGTATGTACTTTGAGTATGTAGTACAGTGTGTCTATTGTTTATCAGCAGTATGTAGTACAGTGTGCCTATTGTTTATCAGCAGTATGTACATTATTGATAGTACAGTGTGTCTATTGTTTATCAGCAGTATGTAGTACAGTGTGTCTATTGTTTATCAGCAGTATGTAGTACAGTGTGCCTATTGTTTATCAGCAGTATGTAGTACAGTGTGTCTATTGTTTATCAGCAGTATGTAGTACAGTGTGTCTATTGTTTATCAGCAGTATGTAGTACAGTGTGCCTATTGTTTATCAGCAGTATGTAGTACAGTGTGCCTATTGTTTATCAGCAGTATGTAGTACAGTGTGTCTATTGTTTATCAGCAGTATGTAGTACAGTGTGCCTATTGTTTATCAGCAGTATGTAGTACAGTGTGCCTATTGTTTATCAGCAGTATGTAGTACAGTGTGTCTATTGTTTATCAGCAGTATGTAGTACAGTGTGTCTATTGTTTATCAGCAGTATGTAGTACAGTGTGCCTATTGTTTATCAGCAGTATGTAGTACAGTGTGCCTATTGTTTATCAGCAGTATGTAGTACAGTGTGCCTATTGTTTATCAGCAGTATGTACATTATTGAGTATGTAGTACAGTGTGTCTATTGTTTATCAGCAGTATGTAGTACAGTGTGTCTATTGTTTATCAGCAGTATGTAGTACAGTGTGCCTATTGTTTATCAGCAGTATGTAGTACAGTGTGCCTATTGTTAATCAGCAGTATGTACATTATTGAGTATGTAGTACAGTGTGCCTATTGTTTATCAGCAGTATGTAGTACAGTGTGCCTATTGTTTATCAGCAGTATGTAGTACAGTGTGTCTATTGTTTATCAGCAGTATGTAGTACAGTGTGCCTATTGTTTATCAGCAGTATGTAGTACAGTGTGCCTATTGTTTATCAGCAGTATGTAGTACAGTGTGCCTATTGTTTATCAGCAGTATGTAGTACAGTGTGCCTATTGTTTATCAGCAGTATGTAGTACAGTGTGCCTATTGTTTATCAGCAGTATGTAGTACAGTGTGTCTATTGTTTATCAGCAGTATGTAGTACAGTGTGTCTATTGTTTATCAGCAGTATGTAGTACAGTGTGCCTATTGTTTATCAGCAGTATGTAGTACAGTGTGCCTATTGTTTATCAGCAGTATGTAGTACAGTGTGCATATTGTTTATCAGCAGTATGTACATTATTGAGTATGTAGTACAGTGTGTCTATTTTTTATCAGCAGTATGTAGTACAGTGTGTCTATTGTTTATCAGCAGTATGTAGTACAGTGTGCCTATTGTTTATCAGCAGTATGTAGTACAGTGTGCCTATTGTTATTCAGCAGTATGTACATTATTGAGTATGTAGTACAGTGTGCCTATTGTTTATCAGCAGTATGTAGTACAGTGTGCCTATTGTTTATCAGCAGTATGTAGTACAGTGTGTCTATTGTTTATCAGCAGTATGTAGTACAGTGTGCCTATTGTTTATCAGCAGTATATAGTAGTGTGCCTATTGTTTATCAGCAGTATGTAGTACAGTATGCCTATTGTTTGTCAGCAGTATGTAGTACAGTGTGTCTATTGTTTATCAGCAGTATGTACATTATTGAGTATGTAGTACAGTGTGTCTATTGTTTATCAGCAGTATGTAGTAGTGTGCCTATTGTTTATCAGCAGTATGTAGTACAGTGTGCCTATTGTTTATCAGCAGTATGTAGTACAGTGTGTCTATTGTTTATCAGCAGTATGTAGTACAGTGTGTCTATTGTTTATCAGCAGTATGTAGTACAGTGTGCCTATTGTTTATCAGCAGTATGTAGTACAGTGTGTCTATTGCTTATCAGCAGTATGTAGTACAGTGTGTCTATTGTTTATCAGCAGTATGTAGTACAGTGTGTCTATTGTTTATCAGCAGTATGTAGTACAGTGTGTCTATTGTTTATCAGCAGTATGTAGTACAGTGTGCCTATTGTTTATCAGCAGTATGTAGTACAGTGTGTCTATTGCTTATCAGCAGTATGTAGTACAGTGTGTCTATTGTTTATCAGCAGTATGTAGTACAGTGTGCCTATTGTTTATCAGCAGTATGTAGTACAGTGTGCCTATTGTTTATCAGCAGTATGTAGTACAGTGTGCCTATTGTTTATCAGCAGTATGTAGTACAGTGTGCCTATTGTTTATCAGCAGTATGTAGTACAGTGTGCCTATTGTTAATCAGCAGTATGTACATTATTGAGTATGTAGTACAGTGTGCCTATTGTTTATCAGCAGTATGTAGTACAGTGTGTCTATTGTTTATCAGCAGTATGTAGTACAGTGTGCCTATTGTTTATCAGCAGTATGTAGTACAGTGTGTCTATTGTTTATCAGCAGTATGTAGTACAGTGTGTCTATTGTTTATCAGCAGTATGTAGTACAGTGTGCCTATTGTTTATCAGCAGTATGTAGTACAGTGTGTCTATTGTTTATCAGCAGTATGTAGTACAGTGTGTCTATTGTTTATCAGCAGTATGTAGTACAGTGTGTCTATTGTTTATCAGCAGTATGTAGTACAGTGTGCCTATTGTTTATCAGCAGTATGTAGTACAGTGTGCCTATTGTTTATCAGCAGTATGTAGTACAGTGTGCCTATTGTTTATCAGCAGTATGTAGTACAGTGTGCCTATTGTTAATCAGCAGTATGTACATTATTGAGTATGTAGTACAGTGTGCCTATTGTTTATCAGCAGTATGTAGTACAGTGTGCCTATTGTTTATCAGCAGTATGTAGTACAGTGTGTCTATTGTTTATCAGCAGTATGTAGTACAGTGTGCCTATTGTTTATCAGCAGTATGTAGTACAGTGTGCCTATTGTTTATCAGCAGTATGTACATTATTGAGTATGTAGTACAGTGTGTCTATTTTTTATCAGCAGTATGTAGTACAGTGTGTCTATTGTTTATCAGCAGTATGTAGTACAGTGTGCCTATTGTTTATCAGCAGTATGTAGTACAGTGTGCCTATTGTTAATCAGCAGTATGTACATTATTGAGTATGTAGTACAGTGTGCCTATTGTTTATCAGCAGTATGTAGTACAGTGTGCCTATTGTTAATCAGCAGTATGTACATTATTGAGTATGTAGTACAGTGTGCCTATTGTTTATCAGCAGTATGTAGTACAGTGTGTCTATTGTGTATCAGCAGTATGTAGTACAGTGTGTCTTGTTTATCAGCAGTATGTAGTACAGTGTGCCTATTGTTTATCAGCAGTATGTAGTACAGTGTGCCTATTGTTTATCAACAGTATGTAGTACAGTGTGTCTATTGTTATTCAGCAGTATGTAGTACAGTGTGCCTATTGTTTATCAGCAGTATGTAGTACAGTGTGCCTATTGTTTATCAGCAGTATGTAGTACAGTGTGCATATTGTTTATCAGCAGTATGTAGTACAGTATGCCTATTGTTAATCAGCAGTATGTACATTATTGAGTATGTAGTACAGTGTGCCTATTGTTTATCAGCAGTATGTAGTACAGTGTGTCTATTGTGTATCAGCAGTATGTAGTACAGTGTGCCTATTGTTTATCAACAGTATGTAGTACAGTGTGTCTATTGTTTATCAGCAGTATGTAGTACAGTGTGCCTATTGTTTATCAGCAGTATGTAGTACAGTGTGCCTATTGTTTATCAGCAGTATGTAGTACAGTGTGCATATTGTTTATCAGCAGTATGTAGTACAGTGTGTCTATTGTTTATCAGCAGTATGTAGTACAGTGTGCCTATTGTTTATCAGCAGTATATAGTAGTGTGCCTATTGTTTATCAGCAGTATGTAGTACAGTATGCCTATTGTTTGTCAGCAGTATGTAGTACAGTGTGTCTATTGTTTATCAGCAGTATGTACATTATTGAGTATGTAGTACAGTGTGTCTATTGTGTATCAGCAGTATGTAGTACAGTGTGTCTATTGTTTATCAGCAGTATGTAGTACAGTGTGTCTATTGTTTATCAGCAGTATGTAGTACAGTGTGTCTATTGTTTATCAGCAGTATGTAGTACAGTGTGTCTATTGTTTATCAGCAGTATGTAGTACAGTGTGCCTATTGTTTATCAGTAGTATGTAGTACAGTGTTTCTATTGCTTATCAGCAGTATGTAGTACAGTGTGTCTATTGTTTATCAGCAGTATGTAGTGCAGTGTGTCTATTGTTTATCAGCAGTATGTAGTACAGTGTGCCTATTGTTTATCAGCAGTATGTAGTACAGTGTGCCTATTGTTTATCAGCAGTATGTAGTACAGTGTGCCTATTGTTTATCAGCAGTATGTAGTACAGTGTGCCTATTGTTTATCAGCAGTATGTAGTACAGTGTGTCTATTGTTTATCAGCAGTATGTAGTACAGTGTGCCTATTGTTAATCAGCAGTATGTACATTATTGAGTATGTAGTACAGTGTGCCTATTGTTTATCAGCAGTATGTAGTACAGTGTGTCTATTGTTTATCAGCAGTATGTAGTACAGTGTGTCTATTGTTTATCAGCAGTATGTAGTACAGTGTGCCTATTGTTTATCAGCAGTATGTAGTACAGTGTGCCTATTGTTTATCAGCAGTATGTAGTACAGTGTGCCTATTGTTTATCAGCAGTATGTAGTACAGTGTGCCTATTGTTAATCAGCAGTATGTACATTATTGAGTATGTAGTACAGTGTGCCTATTGTTTATCAGCAGTATGTAGTACAGTGTGTCTATTGTTTATCAGCAGTATGTAGTACAGTGTGTCTATTGTTTATCAGCAGTATGTAGTATAGTGTGCCTATTGTTTATCAGCAGTATGTAGTACAGTGTGCCTATTGTTTATCAGCAGTATGTAGTACAGTGTGTCTATTGTTTATCAGCAGTATGTAGTACATTGTGCCTATTGTTTATCAGCAGTATGTAGTACAGTGTGCCTATTGTTTATCAGCAGTATGTAGTACAGTGTGCCTATTGTTTATCAGCAGTATGTAGTACAGTGTGCATATTGTTTATCAGCAGTATGTACATTATTGAGTATGTAGTACAGTGTGTCTATTTGTTATCAGCAGTATGTAGTACAGTGTGTCTATTGTTTATCAGCAGTATGTAGTACAGTGTGTCTATTGTTTATCAGCAGTATGTAGTACAGTGTGCCTATTGTTTATCAGCAGTATGTAGTACAGTGTGCCTATTGTTTATCAGCAGTATGTACATTACTGTGTATGTAGTACAGTGTGCCTATTGCTTATCAGCAGTATGTACATTATTGAGTATATAGTACAGTGTGCCTATTGCTTATCAGCAGTATGGAGATCAAATGAGTAATTGACCCCTTCTGTTATGGAGTAAATTGTTAAGTTAATGGCGGGACGCAATCTTGCACAAAAATTCTGACCTAGAATGAACAATCGTAGATCATAAAGATTTAGATAAAATTATATATACAAGGACGGATAACATACCTGTAAAATACACTGTTCTCTTGCATAAGAACAACTTCGACTAGAGCTGAATTTCCACGGAACTTTGATGGGTTGGGATATACATCCAAAACAGTTCCAACTGCCTTTGCCAAGCAAGAGTTAGCGGAGTCTGTTATTATCGATGATGATGGTGGTGATCAGTTGATCGATTATGATAATCGTTCACGGCTTGAGCAAGATGACCTCGCAATACTCACCAAGAGGAAATCTATCGAAAGAAATTATCGATATCAGGGCGGAATGGTTAGTACACGGTTACAATATATTCATTGATGTACGCATATTTAAATGGACACAATAAATTTAAGATGTAATGAAATTCTATCGAGGGATTGGAGTGCGAATAGGCTCTCCTAAATAAGATTAAATTTTTTAGGCAGAAAAAGGTGGCCTACCTTGAATAAATATGTTACTCTTATGAAAATTAAGAATAGTAAAATATTAATAAATACAGTTAAATATATTAAGAACAAATCATATGAAAACATACGTGACTATATAATTATGCTATCGATATATTCCTTGATGTACACATATTAAAATGGTGCAATTGTTAGTGCGCTCGCTTCTCACTAATGCAACCCAGTTTTGATCCTCGGACTGGGGAGTATGTGAGATGGTATGGTGGTCGCCAGATCGGATAGGTAGGTTTTCTCCGGGTACACCGGTTTCCTCCCACACGAATGACCACATATACGCTTTCATCCGCGCCAACGAGAGTGATTAATATAAGTTGTTAGAACTTGCTTTGCAATCGTTGCAAAATAAATAAAGTTTAAACTATTAAAATGGACCACATCCTGGGGGTGGGGGTCGAGGGGGGATGGGGAGGTGTAGGGGGCTCTCCTTAATGTTTATGTGACCTATGGATACCTGACTCTCTAACTTCGGACAAATCTGGCAAAATCATGACCCTACTTTAGTCAGATCAGACGAAGCCTTAGTTTACACAAATTTAGCTTGATTGCGAAACAAGTTCTTTCAACTTATATTAATCACTCTCGAGACCTCATTTCTGATGGAATCCATTGCCACGAGGGAGAGAGCCTAAGGGCACAATCGTAACGACTCCAGCGGGGCTCGAACTCCGGACCTTTCGCACCTGAAGCGACCACGCATCCACTACGCTATCACGACTTCCACGAAGACGAAGCCTTGGAAAAATATCACATGAAATATGTTTGATTTAGGAAATACAGTCAAACCTCTCCAGAGCAAACACCGTCCGGATACACCCAAGATTGGTTGTTGTAGAGAGGTTGTTGTTCCAGAGCAAACACCGTCCGGATACACCGCAGATTGGTTGTTGTAGAGAGGTTGTTGTTCCAGAGCAAACACAGTCCGGATACACCCAAGATTGGTTGTTGTAGAGAGGTTGTTGTTCCAGAGCAAACACCGGATACACCCAAGATTGGTTGTTGTAGAGAGGTTGTTGTTCCAGAGCAAACACCGTCCGGATACACCCAAGATTGGTTGTTGTAGAGAGGTTGTTGTTCCAGAGCAAACACCGTCCGGATACACCCAAGATTGGTTGTTGTAGAGAGGTTGTTGTTCCAGAGCAAACACCGGATACACCCAAGATTGGTTGTTGTAGAGAGGTTGTTGTTCTAGAGCAAACACCGGATACACCCAAGATTGGTTGTTGTAGAGAGGTTGTTGTTCCAGAGCAAACACTGGATACACCCAAGATTGGTTGTTGTAGAGAGGTTGTTGTTCCAGAGCAAACACCGGATACACCCAAGATTGGTTGTTGTAGAGAGGTTGTTGTTCCAGAGCAAACACCGGATACACCCAAGATTGGTTGTTGTAGAGAGGTTGTTGTTCCAGAGCAAACACCGGATACACCCAAGATTGGTTGTTGTAGAGAGTTTGTTGTTCCAGAGCAAACACCGTCCGGATACACCCAAGATTGGTTGTTGTAGAGAGGTTGTTGTTCCAGAGCAAACACCGGATACACCCAATATTGGTTGTTGTAGAGAGGTTGTTGTTCCAGAGCAAACACCGGATACACCCAAGATTGGTTGTTGTAGAGAGGTTGTTGTTCCAGAGCAAACACCGGATACACCCAAGATTGGTT
Source organism: Archivesica marissinica (assembly GCA_014843695.1). Taxonomy (NCBI): domain Eukaryota; kingdom Metazoa; phylum Mollusca; class Bivalvia; order Venerida; family Vesicomyidae; genus Archivesica; species Archivesica marissinica. The sequence goes on along the minus strand of CM026391.1, from coordinate 23,399,344 downwards.
GTTGTAGAGAGGTTGTTGTTCCAGAGCAAACACCGTCCGGATACACCCAAGATTGGTTGTTGTAGAGTGGTTGTTGTTCCAGAGCAAACACCGGATACACCAAAGATTGGTTGTTGTAGAGAGGTTGTTGTTCCAGAGCAAACACCGGATACACCCAAGATTGGTTGTTGTAGAGAGGTTGTTGTTCCAGAGCAAACACCGTCCGGATACACCCAAGATTGGTTGTTGTAGAGAGGTTGTTGTTCTAGGGAGGTAGCCAGGGAACAGGCGTTCATATATGCCTTGTCAGTCAAATAAATATATTTTAACACCGAGATTATTAATTGGGCCATACTGAGCTTCTCATAATGTCATTTGGCCAGAAGTTAAAAATGAAAAATCGACAGACTGGAAGCCAGGCTACTAGGGAGTTTCAATATTTTTAAAGTTTGGAAATGCGGGAATAGTCAGTTTTGTCAGTTATGATTGCTCCATACCGATTTGAATATAGAGTATACAGAATGGAGGTACTACTTTCATTATACTATCGTATAATCGTATTGAACTAAGATTGAATATCTGAGGACGCAATGTAGTTATGACAATTGTGTACATTAATGTTTTCAATACATCAAAGTAAAAACGTCTGATAAATTACACATTTCAATTACAGTCAAACCTGTGTTAGTGGTCACCTCCATTAAGCAACCAACCTGTATTAAGCAGCCAGTTTCCAGATTCCCAATTGGTTGTTTTATTATATATTTGACCTGTGCTAAGCAGCCACTTTCTCTGACTCCCTTGGCTGGCTGCTTAACACAGGTTTGACTGTATATAAAAATTACGAATGGCAACGAGCAGCTATTTTGGTACTCGGGTACTCGAACACGGTTCAAGAGTGCTCGGTAACGATCATTTGATTTTTTGGAATCATGTTTCGGATGAGGCATGTCCGAAAACTGATGTTAAATGATCTTATTACGGTATGTGATAAAAACATTGCATTGTATGTAATAAAAGCTAAACCCGGGAAAATGAAAAATACTCATTTTAATGAGATAATAATAAGCTATAGCTGTCGATTCTAATCCTATATCAGTCATATTTCTAAATGTTGTGTAAAATGTACACAGTCAAACCTGTGTTAGTGGTCACCTCCATTAAGCAGCCAACCTGTATTAAACAGCCAGTTTCCAGATTCCCAATATGTTGTTTTATTATACATTTGACCTCTATTAAGCAGCCACCTGTGCTAAGCAACCACTTTCTGTGATTCCCTTGACTGGCTGCTTAAGACAGGTTTGACTGTATTTGTATATGTTGCATTGTTTGAAATTAACCCATTCAACCCCAAGTAACTGACATGGACTGGTCCATGATATTTTTAGACAAATAAATTAATAAGAACTTTACATTTGGACCAGTTCATTTATCAAAATGGGTAAATTTGTCTAAACATAGTATTATATTACTAGCAAAAAGTGCAGATCCTGATGAGACGGCTCATTATGAGCCGGCTCATCTACATCTACACTTTTTGTAAGCATATTTAGAGGTCTATGGTGTTGAAAGGGTTAACTTATGTTTAAACTAAAACTACCATGCATTGTTAGAATGAGGATGAGGCATTTGTAGAGGCTATGAAGTTGTCCGTGGAACACCTTGGAGATGACCTTAGAGATGACCTTAGAGAGTACGTTGTTAACTATCATGTTTTATTTTTTTAATTTATTTTTTTAAAGAAATAGAAACTTTATTTATTTTACAATGAATGAAAGCAAGTTTTAACAACTTTAATCGTTTGGTTTATATAAATTTATTTAGCTTGATTCTGAAACAAGTTATTACAACTCAATATTAATCACTCTTCGAGACCTCATTCCTGATGGAATCCATCGCCACGAGGGAGAGAGAAGAGGCAATGTGGAATTTAAATGCCTTGCCTAAGGGCACAATCGTGTCTGCTTCAATGGAGGCTCGAACTCCGGGCCTTTTGCACCTGCGCTATCACGACTTCCAATATTAATTCCGATATTAATCGTTTTAGTTGGCGATGTTGAAAGCATATAAATTCATTGCTACTATCCCCTATTCTGACAATTTTGGAAGTTGTGATAGCGCAGTGGATGAGCGTTCGCTTCAGGTGCGAAAGGTCCGGAGTTCGAGCCCCGCTGAAGCCATTACGATTGTGCCCTTAGGCAAGGCATTTAAATTCCACGTTGCCTCTTCTCACTCCCTCGTGGCGATGGATTCCATCAGGAATGAGGTCTCGAGAGTGATTAATATAAGTTGAAATAACTTGTTTCGCAATCGAGCTAAAATAAATTTGTATAAAAGTATTCTGAAAATTAGACTTTTTAACCACTTTTTTAATGATATAAAGGATATTTGTGCTTATTAGTGTAAGATAGGTAGCGCCACTCGTGGAAATACAAATGTCGGTGATCACTCGAAATAAAATCCTATCTTACAAGCACAAATCTTGTTTTTCTTTAATGATTTCCAATGATTTTGGCTAATATAATAGTTGTCAAATTTAATTCATTTTAACTGCACTGCCCCTGTTTGGAACCTCATTGCACTACAAACCACAACTGCACAACCACTTATGTTAGTGTGAACCTCCGTAATAAGAAATTGTTCCGATATAATATTCAAATTAGTTTCTGTTTGCTGTCAAAATTAATAATAACTACATATAAAACAAATTCATTAGAATATATTACTAATATGATTAACTGTTCATGATTGTCAGAAAATAGCTAAGATACAAAAGTATGTCCGACCGCGGAAGAATACGAAACGCAACGAGTGGCAGAGAAAATGCCATCATCCACTGTTTCAAATCAATGGAATATTCTTTCACTGAGAAACTCTCGTCATTCATTGGAAAGCATTAAAGAAATAGAATTGTTATTTTTAGCAAACTATTTATACATTGCATATTGAAAGTAATTTGTGAGGAAATAGAGAGATACATGTACCGTACCTAGAGATACATGTACCGTACCTAGAGATACATGTACCTAGAGATACATGTACCATACCTAGAGATACATGTACCATACCGAGAGATACATGTACCGAGAGATACATGTACCTAGAGATACATGTACCATACCTAGAGATACATGTACCGTACCTAGAGATACATGTACCGTACCAGGTTGTACCTAGAGATACATGTACCATACCTAGAGATACATGTACCGTACCGAGAGATACATGTACCGTACCTAGAGATACATGTACCGTACCTAGAGATACATGTACCATACCGAGAGATACATGTACCGAGAGATACATGTACCGTACCAAGAGATACATGTACCGTACCAGAGATACATGTACCGAGAGATACATGTACCGTACCTAGAGATACATGTACCGTACCTAGAGATACATGTACCGTACCGAGAGATACATGTACCGTACCTAGAGATACATGTACCATACCTAGAGATACATGTACCGTACCGAGAGATACATGTACCGTACCTAGAGATACATGTACCGTCAGAGAACATGTACCGAGAGATACATGTACCTACCAGAGATACATGTACCGTACCTAGAGATACATGTACCGTACCAAGAGATACATGTACCGTACCTAGAGATACATGTACCGTACCTAGAGATACATGTACCATACCTAGAGATACATGTACCGAGAGATACATGTACCGTACCAAGAGATACATGTACCGTACCTAGAGATACATGTACCGTACCAAGAGATACATGTACCGTACCTAGAGATACATGTACCATACCTAGAGATACATGTATCGAGAGATACATGTACCGTACCAAGAGATACATGTACCATACCTAGAGATACATGTACCATACCTAGAGATACATGTACCGAGAGATACATGTACCGTACCAAGAGATACATGTACCGTACCTAGAGATACATGTACCGTACCTAGAGATACATGTACCGTACCGAGAGATACATGTACCGAGAGATACATGTACCGTACCGAGAGATACATGTACCGTACCTAGAGATACATGTACCGTACCGAGAGATACATGTACCATACCTAGAGATACATGTACCGTACCTAGAGATACATGTACCGTACCGAGAGATACATGTACCGTACCTAGAGATACATGTACCGTACCTAGAGATACATGTACCGTACCGAGAGATACATGTACCGTACCTAGAGATACATGTACCGTACCTAGAGATACATGTACCGAGAGATACATGTACCGTACCTAGAGATACATGTACCGTACCAAGAGATACATGTACCGTACCGAGAGATACATGTACCGTACCTAGAGATACATGTACCATACCTAGAGATACATGTACCGAGAGATACATGTACCGTACCGAGAGATACATGTACCGTACCGAGAGATACATGTACCGTACCGAGAGATACATGTACCGTACCGAGAGATACATGTACCGTACCTAGAGATACATGTACCGTACCTAGAGATACATGTACCGAGAGATACATGTACCGTACCTAGAGATACATGTACCGTACCTAGAGATACATGTACCGTACCTAGAGATACATGTACCGTACCTAGAGATACATGTACCATACCTAGAGATACATGTACCGAGAGATACATGTACCGTACCGAGAGATACATGTACCGTACCGAGAGATACATGTACCGTACCGAGAGATACATGTACCGTACCTAGAGATACATGTACCGTACCTAGAGATACATGTACCGAGAGATACATGTACCGTACCTAGAGATACATGTACCGTACCTAGAGATACATGTACCGTACCTAGAGATACATGTACCGTACCTAGAGATACATGTACCGTACCAAGAGATACATGTACCGTACCTAGAGATACATGTACCGTACCTAGAGATACATGTACCGTACCTAGAGATACATGTACCGAGAGATACATGTACCGTACCGAGAGATACATGTACCGTACCGAGAGATACATGTACCGTACCGAGAGATACATGTACCGTACCTAGAGATACATGTACCGAACCGAGAGATACATGTACCGTACCGAGAGATACATGTACCGTACCAAGAGATACATGTACCGTACCTAGAGATACATGTACCATACCTAGAGATACATGTACCGAGAGATACATGTACCGTACCAAGAGATACATGTACCATACCTAGAGATACATGTACCGTACCTAGAGATACATGTACCGAGAGATACATGTACCGTACCGAGAGATACATGTACCGTACCGAGAGATACATGTACCGTACCAGAGATACATGTACCGTACCGAGAGATACATGTACCGTACCGAGAGATACATGTACCGTACCTAGAGATACATGTACCGTACCGAGAGATACATGTACCGTACCGAGAGATACATGTACCGTACCGAGAGATACATGTACTGAGAGATACATGTACCGTACCGAGAGATACATGTACCGTACCGAGAGATACATGTACCGAGAGATACATGTACCGTACCGAGAGATACATGTACCGAGAGATACATGTACCGTACCGAGAGATACATGTACCGTACCGAGAGATACATGTACCGTACCGAGAGATACATGTACCGTACCAAGAGATACATGTACCGTACCGAGAGATACATGTACCGTAACGAGAGATACATGTACCGTACCGAGAGATACATGTACCGTACCGAGAGATACATGTACCGTACCGAGAGATACATGTACCGTACCGAGAGATACATGTACCGTACCGAGAGATACATGTACCGTACCGAGAGATACATGTACCGTACCGAGAGATACATGTACCGTACCTAGAGATACATGTACCGAGCAGAGATACATGTACCGTACCGAGAGATACATGTACCGTACCGAGAGATACATGTACCGTACCGAGAGATACATGTACCGAGAGATACATGTACCGTACCGAGAAATACATGTACCGTACCAAGAGATACATGTACCGAGAGATACATGTACCGTACCGAGAGATACATGTACCGTACCGAGAGATACATGTACCGTACCAAGAGATACATGTACCGAACCGAGAGATACATGTACCGTACCGAGAGATACATGTACCGTACCGAGAGATACATGTACCGTACCGAGAGATACATGTACCGTACCGAGAGATACATGTACCGTACCGAGAGATACATGTACTGAGAGATACATGTACCGTACCGAGAGATACATGTACCATACCGAGAGATACATGTACCGTACCAAGAGATACATGTACCGTACCGAGAGATACATGTACCGTACGAGAGATACATGTACCGTACCGAGAGATACATGTACCGTACCGAGAGATACATGTACCGTACCGAGAGATACATGTACCGTACCGAGAGATACATGTACCGAGAGATACATGTACCGTACCGAGAGATACATGTACCGTACCAAGAGATACATGTACCGTACATAGAGATACATGTACCGAGAGATACATGTACCGTACCGAGAGATACATGTACCGAACCGAGAGATACATGTACCGTACCGAGAGATACATGTACCGAACCAAGAGATACATGTAACGAACCGAGAGATACATGTACCGTAGTGAGAGATACATGTACCGTACCGAGAGACATGTACCGTACCGAGAGATACATGTACCGTACCGAGAGATACATGTACTGAGAGATACATGTACCATACCGAGAGATACATGTACCATACCGAGAGATACATGTACCGTACCAAGAGATACATGTACCGTACCGAGAGATACATGTACCGTACCGAGAGATACATGTACTGTACCGAGAGATACATGTACCGTACCGAGATATACATGTACCGTACCGAGAGATACATGTACCGTACCGAGAGATACATGTACCTAGAGATACATGTACCGTACCAAGAGATACATGTACCGTACCTAGAGATACATGTACCGTACCGAGAGATACATGTACTGTACCGAGAGATACATGTACCGTACCGAGAGATACATGTACCGAGAGATACATGTACCGAAAAATTGTGCAAAGATACAATAACATCTTTCTAAACAAATGTTTTAATGTACCAGTAACTTGTGTACCATCCATACAGTCCATACAGGGAGACCGGCGATACAATAACATCTTTCTAAACAAATGTTTTAGTGTACCAGTAACTTGTGTACCATCCATACAGTCCATACAGGGAGACGGGCGATAAAATAACTTCTGTCTAAACAAATGTTTTAGTGTACCAGTAACTCGAATGGATCCATACAATCAATACAGTCCATACAGAGGGAGCGGCGAGATAGGATATGACGACATATTTGGAATGCCACCAAGTCCTGATACTCGACATTATGATCAAGGTATATTGCTTCAGAAGCATGCCATGGAACATCTAGATCACTCTCCTGTAGCGACCAGTATTCGGATGATGCAGACAGCCGTGAACCTTGTCCAAGGAGAAATAGTCAAACAAAAGGTATGCTGTAGTAGTAGTGTCTGTACACACATAGTACATGTTTACAGTGTATGTACAAACATAGTACATGTTTACAGTGTATGTACAAACATATCACATGTTTACAGTGTCTGTACAAACATAGTACATGTTTACAGTGTCTGTACAAACATAGTACATGTTTACAGTGTATGTACAAACATAGTACATGTTTACAGTGTATGTACAAACATAGTACATGTTTACAGTGTCTGTACAAACATAGTACATGTTTACAGTGTCTGTACAAACATAGTACATGGTTACAATGTCTGTACAAACATAGTACATGTTTACAGGGTCTGTACAAACATAGTACATGTTTACAGTGTCTGTACAAACATAGTACATGTTTACAGTGTCTGTACAAACATAGTACATGTTTACAGTGTCTGTACACACATAGTACATGTTTACAGTGTCTGTACAAACATAGTATATGTTTACAGTGTCTGTACAAACATAGTACATGTTTACAGTGTCTGTACAAACATAGTACATGTTTACAGTGTCTGTACAAACATATCACATGTTTACAGTGTCTGTACAAACATAGTACATGTTTACAGTGTCTGTACAAACATAGTACATGTTTACAGTGTCTGTACAAACATAGTACATGTTTACAGTGTCTGTACAAACATAGTACATGTTTACAGTGTCTGTACAAACATAGTACATGTTTACAGTGTCTGTACACACATAGTACATGTTTACAGTGTCTGTACAAACATAGTATGTGTTTACAGTGTCTTTACAAACATAGCACGTGTTTACAGTGTCTGTACAAACATAGTACATGTTTACAGTGTCTGTACAAACATAGCACGTGTTTACAGTGTCTGTACAAACGTAGTACGTGTTTACAGTGTCTTTACAAACATGGTACACGTTTACAGTGTCTGTACAAACATAGTATGTGTTTACAGTGTCTGTACAAACATAGCACGTGTTTACAGTGTGTACAAACATAGCACATGTTTACAGTGTCTGTACACACATAGTACATGTTTACAGTGTATGTACAAACATAGTACATGTTAACAGTGTCTGTACAAACATAGTACAAGTTTACAGTGTCTGTACAAACATAGTACATGTTGGTGTTGTTGTTGTTAACAGTGTCTGTACAAACATATCACATGTTTACAGTGTCTGTACAAACATAGTACATATTTCATATCAGGCTCTATGCTGTTTGCTATTCGGATAGTGGAGCTAAAATACTTGTCTGAATAGCAAACAACATAGATCCTGATCAGACTTTGCGTTCCGCGGATTATCTAGATCTATGTACACATT
>CM026391.1:23321274-23388611 GCA_014843695.1 Archivesica marissinica | reverse complement strand
ACCTGTATGGAGCAAGCACTACCTGTATGGAGCAAGCATTACCTGTATGGAGCAAGCACTACCTGTATGGAGCAAGCACTACCTGTATGGAGCAAGCACTACCTGTATGGAGCAAGCGCTGCCTGTATGGAGCAAGCACTACCTGTATGGAGCAAGCGCTGCCTGTATGGAGCAAGCACTACCTGTATGGAGCAAGCGCTGCCTGTATGGAGCAAGCGCTGCCTGTATGGAGCAAGCACTACCTGTATGGAGCAAGTGCTACCTGTATGGAGCAAGCGCTACCTGTATGGAGCAAGCACTACCTGTATGGAGAAAGCACTACCTGTATGGAGCAAGCGCTACCTGTATGGAGTAAGCATTACCTGTATGGAGCAAGCACTACCTGTATGGAGCAAGCACTATCTGTATGGAGCAAGCATTACCTGTATGGAGCAAGCATTACCTGTATGGAGCAAGTGTTACCTGTATGGAGCAAGCACTACCTGTATGGAGCAAGCATACCTGTATGGAGCAAGCACTACCTGTATGGAGCAAGCACTACCTGTATGGAGCAAGCACTACCTGTATGGAGCAAGCACTACCTGTATGGAGCAAGCACTACCTGTATGGAGCAAGCACTACCTGTATGGAGCAAGCACTACCTGTATGGAGCAAGCATTACCTGTATGGAGCAAGCACTACCTGTATGGAGCAAGCACTACCTGTATGGAGCAAGCACTACCTGTATGGAGCAAGCACTACCTGTATGGAGCAAGCACTACCTGTATGGAGCAAGCACTACCTGTATGGAGCAAGCACTACCTGTATGGAGCAAGCACTACCTGTATGGAGCAAGCATTACCTGTATGGAGCAAACACTACCTGTATGGAGCAAGTGTTACCTGTATGGAGCAAGCACTACCTGTACGGAGCAAGCACTACCTGTATGGAGCAAGCACTACCTGTATGGAGCAAGCACTACCTGTATGGAGCAAGCGCTACCTGTATGGAGTAAGCACTACCTGTATGGAGCAAGCACTACCTGTATGGAGCAAGCACTATCTGTATGGAGCAAGCATTACCTGTATGGAGCAAGCATTACCTGTATGGAGCAAGCATTACCTGTATGGAGCAAGTGTTACCTGTATGGAGCAAGCACTACCTGTATGGAGCAAGCACTACCTGTATGGAGCAAACATTACCTGTATGGAGCAAGCATTACCTGTATGGAACAAGTGTTACCTGTATGGAGCAAGCACTACCTGTATGGAGCAAGCACTACCTGTATGGAGCAAGTGCTGCCTGTATGGAGCAAGCACTACCTGTATGGAGCAAGTGCTACCTGTATGGAGCAAGCGCTGCCTGTATGGAGCAAGCACTACCTGTATGGAGCAAGCGCTGCCTGTATGGAGCAAGCGCTGCCTGTATGGAGCAAGCACTACCTGTATGGAGCAAGTGCTACCTGTATGGAGCAAGCGCTACCTGTATGGAGCAAGCACTACCTGTATGGAGAAAGCACTACCTGTATGGAGCAAGTGTTACCTGTATGGAGCAAGCACTACCTGTATGGAGCAAGCATTACCTGTATGGAGCAAACACTACCTGTATGGAGCAAGTGTTACCTGTATGGAGCAAGCGCTACCTGTATGGAGCAAGCACTACCTGTATGGAGCAAGTGTTACCTGTATGGAGCAAGCACTACCTGTATGGAGCAAGTGTTACCTGTATGGAGCAAGCGCTACCTGTATGGAGCAAGCACTACCTGTATGGAGCAAGCACTACCTGTTTGGAGCAAGCATTACCTGTATGGCGCAAACACTACCTGTATGGAGCAAGTGTTACCTGTATGGAGCAAGCGCTACCTGTATGGAGCAAGCACTACCTGTATGGAGCAAGCATTACCTGTATGGAGCAAGCACTACCTGTATGGAGCAAGCGCTACCTGTATGGAGCAAGCACTACCTGTATGGAGCAAGCACTACCTGTATGGAGCAAGCACTACCTGTATGGAGCAAGCACATACAGGTACCTGTATGGAGCAAGCACTACCTGTATGGAGCAAGTGTTACCTGTATGGAGCAAGTGTTACTTGTATGGAGCAAGCGTTACCTGTATGGAGCAAGCACTACCTGTATGGAGCAAGCACTACCTGTATGGAGCCAGCACTACCTGTATGGAGCAAGCACTACCTGTATGGAGCCAGCACTACCTGTATGGAGCAAGCGTTACCTGTATGGAGCAAGCATTACCTGTATGGAGCAAGCACTACCTGTATGGAGCCAGCACTACCTGTATGGAGCAAGCACTACCTGTATGGAGCAATCATTACCTGTATGGAGCAATCTTTACCTGTATGGAGCAATCATTACCTGTATGGAGCAATCATTACCTGTATGGAGCAAGCACTACCTGTATGGAGCAAGCACTACCTGTATGGAGCAAGCACTACCTGTATGGAGCAAGCACTACCTGTATGGAGCCAGCACTACCTGTATGGAGCAAGCACTACCTGTATGGAGCAAGCACTACCTGTATGGAGCAAGCACTACCTGTATGGAGCAAGCACTACCTGTATGGAGCAAGCACTACCTGTATGGAGCAAGCACTACCTGTATGGAGCAAGCATTACCTGTATGGAGCAAGCACTACCTGTATGGAGCAAGCACTACCTGTATGGAGCAAGCACTACCTGTATGGAGCAAGCACTACCTGTATGGAGCAAGCACTACCTGTATGGAGCAAGCACTACCTGTATGGAGCAAGCACTACCTGTATGGAGCAAGCACTACCTGTATGGAGCAAGCACTACCTGTATGGAGCAAGCACTACCTGTATGGAGCAAGCACTACCTGTATGGAGCAAGCACTACCTGTATGGAGCAAGCACTACCTGTATGGAGCAAGCACTACCTGTATGGAGCAAGCACTACCTGTATGGAGCAAGCACTACCTGTATGGAGCAAGCACTACCTGTATGGAGCAAGCATTACCTGTATGGAGCAAGCATTACCTGTATGGAGCAAGCACTACCTGTATGGAGCAAGCACTACCTGTATGGAGCAAGCACTACCTGTATGGAGCAAGCACTACCTGTATGGAGCAAGCACTACCTGTATGGAGCAAGCGCTACCTGTATGGAGCAAGCACTACCTGTATGGAGCAAGCACTACCTGTATGGAGCAAGCGCTACCTGTATGGAGCAAGCACTACCTGTATGGAGCAAGCGCTACCTGTATGGAGCAAGCACTACCTGTATGGAGCAAGCACTACCTGTATGGAGCAAGTGCTACCTGTATGGAGCAAGCGCTACCTGTATGGAGCAAGCACTACCTGTATGGAGCAAGCACTACCTGTATGGAGCAAGTGTTACCTGTATGGAGCAAGCACTACCTGTATGGAGCAAGCATTACCTGTATGGAGCAAGCACTACCTGTATGGAGCAAGTGTTACCTGTATGGAGCAAGCGCTACCTGTATGGAGCAAGCACTACCTGTATGGAGCAAGCATTACCTGTATGGAGCAAGCACTACCTGTATGGAGCAAGTGTTACCTGTATGGAGCAAGCGCTACCTGTATGGAGCAAGCACTACCTGTATGGAGCAAGCACTACCTGTATGGAGCAAGCATTACCTGTATGGAGCAAACACTACCTGTATGGAGCAAGTGTTACCTGTATGGAGCAAGCGCTACCTGTATGGAGCAAGCATTACCTGTATGGAGCAAGCACTACCTGTATGGAGCAAGCACTACCTGTATGGAGCAAGCACTACCTGTATGGAGCAAGCACTACCTGTATGGAGCAAGCACTACCTGTATGGAGCAAGCACATACAGGTACCTGTATGGAGCAAGCACTACCTGTATGGAGCAAGTGTTACCTGTATGGAGCAAGTGTTACCTGTATGGAGCAAGCGCTACCTGTATGGAGCAAGCACTACCTGTATGGAGCAAGCACTACCTGTATGGAGCAAGCACTACCTGTATGGAGCAAGCGTTACCTGTATGGAGCAAGCATTACCTGTATGGAGCAAGCACTACCTGTATGGAGCAAGCACTACCTGTATGGAGCAAGCACTACCTGTATGGAGCAAGCATTACCTGTATGGAGCAATCATTACCTGTATGGAGCAAGCATTACCTGTATGGAGCAATCATTACCTGTATGGAGCAAGCACTACCTGTATGGAGCAAGCACTACCTGTATGGAGCAAGCACTACCTGTATGGAGCAAGCACTACCTGTATGGAGCAAGCACTACCTGTATGGAGCAAGCACTACCTGTATGGAGCAAGCACTACCTGTATGGAGCAAGCACTACCTGTATGGAGCAAGCACTACCTGTATGGAGCAAGCACTACCTGTATGGAGCAAGCACTACCTGTATGGAGCAAGCACTACCTGTATGGAGCAAGCACTACCTGTATGGAGCAAGCACTACCTGTATGGAGCAAGCACTACCTGTATGGAGCAAGCACTACCTGTATGGAGCAAGCACTACCTGTATGGAGCAAGCACTACCTGTATGGAGCAAGCACTACCTGTATGGAGCAAGCACTACCTGTATGGAGCAAGCACTACCTGTATGGAGCAAGCACTACCTGTATGGAGCAAGCACTACCTGTATGGAGCAAGCACTACCTGTATGGAGCAAGCACTACCTGTATGGAGCAAGCACTACCTGTATGGAGCAAGCACTACCTGTATGGAGCAAGCACTACCTGTATGGAGCAAGCACTACCTGTATGGAGCAAGCACTACCTGTATGGAGCAAGCACTACCTGTATGGAGCAAGCACTACCTGTATGGAGCCAGCACTACCTGTATGGAGCAAGCACTACCTGTATGGAGCAAGCACTACCTGTATGGAGCAAGCACTACCTGTATGGAGCAAGCACTACCTGTATGGAGCAAGCACTACCTGTATGGAGCAATCATTACCTGTATGGAGCAAGCGCTACCTGTATGGAGCAAGCGCTACCTGTATGGAGCAAGCACTACCTGTATGGAACCAGCACTACCTGTATGGAGCAAGCACTACCTGTATGGAGCAAGCACTACCTGTATGGAGCAAGCACTACCTATATGGAGCAAGCACTACCTATATGGAGCAAGCGCTACCTGTATGGAGCAAGCGCTACCTGTATGGAGCAAGCACTACCTGTATGGAACCAGCACTACCTGTATGGAGCAAGCACTACCTGTATGGAGCAAGCACTACCTGTATGGAGCAAGCACTACCTATATGGAGCAAGCACTACCTATATGGAGCAAGCACTACCTGTAGGGAGCAAGTGCTATGTGTAGGGAGCTGTCCCTTCTCCTTTAATATACCGAAACCTCTCTTGTATCCTTTTCAAAATCAAATGGAAATGTAATATCTGTACAGGCTTCTGAAGAACATTCTAGATTATTTATATATCTAATTTAAAAAAAAAAGTATTTTTATACATTTGTTTTTCTCTTAGCCCCCCTAGTTGATTTGGGCGATGCCTCCAGAAGGATATTAGTCTCTTTTTGTTATTGTGGATACTGTAAGATGCAGAAGATGGTTTTGTTTTTACATGCCCGGTATATAGCACCGATACATGCCCGGTATATAGCACCGATACATGACACCCTGGTTTATAGTGACATCTGTAAGACTGTTAATATTAGGAGGGTCAGACAGGTATCGAACTTGCGATCCCTGGATTCGCAGTCCAATGTGTTAACCACTGGATTACTGATCTGCCTATCCCAGAATGTTGTTCTCTGCTGATTAGTTTATACAAATTTATTTTAGCTCAATTGCGAAACAAGTTCTTCCAATTTATATTAATCACTCTCGAGACCTCATTCCTGAGGGAATCCAGCACCACGAGAGAGAGAGAAGAGGCAACGTGGAATTTAAATGCCTTGCCTAAAGGCATAATCGTAACCGCTCCAGCGGGGCGCGACCTCCGGGTCTTTCGCATCTGCAGCGAACGCTCTACAACTGCGCTATCACGACTTCCACATTTTCTTATTTATTGATCAGACTAAATAAGAATAGATGTGAGACTGTCTTTGGAGATATTTTCTGTGATTGTTGCCATTGGAGATATTTTCTGTGATTGTCGCCATTGGAGATATTTTCTGTGATTGTTGCCATTGGAGATATTTTCTGTGATTGTCACCATTGGAGATATTTTCTGTGATTGTTGCCATTGGAGATATTTTCTGTGATTGTCGTCATTGGAGATATTTTCTGTGATTGTCGTCATTGGAGATATTTTCTGTGATTGTCGCCATTGGAGATATTTTCTGTGATTGTCGTCATTGGAGATATTTTCTGTGATTGTCGCCATTGGAGATATTTTCTGTGATTGTCGCCATATTCTACGCTTTACATTTACAGGTGTTTGCGGGTAACACCGATTCTGTGTCCGTGGTTACAAACATGCTGTTTTTCCCGTTTGAAGCAAAGATGGTGAAATTAATCCCAGTACGGTGGCATAGTGGTATATCTCTCCGGTGGGAAATCCTGGGATGTCTTGAAGGTAGTTGAACCTATAGGACAAATAGTTTAACACCGTAAATTTCCTTTTTTTGTTTTGTTTAAACTTTATTTATTTTACAACGATTGCGAAGCAAGTTCTAACAACTTATATTAATCACTCTCGTTTGGCGCAGATGAAAGCGTAAATGTGGTCATTCGTGTGGGAGGAAACCGGAGTACCCGGAAAAAACCCACCTGTCCGATCTGGCGACCACCATACCATCTCTCATACTTCCTGGTCCGAGGATCGAACCCGGGTTGCATTGGTGAGAAGCGAGCACGCTAATAATTTTCCTTGCTGTTCATGAATACATTATTGGCAGTGAAAGGTTCTGAGATGGATGATTTCTAAAAGGTTCACATGGCGGATTCCAATCTGAATGCTGTCGTTATTGACACAACAACCGATCCTATTCAACCACTTTTCTCTATAATAATCTCTTCTTCTCGTGGTCCGATTTGATAGTTCATGTTCTTGAACTTTCTTCAAATATTCCTTTAAATATTAACCATTTGAACATCCAAAACTATTGACTCACTAATACAATAACTTCTGAAATTCTTTAGCATATACCTAGACTAGATTTCACGTATTTTCATTGTTATATATATATTATTCTCCTGCCTATTGTATATCAATCAATTGATAGGGAGAAGTTTTCTTTCGTTCTAATCCTTTTCAGTGTGTGTTTTACGTTTATTTATTGTCGCTACCGGTTGCCCATATGAGCGACTCCTCCTGAAGAGATTAGTCATTTTAGATTTTTGGAGGATAGTGCAATTATACAGACAGAGACCCATTCCAGAGTCTCCTCTGGTTCTTTTTTTACATGCACGGTGTAAAGCACCGACACGAGACCTCGATTTAAAGTCCCATCTGAAAGACTGTTAAAATTTTATTAGGGTCAAACAGGGAATCAAACCTGCGATCCCTGGATTACCAGTCCAGCGTGTTACCACTGGACTACAGATCCATCTGTAACTTATATTAGTCACTCTCCAGACCTCATTCCTGGTGGAATCCATCGCGATGAGGGAGAGGCAATGTGGACTTAATTATGCCTTGTCTAAGGGTACAATCGTAACGGCTTCAGCGGGGCTTGAACTCTGGGTCTTTCCCACCTGAAGCAAACACGCTACCACGGCGCTATCATGACTTCTTATTTCAGAGAGTTGTATCGGGGATTATGCTGTTAGTGGACCCTTGGTTGCTAAGGACAACCAGTTAAAGGCTTCTAGTGCTTACGATATTGCCCATGATGCCAAGGCAGCCAGACTACGCCCAGTTACCCAGGGAATACCGCCATTATGTTGGAAACCCCAGACTTCTGATGCAAACCAATGGATTGAGGTATATCTGCTGTCTGATTTAGTCACTAATGTATCGTTGTAGAAATGCTAGGAATACCCAGCACTATCATAGGATACGAAGTAAAATTGCAGGGTTCTGTTTAGGTCAGACATTTTGGGAGAAGTGAGAAAGTGCTCGATCGCGTCCTTAAATGGTATTATTTAATAACTTTCAAATACTTAAAATATACATTATGCCCGATCGCGTCCTTAAATGGTATTATTTAATAAATTTCAACAAAATAGGGCTAAAATACTTAAAATATACATTATGCCCGATCTCGTCCTTAAATGGTATTATTTAATAAATTTCAACAAAATAGGGCTAAAATACTTAAAATATACATTATGCCCACTAGATTGACCTCAGTTGGCAGGTAACACTACTATTATATCTGCCATTTAGCTATCATGCAGTGGATAAGTAGTCGCCATATCTATCCCACCTCCATAGATATTACTCGGACTACATAGAGATTTAGGTTAATATACTATTATATCTCGATACAAACGACAGCCATTTAGCTATCATGCAGTGGATAAGTAGTCGCCATATCTATCCCACCTCCCTAGATATTACTGGGACTACATAGAGATTTAGGTTAATATACTATTATATCTCCATACAAACGACAGCCATTTAGCTATCATGCAGTGGATAAGTAGTCGCCATATCTATCCCACCTCCATTGATATTACTGGGACTTCATAGAGATTTAGGTTAATATACTATTATATCTCCATACAAACGACAGCCATTTAGCTATCATGCAGTGGATAAGTAGTCGCCATATCTATCCCACCTCCATTGATATTACTGGGACTTCATAGAGATTTAGGTTAATATACTATTATATCTCCATACAAACGACAGCCATTTAGCTATCATGCAGTGGATAAGTAGTCGCCATATCTATCCCACCTCCATACATATTACTGGGACTACATGAGATTTAGGTTAATATACTATTATATCTCCATACAAACGACAGCCATTTAGCTATCATGCAGTGGATAAGTAGTCGCCATATCTATCCCACCTCCATACATATTACTGGGACTACTTTTAGTGAGAAGTGGGGCCCCCAGAGGGTGAAGTCAAGGTCCCTAAGGCGACTATTTCGCCCATATTGCCCTCTAGAATCATCCCTGATGAATCGGGATTAAGTTTGTACAATTATGTTTTGCAGGTAGATTTAGGACATGTGTTTGTCATCCGTGGTCGAGTGGTTAAGGTCGCTGACCTGTATACCACTGTAACCTATCATCACTGATGGTCACGGGTTCGAGCCCCGCTCAGGCCGTGTCTCATTTATATGAAAAAGTTGGCAGTTTCTTACAGAGGTTGGTGCACCCAAGTACTGGTTAATCGCTGGAGCCTGCCTAGGAAAGGTGTTGTTAAGTAAACTGCCCGCCGGCGATATAGCCCGAAATGGTGTTGATGCAGGCGTAAAACCCGAAATATAACATAATAATATAAATATAACATAACAATTATGTTTTGCAGGTAGATTTAGGACATGTGTTTGTCATCCGTGGAGTGACAGTGAAAGGTAATCCCAGTGCACCAGAATGGGTGACACAGTTCCGCTTGAAGTACAGCATATTCGGCGCAACGTACGTCTACTACCAGGAACCGTATGGATTTCCTAAGGTACAAATCTCAAATTTCCCTAACAGGTCTGCATGTACATTTAATCCTTTTCGAACGACTACCTATGAATACCGTATGATTTCCTAAGGTATAAATCTCAAATTTTCCCTAACAGGTCTGCATGTACATTCAATCCTTTTCGAACGACTACCTATGAATACCGTATGGATTTCCTAAGGCTCAAATTTCCCTTACAGATCTATATGCAATCCTTTTCGAAAGACTACCTATGAATAAAGGCTACCTATTATAAATCTGTCGGTATGGGCCGCCATCATTTTTTAAAAATTCCCATGAAGGCATCGTGTGTTCCCATAATTGGGGGAGACATGCTGTTTATTCTGTCCGTCTGTCTGTCCACATCCATAAAACATGGCTAGGAGAACAATAGGTTTACTATCTAGTGGTCTAGGGATTCGAGGTTATGTGGCTATGAAAGCATTTATATGGCTATCAAATCGGACGATTGCGTTTATGTGTGTATATAGATCAAAGGAATAGCCTTTAGCTTGTACCACAGGGATTCGGCACGTTTGGGTACTTAAATATATATACTAGTACCCCCAAACGTGCCGAATCCCTGTGGCTTATACGCGTTTCAGCTCCATAACCCTGTATTGGATGTTCACCAAACCTGGCGGGAAGCAACGGTACGATGTCTAGTTGTGCTATTGTAACCCCATTCCGGTTGAATGAATTTTTGTGAATTTATGGCCATTTGAACATCTTTATAACAATCTTCATCTTCTCAACCCATTGCTGGATTGTCATCAAACTTGGCAGCAAGCATCAGTGTTATGTCTACATGTGTGCATATTGTACTCCCGTTATGGTTGGATGATATATGGGCAGATTTGGGACATTTTTATAACACAAAGATTCTCAGTTCTTCAACTCCCAAAACGCCATTTTGCTTTTTCACCAAACTTGGCAGGAAGCGTCAATATGATATCTAGTTGTGTATATTGTGATCTCGTTGCGGTTGGATGATTTGTTTGCGGATTTACGGCCGTTTCAACATTTTTTTAACACTGCTTGTCCATGCTGCATCTCCAAATGACTTCATAATTTACATTGCTTTCCTTTACTAACTCCATAATTTCTAGTTATCGGTTCAGTTTGCGAGAGACCACATGTCAACCAAGACTGTGCCAACACAGATCACCCACTTTCCATTATCTGACTTATGAGACACTTCTTGGGAACATCAGTACTTCCTGAATATGTAGTCCAGTGGTAACATGCTGGACTTGTAATCCAGGGATCGCAGGTTCGATCCCCATCTGACCCTAATAAAATTAACAGTCTTTCAGATGCGACTCTAAACTGAGGTCTCGTGTCGGTGCTGTACACCGTGCACGTAAAAGAACCAGAGGAGACTCTGGAATGGATCTCTGTCTGTATCATTGCACTATCCTCCAAAAATCTAAAATGACTAATCTCTTCAGGAGGCGTCGCTCATATGGGCAACCGGTAGCGACGATAAATAAACGTAAAACACACACACGAATCATATCCTTCCAGACCAGGTACCAGGTTGATAGCTAATCGGTAACCATTATTTAACTAGCTGGCGTCACACCAACCGACCATAGATTGAAATGAAATTAAATGAATCCCTGATGAGTTTCTAACCTTCAACCTCCCTCTCCATAGGCGGACCACGCCTTTACCACAAGGCCACAGAGACGGTATAATTATGACTAGATGGCTAATTGAGAATGTTTCCACGAAGTCGATCGAGTCCCGTGGCGATTGAGATGCAGCCTCATGTAATGTTTCACTTTCTTGTTCCATTATAGACAATCCCTGGGAATATAGACAACAGCTCCCCGGTCACGTACTACTTCAAGTCCCATTTCCAGGGCAGAGTCCTCAGAATCATACCACATGCCTGGAGTACAGCGATAGCACTTGCCTTTGATATATTGGTCTGTCAAAATGGTAGGATTTTACTTTACCCTACCCCTAGTCCGGAATACTGCTATGGCATCAATGTGTATTGATCCCTTTTTGAGACCGCTTTGAAATCGTGATAGCGCAGTGGTAGCGCGTTCTCTTCATGTGCGAAAGTCCGGGAGTTTGAGCCCCGCTGGAGCTGTTGCGATTGTGCCCTTAGGCAAGGCATTTAAATTCCACGTTGCCTCTCCTCTCTCCCTCGTGATGATGGATTCGATTCCGTCAGGAATGAGGGCTCAAGAGTGATTAATATAAGTTCTAAGAACTTGTTTCGCAATCGAGCTAAAATAAATTTGTATAAACTAGACTGCTTTGTATCTATTACAACATTGGAAGGATATTGATATGACCCTAATTCTCACCATATCGCTGCAATTCCCAGGATGCACCTTTCAGCCTTGTTGTTTCAAGGTCACACTTACAGTTCAAGGTCACAAATAAAGTTCAAGGCCACAATTACATGTCAATTGTCGTATGCACGCTATTTTGTGTCTGCTCAATACCTCTTAAACATCAGTTAAAAGATTTTTCGATAAATTGTTGTGAAAAATAAGTTAACCATGTCAAGGATCATGCCAAGGTCGGTCAATGCCCAAGGTCGTATACACACTATTTTGTGTCGAACTCCTATATGTATCAAAATGATGACGTACTTTGAAATTATACATATTATCCATTCAAAGTCTACATGTGCAGAGAGGAGCCTTTTGCCTAGTCAGACAAAGTTGAGATCGCACTTTGAGGTCAATTAAAGGTCATAATTCTGCATAATATTTCTTGTGAACTCCATATCTCTTGCAGGGCATGCTAAAAATACATGAAGCGTTCACTAATACCGAGCCTTTTAACCGTTACAACTTCATATCACATACAGGGCATGCTCAAAATACAACATGAAGCTTTCACTAATTCCGAGCCTTTTAATCGTTACAACTTCATATCACATACAGGGCATGCTCAAAATACAACATGAAACGTTCACTAATATCGAGCCTTTTAACCGTTACAACTTCATATCACATACAGGGCATGCTCAAAATACAACATGAAGCGCTCACTAATATCGAGCCCATCATCCGGATACAACTTCATATCACATACAGGGCATGCTCAAAATACAACATGAAGCGTTCATTATTATCGAACCCTTTACAAGATACAAGATACAAAATTTATTTTGAGTCGGCATGATTAAACAATGAACATTAGCTATGCATAGCTATTAACCGACAACTTCATATCACATACAGGAGGGCATGCTCAAAATACATGAAGCGTTCACTAATATCGAGCCCTTTAACCATTACAACTTCATATCACATACAGGGCATGCTCAAAATACAACATGAAACGTTCACTAATATCGAGCCCATCAACCGGATACAACTTCATATCACTGTCTCAGGTTGTAATGGAGGAATGCTATGTTGGTTGGTTTTTGTGCTGTGGATAAATCGGGACCAGGGAGTTTCACTGTATTTCTTGTTTCAGGTTGTAATGGAGTAGCCATGGTTAGTGGTAAACACCACATCCCGGACAGCCAATTACACGCATCATCTGTTCTGGATAACCGCCACTCTGTGGGCAGGTCTCGACTCAATCTTCCAGCTAACGGAGCTTATGCCGGAGCGTGGATTCCAAAATACAGCGATACAAGTCAATATCTCAAGGTACTCCATCCACTTGGTTGTGACATTTGTCACATGTGTCTATTTGTGACATTTGTCACATGTGTCTATTTGTGACATTTGTCACATGTGTCTATTTGTGACATTTGTCACATGTGTCTATTTGTGACATTTGTCACATGTGTCTATTTGTGACATTTGTCACATGTGTATATTTGTGACATTTGTCACTATTTGTGACATTTGTCACATGTGTCTATTTATGACATTTGTCACATGTGTCTATTTGTGACATTTGTCACATGTGTCTATTTGTCACATTTGTCACATGTGTCTATTTGTGACATTCCGGACGAAGAGGTAAAGAGGAATTAATGTAAGTTTTCTGAAAACTTGTTTTCCAATCCAAACCATTCACAATTTATGTAATTTGTAACATTTTTTGTATTATACATGTATATTTATTGGAATAAATACTGTTTAAACCAAGAGGTACCATGTGTATATAGATGAGAAATGATATACTAAACCTACTTAGAAATTTACTTTTTAATCTTTATTTATTTTAAAACGATTGCGAAGCAAGTTCTAACAACTTATATTAATCACTCTCGCTGGCGCGGATGAAAGCGTTAATGTGGGAGGAAACCGGAGTACCCGGAGAAAACCAACCTGGCGGCCACCATACCATCTCACATACTTCCCGGTTCGAGGTTCGAACCTGAATAGAAATAGAAATTTACTATGCTGCAAAATGTATGTCATTAACTGAAGTAGTCTAAACATATATTATGTGTAAAATAATCACATTATTGTTTTGGAGATGCTCTAAATTGTTCTCCAGATTTTGGTTATATTTGCATTCACAATGTGAATATTATTGTTTTAATTAATAATTTAATATAATTGCATTATAGTACAGAAAATATAAATTTCATACAAACCAGTTTCACATTGCCATTTCATGTAGATAACTTTTGTGATACAGAAAATATGAAGACATACAAACCAGTTTTACATTACAATTTCAAGTAGATTCATTTTTTACTGTTTAAACTATTTATTTTACGAATGCGAAACATGTTATAATTACTCACTCTCGTTGTCGCGGATGAAAGCGTAAGTGTGGTCATTCGTGTGGGAGGAAACTGGAGTACACGGAGAAAACCCACTTCTCCGATCTGGCGACCACCGTACCATCTCACATACTTCCAGGTCCAAGGATTGAACCCAGGTCACATTGGTGAGAAGCGAGCACGCTAACCACAGTGCTAATCGGTACTGAAAATGTGAAAACATGCAAATAAATTTTACATTACATTTTTAGGTAGATGTTGGATTTGCAATACATATATCGGCTATAGCCACACAGGGTGCGTTCGATTCCCAGGATTGGGTAAAAACCTACCAACTTATTTATTCCAGCGATAACATGAAATGGTTTGACTACTATGGGTTTGGATCAATCCCGCAGGTATGTTAGTTTATACAAATTTATTTTAGCTCTATTGCGAAACAAGTTTTACAACTTATATTAATCACTCTCGAGACCACATTCCTGATGGAATTCATTGCCACAAGGGAGAGCGAAGTTGCAATATGGAATTTAAATGCCTTGCCTACCGACCATGCACAGAAAGATGCGGAAAAGTTAGTGACCTGATAGTCGGGCTTAAACCCACAACCTCCCAACCACTAGTTTGTCTGCTCTATCAACTGAGCTAGCATAACCTATCCACACTGATGGTCACGGATTCGAGCCCCGCTCAGGCCGTGTCTCATTTATATGAAAAAGTTGGCAGTTTCTTACGGAGGTTGGTGCACCCAAGTACTGGTTAACCACTGGAGCCTGCCCAGGAAAGGTGTTGTTAAGTAAACTGCCCGCCGGCGATATAGCCCAAAATGGTGCTGATGCAGGCGTAAAACCCGAAATATAACATAACAACTGAGCTAGCCAGGCCTATGTTCTACCCATGCTGAAGACGGTTTGTAATCACGGATTAATGTGGGTTATCTTAGAGCTTAAAGCTGCATTACATCGTATGAAATAAAAGATATTTGAAAAATTCATTTTTTACGTATGGGTAGCAATGCTGCTACACATTCTAACATTATACTTTGTATGCTTATGTTCATTTAGTAAACAGTGTTTTTTGCGATAAAGTAGGACTTTCCGAGTCGATCGGTCACGCACTTGTTTACAACCGGAACGCATCGTCCGCACTTGTTTACATTCGGAATGCATCGTCCCCATTTGTCCCACGTTGTCTTTTTTAATTAAACTACTTGATATGTTGATTCATACCGCTGTTAGCTAAGTCTTTAGGGACATTTCTACATCACCGCGAGGGGTTCAACATTAGAGGAAGATCGATAGATAGTATTTCATGTTCAAAATATATACGCTGCTTTCTACATCCTCTGTTGTTTCACGCATGCGCACTGTGTGTGTTTATATTTCGTGTGTTGATAAACAAATTCGCGTATACGACGGTATAAATTTATTGGAATTTTATCGTTTCTGAGCGACTATTTCGATTTTTGTAAACACACACACATTAGTATTTATATTTTACCCAAAACATCCTTTATTACAATGTAATGCTGCTTTAAGGGTGGACTCCTACTACAAATGGGGAGTCCGTCTCCGTGGTCATGTGGTTACGGTCGCTGACTTGTATACCACTGTAACCTATCATCACTGATGGTCACGAGTTCAAGCCCCACTCAGGCTGTGTCTCATTTATATAAATGCTGGAGCCTCAATAGTTCAAGAAACTAAACATAGCGAGTTCGCTAATGTATTATTGAACATATCTACATATCCCTGGAAATTATTCAACAATTTACAATTTCGCCAAAAAAATCGGAACGCTGGAAAATCATCCAAAAAAGCTCTCACGAATATTAAATGATACACGGTATACCTAAATATTGTTTCACTTTGCAGAATTAAGTGATTAACGGTATAACCTAAATGTTGACTAATTTTGATAAATTAATTTTTTTTTACGTTTATTTATCGTCGCTACCGG
Organism: Archivesica marissinica; assembly: GCA_014843695.1. Taxonomy (NCBI): domain Eukaryota; kingdom Metazoa; phylum Mollusca; class Bivalvia; order Venerida; family Vesicomyidae; genus Archivesica; species Archivesica marissinica. The sequence goes on along the minus strand of CM026391.1, from coordinate 23,372,491 downwards.
TTACCCATATGAGCGACACCTCCTGAAGAGATTAGTTAGATTTTTGGAGGCTAGTGCAATGATACAGACGGAGACCCATTCCAGAGTCTCCTCTGGTTCTTTTACATGCACGGTCGACACAAGACCTATCTTTAAAGTCCCATCTGAAATATTGTTAATTTTATTAGTGTCAGACTGGGGATCAAACCTGCGATCCCTGGATTACCAGTCCAGCGTGTTACCACTGGATGTACCGTACACTTAAATATTGTTTTATTTTGCAGAATTAAGTGATGTACAGTACACCTTAATATTGTTTCAATTTGCAGAATTAAGCGATGTACAGTACACCTTAATATTGTTTTATTTTGCAGAATTAAGTGATGTACGGTACACTTAAATATTGTTTTATTTTGCAGAATTAAGTGATGTACAGTACACCTTAATATTGTTTCATTTTGCAGGTATTTGAGGGTAATTGGGAGAACAGAATAGCAAGAAAGCACTACCTGCGGATACCATTTATAGCCCGGTACATCATGATTACTCCACACACCTGGAACAACAGAATCGCCATCAGATGGGAGCTGTATGGTTGTCCCGGTATGAGCCCGCGATGTTATCGCCATAGTGAAATACTATATATAAAACCACATTAGAATTATGTTCCATAATAACGAAGCTATAATGCTTTCAAAGTAAAGTAATAACGGTTGTAAACAAACATTCGATACACTATTGCATTATAGGTAAGTCAGGTATAACCTATTAAACAATAAATCACAGTACCTGTAAGCTATCGTATATTGCCTTATCTATACAGTAGTGTAATGTTCCAACGGTATTATTACTTTACTTTGAAAGCACAGTAGTTATTCTGTTTTTCATGCTCCAAATGAATGACTATCATTACCTTTAAAGTCCCAGTAAGTATTTGCTTTGAAGATATTCTGATGAAGGGATGATTTCAAATTGCGATCCTTGTCTTAAAGTATAATTTTTCAATGATAATTTTGCAGCCAAATTTTTAAGATCGGCACAAAAATGTAATGTTATTTGTGAAATTATTATTTGTAAATGACCTCCCTTTACGAATATTTATTGCAAAGTCATTAATAACTTTCTAAATAACAAGTAAATGAAATATTAGATTGTACAGAAAGAGAGGGTGTTATTTTAATTCCTGGTACATGATGTGAAGCTATGATGTTGCGATAAGAGTTTGGGTGCCAGAGAATGTGGTGGCCTGTGTTGGTAGGCCATTATACCCAACTCGACAACAACTTGACCAACAAATCTTGATAGTTTCATTGCGTTTTGTTTGTATCTTATTTTGTTGGCATGTCATTATGCTCGCTGCGTGTTAGTTTGTACAAATTTATTTTAGCTTGATTGTGAAACAAGTTCTTATAACGTTAGTTTGATCATGTCGAGACCTCATTCCTGATGGAATCCATCGCCACGAGGAAGAGGGGGAGAGGAATGGAGAGAGGGGTAGAGAGAGGGGGAGAGAGGGGGAGAGGAATGGAGAGAGGGGTAGAGAGAGGGGGAGAAAGAGAGAAGCGGCAATGTGGAATTTCAGTGCCTTAAGGATACAATCGTAACTACTACTGATTGGCGCGAACACCTGGACCTTTCACACCTGGACCTTTCACACCTGAAGCGAACCCGCTACTAACGCGCGATCACAACTTTCACTGCGATATAGACGGATCTGTAACATGCTGGACTGGTAATCCAGGGATCGCAGGTTCGATCCCCCGTCTGACCCTAATAAAATTAACAGTCTTTCAGATGGGATGTTAAACCGAGGTCTCGTGTCGGTGCTTTACACCGTGCACGTAAAAGAACCAGAGGAGATTCTGGAATGGGTCTCTGTCTGTATCATTGCACTATCCTCCAAAAATCTAATATAACTAATCTCTTCAGGAGGCGTCGCTCATATGGGCAACCGGTAGCGACGATAAATAAACGTAAACTAAAATAAATTTCACTGCGAAGTGTAGTATGGAACAATAGATAGAGAAGCATGTCTGTACAGAGCTCTCTAGGGATGACGACTGGTGGTCTCTCATCAGGGGCGTAAGTTGGGGCTTGATACATTAGGATAGCCAGGGGATCTAGACACCCCCGGAAAATTTGGAATGTCGCGTGGCCATCAAGGATAGGAATTGGGAAGTACTGATGTCTCATAAGTGAGAAATGACTGGTCCTTTCAATAGGGGTGATTCTATAATAAACGAACATTATTGCATATAGGAAACTCCCGACATGCATCTTTTCAGAGGGGTGACTCAATAATAAGCAAACATTATTGCATATAGGAAACTCCCGACATGCGTCTTTTCAGAGGGGTGACTCTATAATAAACAAACATGATTCCATATATGAAACATCCGACATGCATCTTTTCAGAGTGGTGACTCTATAATAAACAAACAAGGGTTGTACTGTGCTCAGTTAGAGAGAAGTTGCTTTATGTTATACAGGTTCTGCTTCTGGGGTGAAGGTCGGATGCTTTGCTGATAGTGATCATGACCGTGACCTTCCCTACGAACCCTACACTGACCCCAGGATAGGAATGTGGCCCCCGATGTGTGTAGATCATTGTTTTAGAAAGGGATTCTATTACGCTGGATTACAGGTACATTTTATGATAAACTTGTAAACTCCGATATTTCATTACAGTCAAACCTGTGTTAGTGATCACCTCTATAAAACCTGTGTTAGTGATCACCTATATAAAACCTGTGTTAGTGATCACCTCTATAAACCCTGTGTTAGTGATCACCTATATAAACCCTGTGTTAGTGATCACCTATGTAAACCCTGTGTTAGTGATCACCTATATAAACCCTGTGTTAGTGATCCCCTCTATAAACCCTGTGTTAGTGATCCCCTCTATAAACCCTGTGTTAGTGATCACCTCTATAAACCCTGTTAGTGATCACCTCTATAAACCCTGTGTTAGTGATCCCCTCTATAAAACCTGTGTTAGTGATCACCTCTATAAACCCTGTGTTAGTGATCCCCTCTATAAACCCTGTGTTAGTGATCCCCTCTATAAACCCTGTGTTAGTGATCCCCTCTATAAACCCTGTGTTAGTGATCACCTCTATAAACCCTGTGTTAGTGATCCCCTCTATAAACCCTGTGTTAGTGATCCCCTCTATAAACCCTGTGTTAGTGATCACCTCTATAAAACCTGTGTTAGTGATCACCTCTATAAACCCTGTGTTAGTGATCCCCTCTATAAACCCTGTGTTAGTGATCCCCTCTATAAACCCTGTGTTAGTGATCACCTCTATAAACCCTGTGTTAGTGATCCCCTCTATAAACCCTGTGTTAGTGATCCCCTCTATAAAACCTGTGTTAGTGATCCCCTCTATAAACCCTGTGTTAGTGATCCCCTCTATAAACCCTGTGTTAGTGATCCCCTCTATAAACCCTGTGTTAGTGATCACCTCTATAAACCCTGTGTTAGTGATCACCTCTATAAACCCTGTGTTAGTGATCCCCTCTATAAACCCTGTGTTAGTGATCCCCTATATAAAACCTGTGTTAGTGATCCCCTCTATAAACCCTGTGTTAGTGATCCCCTCTATAAACCCTGTGTTAGTGATCACCTCTATAAACCCTGTGTTAGTGATCACCTCTATAAACCCTGTGTTAGTGATCCCCTATATAAACCCTGTGTTAGTGATCCCCTATATAAAACCTGTGTTAGTGATCCCCTCTATAAAACCTGTGTTAGTGATCCCCTCTATAAACCCTGTGTTAGTGATCACCTCTATAAACCCTGTGTTAGTGATCACCTCTATAAAACCTGTGTTAGTGATCACCTATATAAAACCTGTGTTAGTGATCCCCTCTATAAACCCTGTGTTAGTGATCCCCTCTATAAAACCTGTGTTAGTGATCCCCTCTATAAAACCTGTGTTAGTGATCCCCTCTATAAACCCTGTGTTAGTGATCACCTCTATAAAACCTGTGTTAGTGATCACCTCTATAAAACCTGTGTTAGTGATCCCCTCTATAAACCCTGTGTTAGTGATCCCCTCTATAAACCCTGTGTTAGTGATCACCTCTATAAACCTGTGTTAGTGATCCCCTCTATAAAACCTGTGTTAGTGATCCCCTCTATAAAACCTGTGTTAGTGATCACCTGATCACCTCTATAAACCCTGTGTTAGTGATCACCTCTATAAACCCTGTGTTAGTGATCACCTCTATAAACCCTGTGTTAGTGATCCCCTCTATAAACCCTGTGTTAGTGATCACCTCTATAAACCCTGTGTTAGTGATCCCCTCTATAAACCCTGTGTTAGTGATCACCTCTATAAACCCTGTGTTAGTGATCCCCTCTATAAACCCTGTGTTAGTGATCACCTCTATAAACCCTGTGTTAGTGATCCCCTCTATAAACCCTGTGTTAGTGATCCCCTCTATAAACCCTGTGTTAGTGATCACCTCTATAAACCCTGTGTTAGTGATCACCTCTATAAACCCTGTGTTAGTGATCCCCTCTATAAACCCTGTGTTAGTGATCACCTCTATAAACCCTGTGTTAGTGATCACCTCTATAAACCCTGTGTTAGTGATCCCCTCTATAAACCCTGTGTTAGTGATCACCTCTATAAACCCTGTGTTAGTGATCACCTCTATAAACCCTGTGTTAGTGATCCCCTCTATAAACCCTGTGTTAGTGATCACCTCTATAAACCCTGTGTTAGTGATCACCTCTATAAACCCTGTGTTAGTGATCCCCTCTATAAACCCTGTGTTAGTGATCACCTCTATAAACCCTGTGTTAGTGATCCCCTCTATAAACCCTGTGTTAGTGATCACCTCTATAAACCCTGTGTTAGTGATCCCCTCTATAAACCCTGTGTTAGTGATCACCTCTATAAACCCTGTGTTAGTGATCCCCTCTATAAAACCTGTGTTAGTGATCCCCTCTATAAACCCTGTGTTAGTGATCCCCTCTATAAAACCTGTGTTAGTGATCCCCTCTATAAACCCTGTGTTAGTGATCCCCTCTATAAAACCTGTGTTAGTGATCCCCTCTATAAACCCTGTGTTAGTGATCACCTCTATAAACCCTGTGTTAGTGATCCCCTCTATAAACCCTGTGTTAGTGATCACCTCTATAAACCCTGTGTTAGTGATCCCCTCTATAAACCCTGTTAGTGATCCCCTCTATAAAACCTGTGTTAGTGATCCCCTCTATAAAACCTGTGTTAGTGATCCCCTCTATAAACCCTGTGTTAGTGATCCCCTCTATAAACCTGTGTTAGTGATCCCCTCTATAAAACCTGTGTTAGTGATCCCCTCTATAAACCCTGTGTTAGTGATCCCCTCTATAAACCTGTGTTAGTGATCCCCTCTATAAACCCTGTGTTAGTGATCCCCTCTATAAACCCTGTGTTAGTGATCCCCTCTATAAACCCTGTGTTAGTGATCCCCTCTATAAAACCTGTGTTAGTGATCCCCTCTATAAAACCTGTGTTAGTGATCCCCTCTATAAACCCTGTGTTAGTGATCCCCTCTATAAACCCTGTGTTAGTGATCCCCTCTATAAACCCTGTGTTAGTGATCCCCTCTATAAACCCTGTGTTAGTGATCCCCTCTATAAACCCTGTGTTAGTGATCACCAGGGTTGGCTTTCTTCCTGGAAGAAAGGTATTTCTTCCCTTCCGTGGGAAGAAACATGGGAAAAAAGGGAAGAAACACCTTTCTTCCCGGAAGAAATGGGAGAAACTAGGAAGAAACTGGGAATAAAGTGTGATATTTGTATTGCATCACTGTCAGCAACTATAAGAGAATAATATTTACATATATACATTAGCACAATGTTCTCACAATTAGCAGTCTTCACATCAGGTAGATAAGCACACTGTTCATGTAAAAAAACAGCAGTTAATAATCAATCTCAAGATCACCTCTCAGGAGCCGGAAACAGAACACTAACTTTCCTGCAGTTTGATTTCCTAGTCTGTTCCTAATTTTACTGTGGATCTGTCCAAAGTTGGAAAATATACGCTCTACTGACGCTGAGGAAGCTGGTGCCTGTTAGAAGACATACCACAAAGTCTACAAAGTCAGAATTTACACCACTGGATTTAGCTGCTTTCCACCAGGTAACTGGATCCATCCGAAGTGCTGCCTCATTGAAAAATGCAGCAGGGTATGGTGTGGATTTGGCTTGAAAGGCAATCAGCTCAGTGATGAAGGCAGGACTCTTGGACATAATAAAGTCATTAACAATCTCCAATTGCCAAGCAGATAGTTTAACACCCTGATATGCTGGATGTAGTTTGTAAGCTGTAAAGTGTTCTGGTATGATTGCTTGCTTAAACCGCTTTGTGACAAGGGTCTTGTGCGCTGGTGACTGAAGATTGGGATTATCCAGAAGAGACAGCCATGTATGGCACGCTGATGCCAGAAAGGAGTAGTCTGCCTGGCAAGCATCAATAGCAGTTGCTACAGGGCGAAGCAGCTCTGCCATGTCCTTGGAATTCCTATAGATATTGATATCCTGTATCTTTTTGGCAATGGTTTGGTCAATCTCATCCTCATGGTCCTGAACAATCTTCATGTAGCTGGTTCTGTTGGCAATATAGCTGTCCAAACAGGTGAGTTGAGACTTCCATCGTGTTTCTCCAGGGAGCTGTGGTTTCTTACTTTCGGCACACTCAGACAGCCAAGCACATGGCTTATGGTGGTTGCGAAAATACTTCTGTACTTCCACAACATGCTTCATCACTGACTGTGAAGTTAGATCCAGCCCAAGTAAGTTGAGCCAGTGGGCAGAGCAGCCATACACAGTGAGGTCTGGGTCATCTTCTTGTAAGGCAGCACGCATTTTTTCCATGTTCTTAGCATTGTCAGTACATACTCCAGATACAGTGCAGTTGTAGTTTTCGCTTGCCTTTTTGATGGACTCCTGACACAACATCTTGCAATTGTCCCCTGTTTTTGACATAGATCCAGTAGGGTGGCTATCTAAAAGATAGGATTTGTTCTCAACCTGGAGGCAACTTGCAATTATAGGTTCGTTGTGGCAATTACTCCAGCCGTCTTGTACAAGAGTTGCAGTTTTTCCGCCAATGACATGCTTCATATCCTCCTGGAGTTGATCATACACAGTGTCTAGGATTTTTCCGGCTATCTGCTTCCTGTTAGGTGGCTGATATCCTGCTCGTAGTGTACTCATCATCTTTTTGTACTGTGGATGGTCAGCGGCATTGAATGGTATATTGCATGCGTAGAAGAATTTGGCAATCTCCAAGTCAATGGCATTTTTCTGGTTTAGAGATGTCTTCACAACACAACTATCCATGTCTGGTTGGATTGAGATAGCTTGTCGTTTGGTTGGTGGAGGAGATGGAGATCTCCGTCTTTTTACTGACATAGGCTGCTCAGGGATCTCTTTTTCTGCTGGTAAGTGGTATGCTGCACTGCATTTCGCATAATGGAGTTTTAGACGGCAAGCTTTAGGAAGCTGCTGGTTCTCACAAAGTTTGCACCTAGCATACTCTTTTTCCAGCCACTGTCACAGAAACAAAGTGTTCCCAAATAGTGTCACGAGGTCTGCCACCCCTATACATTATGATTTAAATAGAACTGATGAGAAAAATAAATGTCAACTTGGTGATAATGGTTCCCAGTTTAACGCAAAGGCACTGTCAGTTTCTGAATTTAAATTACTTCTCTCGCTTGGTTATATAGTGAAAATGTAATCAATGGGATGCCTTTGAATAAAATGAAGCCATGGTAAAAGTTGTTTAATAAGGGGCATGCCATTGTCGTGTATTGTATTTCAATAGGAAACCCCTGAACAAAAATGAAGCCATATCACATGTTTGCCACTTTTAGAAGTCAATAACCTGTCAATTGAAACATATAACAATAGCTAGTAATTATAACAGGTTGGTTGGTGTGACCCAGCTTATGGGACTTCACTATACAATCTAATTGACACCTGTCATTTGGACTTGATCAACAGATGTTATTGTTGAAGCAATATTAATCATAATATATACATTTTATCTATATTTTGCGCATATATTACTAAACAAATTGACAAAAAGGAGGTTTCTTCCATTTCTTCCCAGTAGTTGGGAAGAAACGTATTTCTTCCGTATCGGAAAAAACCGGGAAAAAACCACGGTTTTTTCCCTATAGGGAAGAAACCTGCCAACCCTGGTGATCACCTCTATAAAACCTGTGTTAGTGATCCCCTCTATAAACGTGTTAGGATCACCCAAGATCCCCTCTATAAACCCTGTGTTAGTGATCCACCTCTATAAACCCTGTGTTAGTGATCCCCTCTATAAACCCTGTGTTAGTGATCCCCTCTATAAACCCTGTGTTAGTGATCCCCTCTATAAACCCTGTGTTAGTGATCACCTCTATAAACCCTGTGTTAGTGATCACCTATATAAAACCTGTGTTAGTGATCACCTCTATAAACCCTGTGTTAGTGATCCCCTCTATAAAACCTGTGATAGTGATCCCCTCTATAAACCCTGTGTTAGTGATCACCTCTATAAACCCTGTGTTAGTGATCCCCTCTATAAAACCTGTGTTAGTGATCACCTCTATAAAACCTGTGTTAGTGATCCCTCTATAAACCCTGTGTTAGTGATCACCTCTAAACCCTGTGTTAGTGATCCCCTATAAACCCTGTGTTAGTGATCCCCTCTATAAACCCTGTGTTAGTGATCCCTCTATAAACCCTGTGTTAGTGATCACCTCTATAAACCTGTGTTAGTGATCACCTATATAAAACCTGTGTTAGTGATCCCCTTATAAAACCTGTGTTAGTGATCCCCTCTATAAACCCTGTGTTAGTGATCCCCTCTATAAAACCTGTGTTAGTGATCACCTCTATAAACCCTGTGTTAGTGATCCCCTCTATAAACCCTGTGTTAGTGATCCCCTCTATAAACCCTGTTAGTGATCCCCTCTATAAAACCTGTGTTAGTGATCCCCTCTATAAAACCTGTGTTAGTGATCCCCTCTATAAACCCTGTGTTAGTGATCCCCTCTATAAACCCTGTGTTAGTGATCCCCTCTATAAAACCTGTGTTAGTGATCCCCTCTATAAACCCTGTGTTAGTGATCCCCTCTATAAAACCTGTGTTAGTGATCACCTCTATAAACCCTGTGTTAGTGATCCCCTCTATAAACCCTGTGTTAGTGATCCCCTCTATAAACCCTGTTAGTGATCCCCTCTATAAAACCTGTGTTAGTGATCCCCTCTATAAAACCTGTGTTAGTGATCCCCTCTATAAACCCTGTGTTAGTGATCCCCTCTATAAACCCTGTGTTAGTGATCCCCTCTATAAACCCTGTGTTAGTGATCCCCTCTATAAACCCTGTGTTAGTGATCCCCTCTATAAACCCTGTGTTAGTGATCACCTCTATAAACCCTGTGTTAGTGATCCCCTCTATAAACCCTGTGTTAGTGATCACCTCTATAGATCCCCTCTATAAACCCTGTGTTAGTGATCCCCTCTATAAACCCTGTGTTAGTGATCCCCTCTATAAACCCTGTGTTAGTGATCACCGATCCCCTCTATAAACCCTGTGTTAGTGATCCCCTCTATAAACCCTGTGTTAGTGATCCCCTCTATAAACCCTGTGTTAGTGATCACCTCTATAAACCCTGTGTTAGTGATCACCTCTATAAAACCTGTGTTAGTGATCACCTCTATAAACCCTGTGTTAGTGATCCCCTCTATAAAACCTGTGTTAGTGATCCCCTCTATAAACCCTGTGTTAGTGATCACCTCTATAAACCCTGTGTTAGTGATCCCCTCTATAAACCCTGTGTTAGTGATCCCCTCTATAAACCCTGTGTTAGTGATCACCTCTATAAAACCTGTGTTAGTGATCACCTCTATAAACCCTGTGTTAGTGATCCCCTCTATAAACCCTGTGTTAGTGATCCCCTCTATAAACCCTGTGTTAGTGATCCCCTCTATAAACCCTGTGTTAGTGATCACCTCTATAAACCCTGTGTTAGTGATCACCTCTATAAACCCTGTGTTAGTGATCCCCTCTATAAACCCTGTGTTAGTGATCCCCTCTATAAACCCTGTGTTAGTGATCACCTCTATAAACCCTGTGTTAGTGATCCCCTCTATAAACCCTGTGTTAGTGATCCCCTCTATAAACCCTGTGTTAGTGATCCCCTCTATAAACCCTGTGTTAGTGATCACCTCTATAAACCCTGTGTTAGTGATCCCCTCTATAAACCCTGTGTTAGTGATCACCTCTATAAACCCTGTGTTAGTGATCACCTCTATAAAACCTGTGTTAGTGATCACCTCTATAAACCCTGTGTTAGTGATCCCCTCTATAAACCCTGTGTTAGTGATCCCCTCTATAAACCCTGTGTTAGTGATCACCTCTATAAACCCTGTGTTAGTGATCCCCTCTATAAACCCTGTGTTAGTGATCCCCTCTATAAAACCTGTGTTAGTGATCCCCTCTATAAACCCTGTGTTAGTGATCCCCTCTATAAAACCTGTGTTAGTGATCCCCTCTATAAACCCTGTGTTAGTGATCACCTCTATAAACCCTGTGTTAGTGATCCCTCTATAAACCCTGTGTTAGTGATCACCTCTATAACCCTGTGTTAGTGATCCCCTCTATAAACCCTGTGTTAGTGATCACCTCTATAAAACCTGTGTTAGTGATCACCTCTATAAACCCTGTGTTAGTGATCCCCTCTATAAACCCTGTGTTAGTGATCCCCTCTATAAACCCTGTGTTAGTGATCCCCTCTATAAACCCTGTGTTAGTGATCCCCTCTATAAACCCTGTGTTAGTGATCCCCTCTATAAACCCTGTGTTAGTGATCACCTCTATAAACCCTGTGTTAGTGATCCCCTCTATAAACCCTGTGTTAGTGATCCCCTCTATAAAACCTGTGTTAGTGATCACCTCTATAAGATCACCTCTATAAAACCTGTGTTAGTGATCACCTCTATAAAACCTGTGTTAGTGATCCCCTATATAAACCCTGTGTTAGTGATCCCCTCTATAAACACCTCTATAAACCTGTGTTAGTGATCACCTATATAAACCTGTGTTAGTGATCCCCTATATAAAACCTGTGTTAGTGATCCCCTCTATAAACCCTGTGTTAGTGATCACCTCTATAAACCCTGTGTTAGTGATCCCCTCTATAAACCTGTGTTAGTGATCACCTCTATACTCAAACCCTGTGTTAGTGATCACCTATATAAACCCTGTGTTAGTGATCACCTCTATAAGATCCCCTCTATAAACCCTGTGTTAGTGATCACCTCTATAAACCCTGTGTTAGTGATCACCTCTATAAACCCTGTGTTAGTGATCCCCTCTATAAACCCTGTGTTAGTGATCACCTCTATAAACCCTGTGTTAGTGATCCCTCTATAAACCCTGTGTTAGTGATCCCCTCTATAAACCCTGTGTTAGTGATCCCCTCTATAAACCCTGTGTTAGTGATCACCTCTATAAACCCTGTGTTAGTGATCCCCTCTATAAACCCTGTGTTAGTGATCACCTCTATAAACCCTGTGTTAGTGATCCCCTCTATAAAACCTGTGTTAGTGATCCCCTCTATAAGATCACCTCTATAAAACCTGTGTTAGTGATCCCCTCTATAAACCCTGTGTTAGTGATCCCCTCTATAAACCCTGTGTTAGTGATCCCCTCTATAAACCCTGTGTTAGTGATCCCCTCTATAAAACCTGTGTTAGTGATCCCCTCTATAAAACCTGTGTTAGTGATCCCCTCTATAAACCCTGTGTTAGTGATCCCCTCTATAAAACCTGTGTTAGTGATCCCCTCAACCTATAAACCCTGTGTTAGTGATCCCCTCTATAAACCCTGTGTTAGTGATCACCTCTATAAAACCTGTGTTAGTGATCCCCTCTATAAACCCTGTGTTAGTGATCCCCTCTATAAACCCTGTGTTAGTGATCCCCTCTATAAACCCTGTGTTAGTGATCCCCTCTATAAACCCTGTGTTAGTGATCCCCTCTATAAACCCTGTGTTAGTGATCCCCTCTATAAACCCTGTGTTAGTGATCCCCTATATAAAACCTGTGTTAGTGATCACCTCTATAAACCCTGTGTTAGTGATCACCTCTATAAACCCTGTGTTAGTGATCCCCTCTATAAACCCTGTGTTAGTGATCACCTCTATAAACCCTGTGTTAGTGAGCACCTCTATAAAACAGACTACCTACTGTAGAACACTATAATTTTACAAATATTTTATTTCGCAATTTTCACGATTTGGAACATTTTCAATTAATTAGTTTTGAATTCGTTTATCCGTGATGCATCGCGAAAAATAAGGTGACTAGTTTATACAAATTTAATTTAGTTCAATTGCGAAACAAGTTCAAACAACTTATATTAATCACTCTCGAGACCTCATTCCTGATGGAATCCATCGCCACGAGGGAGAGAGAAGAGGCAACGTGGAATTTAAATGCCTTGCCTAAGGGCACAATCGTAACGGCACCAGCAGGGCCTTTCGTACCTGAAGTGAATGCGCTACCACTGCGCTATCACAACTTCCAAGGTGACAAAAGGTGTAAATTTGTATTGACTTTCAAACTTTTGATAAAATACTAGGGATGGCAACGAATGTTCGAATATTCGAATATTAAAACCATATTCGAATATTAAAAAAAAAATTAAAATCAAATTTTAATCAATTGCAGTTAAATTATAGCTTAAAAGGATATATATGTTTGTTTAAATTTCAATCAATTAAGTTTCGAAAACAAAGAATGACCCAATGCGTGCCCGAAGGTGCGAAATGTCATCGCGATATGGCTCCAAATAACAAAGGAGGGTGATGACATGTTGCTCACACCTTACAGGGGTCACTAATTGATTAATGCAGTCTATTTGATGGGACACAAACTGAGAAGCATTTGTTTTACAGGTACTAACTGTAGTGGAAATCGAAAGTTGGAAAAATTTGCGAATATTCGAATATTCGTTCGGAAGATCATCCGAATATTCGAATATCACAATCACCATTCGTTGCCATCCCTATAAAATACACATATATGTTTGGATATAACTACATTCGGATACAGTAATACCGTACATACTCGCCTATAAGACGATCTTGACCATAAGACAAACGTAAATCAGTTGTGTTTTGCATAGACCCGCGTACAAGACGTGTTGAGAACATGGCAACCACTAAGAAATAAAGGCCAAACAAATTAGTATGAAATCTCGAGGTCATTTTGATCACATCACCACAGTAACAACAACCATAAATTTGAAGAAAAAATACGTTTCTGTTTGCCGTTACAGTCTACATCCGTCAAAGTCTGTTATGTCGAATATTATTATATTTCGTTAAGTCAAACTTCGGTTATGTCGAAGAATTTTGTCCGGTCCGACGGAATTCGACATAATGGATGCAGACTGTATATTTTGAGCCTTATCTTATTACTTTATCCCATTCAACCCCAAGTAACTGACATGGACTGGTCCATGATATTTTCAGACCAATAAATTAATAAGAAAATTACCTTTGGACCAGTTCATTTATCAAAATGGGTAATTTTATCTAAAAATAGTAATAATTATTACTGGCAAAAAAGTGCAGATCCTGATGAGACGGCTCGTCACGAGCCGGCTCATCTGGATCTACACTTTTCATAAGCCTATTTAGAGGCCTGTGGGGTTGAAAGGGTTAAGGTACATCCTTACGGCGTACTAAATAGTCCTTGATAATCGAACAACTTCGCTCAAATAATCAACAATATCGTTAAATCATATTTAACAAGTTAATGATCTAATCAGTTAATTTTCATCAAATAAAGCATGAACACAAACAACATGTATATTTCGAATGTGACAGGCGGTGTATTGCAAGCTGTCAATGTCATGCCGCGACCAATCAGAATCCTGCCAGGTGTTATTACACATGTGGTAATATAAGGAAATATGTGATGGGTGTATTACACAGAATACAAGCAAATGTATGTGATATATTTCAGGATCAGTTCAAGTGTTACTGTGGTAACTTGTACGGCAAGTATGGTCCGGCGACCGACTGTACATCCTCGTGTTTCCCCAAAACAAACTTCATGTGTGGGGGACCATCTTCTAACCTCGTCTATACAACTGGAATGAGTTAGTGGTTATTTGGTGTTCTTTATTGTTTGTGTTTGTTTGTTATATTTGTTTCATCAAACTCTTTAGGCTGTCTGATTAGCGCAGTGGTTAGCGCACTAGCTTTTCACCATGCAACCCGGGTTCGATCCTCGGACCGGGAAGTATGTGAGATGGTACGGTGGTCGCCAGATCGGACAGGTGGGTTTTCTCCGGGTACTCTGGTTTCCTCCCACATGAATGCCCACATTTATGCTTTCATCCGCGCCAACTATAGTGATTAATATAAGTTGTTGAAACTTGCTTCGCAATCGTAAAGTTTAAACTTTAAACGCTCAGATTTGGTTTTGCTAGGCAATGTCACCATGGTGATGTTGGTTCGATACCTGGCGTTTTTTCTAAGCAATTCAACTTTTGATTTTGAACAGTACAGCTTAGTCATGGTTACTTGTGCTGACTGCTTATGATGCATGATCAATTGATTTCAATTTCTGTAATGTCAATACTTGCTTCACTATTGCATTTCCTACGATGAACGTATGTGCCCTGATTGCATATATTTTCGCATGAAGGTTCCCAATGATATGCAGTTGACATGCGCACTTATGGGCATGCGTATTCGCAGTGTTTGTCGCGATAAAATGCATGTCTTATAGTTTATGCTGTTCCAAGGATGATCTATTTACCTGTTCCGGCACACAGTAAGTTAATAATTAATGTAAATATATTCACTCTGTCCTTAATTGGATGTTTTCTCAAATGATTCACTGATGTTTTCTCAAATGATTCACTGATGTTTTCTCAAATGATTCACTGATGTTTTCTCATATGATTCACTGATGTTTTCTCAAATGATTCACTGATGTTTTCTCAAATGATTCACTGATGTTTTCTCAAATGATTCAAATGATATGTCATAAACACAAATGAAGATAGCTTACTACCGTTCGTTTAATCAAACGTTAGCTTCTCTTTCTTGGCCATCTACCCAGGAGCCAGTAACAAGGTCTTTGAGAGGACAAGTGTAGATAGGTTTATACATACACTCACCTGGTATTTTATAATATTTGGAGCCAATTAATTATCATACAATATAAATATTTTCTTATTGTCATTTAATGCATTTTATCCGAAATGATTATACAGATAATCATGCATAACGATCTGTAATAAAATATAAGCAATTAGTTTGTGTATATTACGTATATGATGTATGTTACGATACGACGTATATTACGTATATAATGTATGTTATGATTCGATGTATATTATGTATATGATGTATGTTACGATACGATGTATATTATGTATGTTACGATACGATGTATATTATGTATATGATGTATGTTACGATACGATGTATATTACGTATATAATGCATGTTACGATACGATGTATATTACGTATATAATGTATGTTATGATATGACGTATATTATGTATATGATGTATGTTACGATACGATGTATATTACGTATATAATGCATGTTACGATACGATGTATATTACGTATATAATGTATGTTATGATATGACGTATATTATGTATATGATGTATGTTACGATACGATGTATATTACGTATATAATGCATGTTACGATACGATGTATATTACGGATATGATGTATGTTACGATACAATGTATATTACGTATATAATGCATGTTACGATACGATGTATATTACGTATATGATGTATGTTACGATACGATGTATATTACGTATATGATGTATGTTACGATACGATGTATATTATGTATATGATGTATGTTACGATATGACGTATATTATGTATATGATGTATGTTACGATACGACGTATATTATGTATATGATGTATGTTACGATATGATGTATATTACGATGTATATTATGTATATGATGTATGTTACGATACGACATATATTATGTGTATGATGTATGTTACGATATGATGTATATTACGATGTATATTATGTATATGATGTATGTTACGATACGACGTATATTATGTATATGATGTATGTTACGATATGATGTATATTACGTATATGATGCATGTTACGATATGATGTATATTACGTATATAATGCATGTTACGATACGATGTATATGATGTATGTTACGATACGACGTATATTACGTATATAATGTATGTTACGATACAATGTATATTACGTATATAATGTATGTTACGATACGATGTATATTACGTATATAATGTATGTTACGATACGATGTATATATGTATGTTCGATACATGTATATTACGTATATAATGATGTTACGATACGATGTATATTACGATACGATGTATATTATGTATATGATGCATGTTACGATACGATGTATATTACGTATATAATGCATGTTACGATACGATGTATATTACGTATATGATGTATGTTACGATACGATGTATATTACGTATATAATGCATGTTACGATACGATGTATATTATGTATATGATGTATGTTACGATACGATGTATATTATGTATATAATGCATGTTACGATACGATGTATATTACATATATGATGTATGTTGCGATACGATGTATATTACGTATATGATGTATGTTACGATACGATGTATATTACGTATATAATGTATGTTACGATACGATGTATATTACGTATATAATGCATGTTACGATACGATGTATATTACGTATATAATGTATGTTACGATACGATGTATATTACATATATAACGTATGTTACGATACGATGTATATTATGTATATAATGCATGTTACGATACGATGTATATTATGTATATGATATATGTTACGATACGATGTATATTACGTATATAATGCATGTTACGTATACGATGTATATTATGTATATGATGTATGTTACGATACGATGTATATTATGTATATGATGTATGTTATGGTACGATGTATATTATGTATATGATGTATATTACGATACGACGTATATGATGTATGTTACGATGCGACGTATATTTCAGCTCCCGAATTCAAGGTGTGTCCAACTAGGTGGAAAGCTTACCGTGACCGGTGTTACATCCTGTTGATGGACAAGGCAGCATGGTATGATGCCCGAGCCAACTGTAAGAAAGAGGGTGCGGATCTAGCCTCGCCCAACAGTCAGGCACAGCAGGACTTTCTCTACAGTCTCTTGCTATATGGACGTTAGTATATATACTTAAGGACAAATGTTTTGCATCGGTATTTTTTATATCAGCAATTAAAGTCAATAACAAGCAGTACCACATGAAATATTATGTAATCTAAATTGATTTTGACCAACTTGTAAGAGAATGTGTGTGATATACATTGACAATTTATATTTAAATTAACTCTTTGCATGCTAGGTAACATACAGGCTTTAAAGCAGCATTACATCGTAATAAAGGATGTTTTGGGTAAAATATAAATACTAATGTGTGTGTGTTTACAAAAATCGAAATAGTCGCTCAGAAACGATAAAATTCCAATAAATTTAAACCGTTGTATACGCGAATTTGTTTATAAACACACGAAATGTAAGCACGCACAGCGCGCATGCGTGAAACAAAAGAGGATGTAGAAAACAACGTATATATTTTGAACATGAAAGACTATCTATCTATCTTCCTCTAATGTCGAACCCCTCGCGGGGATGTGGAATTGTCCCTAAAAGACTTAGCTAACAGAGGTATGAATCAACATATCAAGTAATTTAATTAAAAAAGACAACATCGGACACATGGGATCGATGCATTCCAAATGTAAACAAGTGCGGACGATGCATTCCGGATGTAAACAAGTGCGGACAATGCATTCCGAATGTAAACAAGTGCGGACGATGCATTCCGAATGTAAACAAGTGCGGACGATGCATTCCGAATGTAAACAAGTGCGGACGATGCGTTCCGGATGTAAACAAGTGCGTGACCGATCGACTTGGAAAGTCCTATCGGTTTCGAGTTTGTTTTATCCAAAAAAACACTGTTTACCAAATGAACATAAGCATACAAATTATAATGTAAGAATGTGTAGCAGCATTGCTACCCGTACGTAAACATTGAATTTTTCAAATAGCTTTTATTTCATACGATGTAATGCTGCTTTAAATAGATTTAATAATTCTAGTACAGCGTAGTTCAATAGGTGATGATCAATTGTCTATTTTTTAAATAAGCATCCTAGTTTCTAACCTAGGTCATGTAATGATGGGCATTTGACTTTTGTGTCTCAGATGGCGAGGATGTATGGATAGGTTTCAACGACATCCAAGATGAGTCCTTGTTTAACTGGGCTGATGGTAGACAAGTGAAATATACTAACTGGGGTTTGAACCAGCCCAGCCACACCCTGAATGCCAACCAGGACTGTGTTCTCATGCAGAGCAAGGTGAGTTATACCTGTGAACCAGTCTGTTATGTCAAAATCATGGTCGATGCATAACTATGTATCAAGCTTAATTGTCTTTCATTGACATGTTGTTTGTAAAATTTCCATTTTCTCTGTGATGAGCGCAGTGGTTAGTATATTTGCTATGGTCCATACTCACTTCTCACCGATGCAACCCTCGTTCGATCCTTGGACCAGGAAGTATGTTAGATCGTACAGTGGTTAACACATCGGACAGGTGGGTTTTCTCCTGGTACTCGGCTTCCTCCCATATGAATGATCACATATATACACTTTAAAGTTTATACAAATTTATTTTAGCTGCGAAACTAGTTCTTTCAACTTATATTAATCACTCTCGAGACATCATTCCTGATGGAAACCATCGCCATGAAGGAGAGAGAAGAGGCAATGTGGAATTAAAATGCCTTATATATACACTTTTGGTCGAGTGGTTAAGATCGCTGACTTGCATACCACTGTAACCTATCATCACTGATGACGGGTTCGAGCCCCACTCAGGCAGTGTCTCATTTATATGAAAAAGTTGGCAGTTTCTTACGGAGGTTGGTGCACCCAAGTACCGCTGGAGCCTGCCCAGGAAAGGTGTTGTTAGGTAAACTGCCCGCCGGCGATATAGCCCAAAATGGTGCTGATGCAGGCGTAAACCCCGAAATATAACATAACATATAATATAAGTTGTTAAAGAGCTTGTTTCACAGTCGTAAAATAAATAATAATGTTTATTCATTTACTACTTTATTGCAATACCAACAAGACATTCAAATGATTTCCGTTACAGTTGTAAGCAAGCATAGCTGCTCCCGATAATTGTGGTCTCGAGCAATCATGGCGATGGATTCCATCAGGAATGAGGTCTAGCGAGCAATTAAACTAATGTTGTATGACCTTGTTTCGCAATCAAGCTCAAATAAATTTGTATTAATTAATTGAGAGAATTTGAAGAAAACGAAAACTGTCGTCTAATCAATATTTCACTCAAACAGTGGCTATGATATAATTTTAGACATTTACTGATAGATCGACCTCATGATTAAAGTGCCATATAGGCTACTTTAGTTCACAGTATTAGGCAGAGAGCCGTCGGGCCGTCTTTTCGACGGCCTATCACCTAATAAGACGGTCAATTATATTGGCGACGGTTACCGACGGCCAGTTAAAAAAATGGCTGATTTTTTTTCTCTCTCAGACCTCACTAGGTTTGTTAACATATATATGCAGCTGTAAAACAATGACAAGAACTGGACCCTATAATAGGCTAATATTGTTCGCAATTCCTTTTTGGAGAGGCTTTCCCACCCAGGCTTTCCCAGTTTCTGCCGCATTTCGATCACGTCAGTTCGCCGTTCTCACATCGAGTCCGTGCGGCAATTTCCGTCATCATTCGGGTCCCGCTCTGGGGCTGGACTTATTTTTTTAGACTCCCATTTGGATATTTCTGCCTAATACTATGCTTTAGTTTAAAGCGACACTATTGTACGGAATAAAAATATTACAAGCTTAGACATTTTACGTACATGTGCAACTACACATTCTTCCATTATATTTTTAATAATTATTTTCAGTCAGTAGTCGGGTGTGGGTGGTGGTGGGGGTGGGTGGGTGCACTGTGTGTTCGTACGATTCCCTATGTACGTACATTGGGAACGCATCGTTCTCTATCGGCAATCAGAACAAAGGCATGTCCGATTAGCGCAGTGGTTAGCGCGCTCGCTTCTCACCAATGCAACCCGAGTTCGATCCTCGGAACGGGAAGTATGTGAGATGGTACGATGGTCGCCAGATCAGACAGGTGGCTTTTCTCCTGGTACTCCGGTTTCCTCCCACACGAATGACCACATTTACTATGTATTGTATCGTTCTGTGCATAGCATTAAATATTGATTTGCAATATAATATGATTACCGGTAAACTAAAATAGTGGCGAAAACAATAACCCTGGTGATAATGGTCATATGGTATATTCGGGCTCTGGACGGCCCCAGGTATGTACCTATGTTCTATATTTGTGCTCTGGACCACAGGGATTCGGCACGTTTGGGGGTACTAGTATATATATTTAAGTACAGGGATTCTACTCTGTGGGATATCAGATTTCGCATCGATCAGTAAAATGGCCCTATCTGAAACAATTTTGTACAAAGCTGTCCAAATATAACGCCTATCCCGAGTCTTTATATTGTTCTTCAACTAAAACACAACTTTAAGCTGCATGCATGTATACTTTGCAAACAATTGCCACCGACATTGGCCATAGCAGATCACATTTCCATACTAGGACACGGGTTCTGTCAGCAACAAAAAAATCTTCGACGGGAGAGTTTTAACTGTGAATAACATTATCAATAAAATGTGTTTCCACTAACGTGTAGGTTTATTCGGCAATAATGTACGTCAAAAAGAGATTTCGTAACATTTTCAATTTGTTTTGAAAATTTCTAAAGCGGCGCAATTCGCGTTGAAACGAGCGTTCTGATTGGATTATTAGAATGTAACAAGATGTTTTTTTATATATGAAGAACAATCATAATCCAATCCGAACGCTCGTTTCAACGCTCGTTTCAACGCCGCTATAGAAATTTTCAAAACAAATTGAAAATGCTACGAAATCTCTTTGACGTACATTATTGCCGAATAAACCTACACGTTAGTGTAAACACATTTTATTGATAATGTTATTCACAGTTAAAACTCTCCCATCGAAGATTTTTTGTTGTTGCTGACAGAACCGTGTCCTAGTATGGAAATGTGATCTGCTATGGCCAATGTCGGTGGCAATTGTTTGCAAAGTATACATGCATGCAGCTTAAAGTTGTGTTTTATTTGAAGAACAATATAAAGACTCGGGATAGGCGTTATATTTGGATAGCTTTGTACAAAATTGTTTCAGATAGGGCCATTTTACTGATCGATGCGAAATCTGACATCCCACAGAGTAGAATCCCTGTACTTAAATATATATACTAGTACCCCCAAACGTGCCGAATCCCTGTGCTCTGGACAGCCCCATGTATGTACCTATGTTCTATATTCGGTCTCTGGACAGCCCCATGTACGTACCTATGTTCTATATTCGGGCTCTGAGCCCCATGTATGTACCTATGTTCTATATTCGGGCTCTGGACAGCCTCATGTATGTATCTATATTCGGGCTCTGGACAGCCACATGTATGTACCTATGTTCTATATTTGGACTCTGGACAGCCTCATGTATGTACCTATGTTCTATATTCGGGCTCTGGACAGCCCCATGTATGTACCTATGTTCTATATTCGGGCTCTGGGTGGCCCTAGGTATGTACCAATGTTTTATATTCAGGCTCTGGACAGCCCTATGTATGTACCTATGTTCTATATTCGGGCTCTGGACAGCGCCATGTATGTACCTATGTTCTATATTTGGGCTCTGGACAGCCCCATGTATGTACCTATGTTCTATATTCGGGCTCTGGACAGTGCCATGTATGTACCTATGTTCTATATTTTGGCTCTGGACAGCCCCATGTATGTACCTATATTCGGGCTCTGGACAGCCCCATGTATGCACCTATGTTTTATATTTGGGCTCTGGACAGCCCCATGTATGCACCTATGTTTTATATTTGGGCTCTGGACGGCCCCATGTATGTACCTATGTTCTATATATGGGCTCTGGACGGCCCCATGTATGTACCTATGTTCTATGTTTGGGCTCTAGACAGCCCCATGTATGTACCTATGTTCTATATTTGGGCTCTGGACAGCGCCATGTATGTACCTATGTTCTATATTTGGGCTCTGGACAGTGCCATGTATGTACCTATGTTCTATATTCGGGCTCTGGACAGTGCCATGTATGTACCTATGTTCTATATTTGGGCTCTGGACAGTGCCATGTATGTACCTATGTTCTATATTCGGGCTCTGGATGGCCCCAGGTATGTACCTATGTTCTATATTCGGGCTCTGGACAGCCCTAGGTATGTACCTATGTTCTATGGTATGGGTATTTTAATACAATATTTCTACACAAGGCTGGAGGTTGGCAGGATGAAAACTGTGATGTCAGTCATATGTACGCATGTCAGATGGACAAACAAAGCTCTAGTCAGCCGAGTGTCACCGTAGCAACTGCTGGATGCCAGAGTGGCTGGGATGGCTACCGGTGGTCCTGTTACCTGTATGGGGATGCCAGAAGGACATGGCAAGATAGTGTATCTGTGTGCGAAACCCTCGGCGGGTCCTTGGTCAGGATAGATGATAAGTAAGTTAAGATCGAGGTTGGTAATGTTGCCTGCCGTATTGGAAGTTACTGGAACGGACTTCCACTGTGGATCACGGATTCAGATACCGGAGTGCACTGTTCCTGTATATTATAAAATACTGGAATGTACGGATCCCGTATATTCTAAAATACAGGCGTGTATGGATCCCGTATATTCTATAGTACCGAAGTGTACGGATCACATATATTCTAGAATAGGCGATTAGCGCGCTCGCTTCTCACCAATGCGACCCAGGTTCGATCCTCGGACAGGGAAGTATGTCAGATGGTACGATGGTCTTCAGGTCGGACAGGTGGGTTTTCTCTGGGTACTCCGGTTTCCTCCCACATGAATGACCACATATACGCTATCCGAGCCAACGAGGGTGATTAATATAAGTTGTTAAAACTTGCTTCGCAATCGTTGTAAAAAAAGTGTTTGGATCTTGTATGTTGTAAAATACCAGAATGTCCGTATCTCGTTTATTCTACCGGTAATATACCAAAGTATCCAGATCCGGTATATTCTAAAATACGGGACTGTACAGATCACATATATTCTAAATTACGGGAATGTAATGATGCTGTATATTCTAAAATGTAAAATGTAAGACTATGGTTCCGGTATAATTCTAAAATATGGGAGAAATTGGATCCCATATATTTTATGTTCCCGGAGTGTATGGATCCCATATACCGTACTGTAAAATAATCTAAGATCCCATATATTATGGAGTGAAGTTGTGTATATTATTTATAAGTGACTGTTGTTTTGATTGCAACCTAGTTGTGTAAATTATTATAGGCCTAAAAAGCGACACTGTCTGTCTGCAGCCTAGTTGTGTATATTATTAAAGGTCTACTAAGCGGCAATGTCTGTCTGCAGCCTAGTTGTGTATATTATTAAAGGCCTACTAAGCGGCAATGTCTGTCTGCAGCCTAGTTGTGTATATTATTAAAGGCCTACTAAGCGGCAATGTCTGTCTGCAGCCTAGTAGTGTATATTATTATAGGCCTACTAAGTAGCAATGTCTGTCTGCAGCCTAGTAGTGTATATTATTAAAGGCCCATAAGTGATATTGGTTTGATTGCAGCCTAGTTGTGTATTGTATTAAAGGTCCATTGCACAGCAATGTCTCTCTGCAGTCTAGTTGTGTGTATTATTAAAGGCCCACAAGTGACTGGTTTGATTAGTCGAGTCTTATATATTATTAAAGTGTTCTGACTGCAGCCGCATTCATTTTTCTGTACAATTTTGCAAATGGGTGCTTTGGGCATCCATCGGTTCTACCAATTTTCTGGTTCACATTTTGTGTTGTAGACTGCGTATCCTATTGGAATGTTTATAATTTGAAATGTTGGTTTGCCTATTGTAGGTATGAGCAGGCCTACCTTGCTAGTGTACTAGGCACCAAATCCAGCCAATATTGGACCGATGTCAATGACCTGTCTCGCCCGGGAACCTACCAACATACAGTGAGCAGGCCGTATCTGCCCTATACAAACTGGGCCAGGAACAAACCAGGTGTGATTAAGAGGATATTTGTTTGTTTCAGGGTATGATCGAATTGTTTGGGCTGTCCGATTAGAGCAGTGGTTAGCGCGCTCGCTTCTCACCAATTACTATTTATAGTAACGTATGCAATAAAGAAAGTTATCAGTGAAATATGTGTTTTTTCACTGGTTGAAAGCAGTGGAATAAAACATTTCATTTCTCACTGCTTTGCATGTTGCTGTACCTTGCCACTGCTGTCAGTGACATCATTTATGACTGTCTAAACACGACGTTCTAGCACTATTGGGAATCACTGAAAGTGGCTGCTGAACACAGGTGGCTGCTTAATAGAGGTCAAATGTGTAATAAAACAGCTAGCATATTGGGAATCTTGAAACTGGCTGCTTAATACAGGTTGGCTGCTTAATACAGGTTGGCTGCTTAATACAGGTCAGCTGCTTAATACAGGTTGGCTGCTTAATACAGGTTGGCTGCTTAATAGAGGTGACCACTAACACAGGTTTGCCTGTATAATAGAGGTGACCACTAACACAGGTTTGACTGTATAATAGAGGTGACCACTAACACAGGTTGGCTGCTTAATAGAGGTGACCACTAACACAGGTTTGACTGTATAATAGAGGTGACCACTAACACAGGTTTGACTGTATAATAGAGGTGACCACTAACACAGGTTTGACTGTATAATAGAGGTGACCACTAACACAGGTTTGACTGTATAATAGAGGTGACCACTAGCACAGGTTTGACTGTATAATACAGGTGACCACTAACACAGGTTTGACTGTATAATAGAGGTGACCACTAACACAGGTTTGACTGTAGAATAGAGGTGACCACTAACACAGGTTTGACTGTATAATAGAGGTGACCACTAACACAGGTTTGACTGTATGTATTGTCATTAATTTGCTTACTGTCTATTTAATTTCCTAGGTGTTGAAGTTTATGATATGACAAAATTTCGAACTCCATCCCGTGATTTAGCTATCGAGCGTGGAAGATATCAAAACATACCCAGAAATCAAAGAATATGTATATATTGCAATACAGGCATGATAGACAGTGAATATCATTTCCTTCTTATATGTCCAAAATTTAGAGATCTTAGACAGAAATATTTAAAACGTTATTACTATTCATGGCCAACTATTAATATATTCACTAATTTGATGTCAGAAAAATCAAACACTTGGTAGAAATTTAGCAAAATACATATATTTCGCAAATGTATATAGAAACTAAAATTAGTATAAGCAAAGAGTATATTAACATCTTGCTCTTGTAAATCCATGTCGTTGGCTACATGTATACATATACTTGCTATAGACAATGTATGAATGTTTAATGCAATAATGGTATTGTTGTTATTGTTGTTGTTTATATAATTATTGCATTTTATTTTAAGATGGAACTTCACAGTGTGTGGCGTTGGAAAGTGGTAACATGACGGGCCTTTGGTCCAATCTAGCCTGCGGTAACAAGGCGGGGCTGATCTGTGAGAGGACGCGTGCAGGCTACACCTCTCCGTCCCTGCCACCATCTACAACTGCTTACCCACATTGTGACCCAGGGCTCATAGAGACACCCAGCTACTGTTATCAGGTCTGGTGTAACAGTAGCCCATATTTCACACTCCATGAATCTCTTTGTGTTTACTGTAAGCTTCTGTATATGCAAGGACTGTACAAATAGTAATGCATCACTGATGGTCACGGGTTCGAGCCCCGCTCAGGCCGTGTTTCATTTATATGAAAAAGTTGGCAGTTTCTTACGGAGGTTGGTGCACCCAAGTACTGGTTAACCGCTGGAGCCTGCCCAGAAAAGGTGTTGTTAAGTAAACTGCTCGCCGGCGATATAGCCCGAAAATGGTGCTGATGCAGGCGTAATAGTAATAATACAAATAGTGAAGGGCCAATTACTAATGTTGTTCAGAACTTGTGGCCCAACCCATTTGCTTTTGCTCTTATTATATGTGTCTTTGAATTTATTATGTACATGTATATAGCAATAACATATGATTAAACAAAAATACAAATAGTAATGCAATAAACTTTATGATGGTCCTAATGAAGTATTATATATTTCATACCAAATAGGAAGCTTAGTTTATACACATTTATTTTAGCTAGACTGTGAAACAAGTTCTTACAGCTTAATATTAATCAGTGGATGCGCATTCGCTTCAGGTACGAAAGGTCTGGAGTTCGAGCCCCACTGGAGCCGTTACGATTGTGCCCTTAGGCAAGGCATTTAAATTCCACATTGCCTCTTCTCTTTCCTTCATGGCGATGGATTCCATCAGGAATAAGGTCTCGAGAGTGTTTAATATAAGTTAAAAGAACATGTTTCGCAATCGAGCTAAAATAAATTTGTATAAACTAAACTAATATTAATCACTCTCGAGACATCATTATTATTGCTGGAATCCATCTTCACGAGGGAGAGAGAATCTCGTATCTGTTTTCTGTAAGCTTCTGTATATGCAAGGACTGTACAAATAAGAATGCAATAAACTTTATGATTGTAATAATTAAGTATTAAAATATATAAGCTACCACCTAACTCTGAACATGTTGTGTCGTATTTAAATAATATATTACAGTGAAACCCCTCAAAACCGGAACCCCTCTAAATCGGAATTCCCTCCAAACCGGACAATTTTTGCGGTCCCGATATTTTCCCTTCTTTGTTCATTGTAAAAAAACCTCTCTAAACCGGAACCTCTCTTTTCCGAATACCGGACAAATTTTCGGGACCATTTGTACACATTTCTATTGCAAATTACCCCTGAAAACCGAACAGCCAGCTGCGTAAAATCCGGATCCAAAACAACCTTTGTCTCACCTGAAACATAACACCTTCCGTGTTTTCACAAGTCAATTAATCAGTCGGCATATTGATGTTTTATCCGTATTGTTTACATCCGACGGGGTGTTGTGAGAACATAAAGGCGTGATAAAAACCAATGATGCTGAAAATTTGTTTTAATTATGTTGTTTTCAAATGGATTACGACTGGACACTATTTAATTATGTCCTTTGCAATTGCAGGTTTGTTAATCTCTTTTCATGTTTGAGTAATTAGTTTTAATACGATCTAATTAGATGTGAATGGGATTAAGCAGAAACAAACTTTAATGGATCATTTGATTGTGCAGTAACATGCTATATACCATGCTGACGTATACATACACGTATATATTTTTATTATTAAAAGTAATTTTAGTGTCATTTCTTGTTATTCCTGTATTCATACAGACATTTGTTCAACACTTTATCCCCCCCCCATCCGAAAACCCCTCTAAACCGAAAACCCCTCCAAACCGAACTTCTCTTCCGGTCCAGAAGCCGTTCGGTTTAGAGGGGTTTCACTGTATAAGAATAAAAACAGAGAGGGAAATTACCATCATACAAGATATGTTACAACACTTGAGAATAAATGGACATTCTTGCTTGATGACATAGAGGATATTTATGTTTAGCCACAAGTTGCCGAGTGGACATACATATTTCTGTGATCTCGAGATGAAATAAAATCCTATCTTACACTAATAAACACAATTTTGATTTTGGCTAATGTAATAATTGGTTTTTTATTCATTTTAACTGCCACTGTCGGGAGCCTCATTTCTCTGCAATACACAACTGCACAACCACTTATGTTAGTGTGAACGTCTGTAATAAGAAATCATTCCGGTTTAAGTTAGTTTCTGTTTGCTGTCAAAATTAAAAATTCATTAGAATATATTACTTTATAGATAACTGATCATTATTGTCAGGAAATCGATAAAATACAAAAGTACATCTAATCGCGGAGGAATACGAAACTTAAACAGTGACAGAGAAAATGCCATCTTTCATTGTTTGAAAACAGTGAAAGATGGAATTTTCATTCACTGAGAAAACTGATCGTTCACCCTGATTATGGTAGAACTTGTATTGAAACTGATCGTTCACCCTGATTATGGTACAGCTTGTATTGAAACTGATCGTTCACCCTGATTATGGTACAGCTTGTATTAAAACTGATCGTTCACCCTGATTATGGTAGAGCTTGTATTAACCCATTCAACACCAAGTAACTCACATGGACTGGTCCATGATATTCATAAACCAATAAATGAATCAGAAAATCACATTTGGACAAGTTCATTTATCAAAATGGGTAATTATGTCTAAAAATAGTCATATCACTGGCAAAAAGTGCAGATCCTGATGAGACGGCTCGTCACGAGCCGGCTCATCTGGATCTACACTTTTTGTAAGCCTATATAGAGGTCTGTGGTGTTGAAAGGGTTAAGTACAATTCATTCATATCTCTTGAATGAATTAGGTGAACACAGTGGCAAGTCATCTGCAGCGCACATGGGTGGAAGCTCTGGATGATTGTGCAAACAAGGGAGGTAACCTAGCTTCGTTCCACAGTTCGGACGATATAGACAATGTCTGGAGACACGCTCTTGTGTATGTATAATGATTTTTATCTTGACTACCTTAGTTTTCCGATTTGCGTAGTTGGGTCCAAGGACCGTGAAGTACAGTCAAACCTGTCATTAGCAGCCAGCGAATGGAATCACAGAAATTGGCACAGGTGGCTGCTTAATAGAGGTCAAATGTATATTAAATCAAGATATTGTGAATCTGGAAACTGGCTGCTTAATACAGGTTGGTTGCTTAATAGAGGTGACCATTAACACAGGCTTGAGTGTATGTGAGATGGTAGGGTGATCGGACATGTGAGGTTTCTCCGGGTACTCCTGTTTCCTCCCACACGAGTGACCACATATATTCTTTTATCCGTGACAACGAGAGTGATTAAAATAACATAGGTTGTTAAAGCTTCTTTTTCAATCGTTGTAAAATAAATAAAGTTTATGCTTTATCTGAAAAACTAAGAAATAAATGTGGCCAATTGAGTACAATTCGCAACATGAGATAGAGTACAATTTGCAACATGAGATTGAGTACAATTTGCAACATGAGATAGAGTACAATTTGCAACATGATATTGAGTACAATTCACAACATGAGATTGAGTACAATTTACAACATGAGATTGAGTACAATTTACAACATGAGATTGAGTACAATTCACAACATGAGATTGAGTACATGAGATTGAGTACAATTTGCAACATGAGATTGAGTACAATTCACAACATTAGATTGAGTACAATTCACAACATGAGATTGGGTACAATTCACAACATGAGATTGAGTACAATTCACAACATGAGATTGAGTACAATTCACAACATGAGATTGAGTACAATTCACAACATGAGATTGAGTACAATTCACAACATGAGATTGAGTACAATTTACAACATGAGATTGAGTACAATTTACAACATTAGATTGAGTACAATTCACAACATGAGATTGAGTACATGAGATTGAGTACAATTCGCAACATGAGATTGAGTACAATTTGCAACATGAGATTGAGTACAATTCACAACATGAGATTGAGTACATGAGATTGAGTACAATTTGCAACATGAGATTGAGTACAATTCACAACATTAGATTGAGTACAATTCACAACATGAGATTGAGATTGAGTACATTCACAACATGAGATTGAGTACAATTCACAACATGAGATTGAGTACAATTCACAACATGAGATTGAGTACAATTTACAACATGAGATTGAGTACAATTTACAACATGAGATTGAGTACAATTCGCAACATGAGATTGAGTACAATTTGCAACATGAGATTGAGTACAATTCACAACATGAGATTGAGTACAATTTGCAACATGAGATTGAGTACAATTCACAACATGAGATTGAGTACATGAGATTGAGTACAATTTGCAACATGAGATTGAGTACAATTCACAACATTAGATTGAGTACAATTCACAACATGAGATTGGGTACAATTCAACATGAGATTGAGTACAATTCACAACATGAGATTGAGTACAATTCACAACAAAAACAACACAACAAAACAACATGAGATTGAGTACAATTCACAACATGAGATTGAGTACAATTCACAACATGAGATTGAGTACAATTTACAACATGAGATTGAGTACAATTTACAACATTAGATTGAGTACAATTCACAACATGAGATTGAGTACATGAGATTGAGTACAATTCACAACATGAGATTGAGTACAATTTGCAACATGAGATTGAGTACAATTCACAACATGAGATTGAGTACATGAGATTGAGTACAATTTGCAACATGAGATTGACACAACAAATTGGTACAATTCACAACATGAGATTGAGTACAATTCACAACATGAGATTGAGTACAATTCACAACATGAGATTGAGTACAATTCACAACATGAGATTGAGTACAATTCACAACATGAGATTGAGTACAATTCACAACATGAGATTGAGTACAATTCACAACATGAGGTTAAGTACAATTCACAACATGAGATTGAGTACAATTCACAACATGAGATTGAGTACAATTTGCAACATGAGATTGAGTACAATTCACAACATGAGATTGAGTACAATTCACAACATGAGATTGAGTACAATTCACAACATGAGATTGAGTACAATTCACAACATGAGGTTAAGTACAATTCACAACATGAGAATGAGTACAATTCACAACATGAGGTTAAGTACAATTCACAACATGAGATTGTGTACAATTTGCAACATGATATTGAGTACAATTTGCAACATGAGATTGAGTACAATTCACAACATGAGATTGAGTACAATTCACAACATGAGATTGAGTACAATTCACAACATGAGATTGAGTACAATTCACAACATGAGATTGAGTACAATTCGCAACATGAGATTGAGTACAATTCACAACATGAGATTGAGTACAATTCACAACATGAGATTGAGTACAATTCACAACATGAGATTGAGTACATGAGATTGAGTACAATTCACAACATGAGATTGAGTACAATTTGCAACATGAGATTGAGTACAATTCACAACATGAGATTGAGTACAATTCACAACATGAGATTGTGTACAATTTGCAACATGAGATTGAGTACAATTTGCAACATGAGATTGAGTACAATTTGCAACATGAGATTGAGTACAATTCGCAACATGAGATTGAGTACAATTCACAACATGAGATTGAGTACAATTCACAACATGAGATTGAGTACAATTCACAACATGAGGTTAAGTACAATTCACAACATGAGATTGTGTACAATTTGCAACATGAGATTGAGTACAATTTGCAACATGAGATTGAGTACAATTTGCAACATGAGATTGAGTACAATTCACAACATGAGATTATTGAGTACATGAGATTGAGTACAATTCACAACATGAGATTGAGTACAATTCACAACATGAGATTGAGTACAATTCACAACATGAGATTGAGTACAATTCACAACATGAGATTGAGTACAATTCACAACATGAGATTGAGTACAATTCACAACATGAGATTGAGTACAATTCAACATGAGATTGAGTACAATTCACAACATGAGATTGACATGAGATTGAGTACAATTCGCAACATGAGATTGAGTACAATTCGCAACATGAGATTGAGTACAATTCACAACATGAGATTGAGTACAATTCACAACATGAGATTGGGTACAATTCACAACATGAGATTGAGTACAATTTGCAACATGAGATTGAGTACAATTCACAACATGAGATTGAGTACATGAGATTGAGTACAATTCGCAACATGAGATTGAGTACAATTCGCAACATGAGATTGAGTACAATTCACAACATGAGATTGAGTACAATTCACAACATGAGATTGGGTACAATTCACAACATGAGATTGAGTACAATTCACAGCATGAGATTGAGTACAATTCACAGCATGAGATTGAGTACAATTTGCAACATTCGTAAATCATACAAAAATGCACTGATGCACAACCGTAATTTAGGAAGTTTGTTTATCAGCTTTTCTATGGTTTATAATGTAAATAATTGTCTAAGCAAATTGCTATATTAAAACAAATAAAACAAACAAACAGACATAAATAAATTTAACTTTTTGCTTGCTTCTCGTCCCTAAGTTGACCTAATCCTTTAATCGCATGTCTGTATGAGAAAAGGGTCGACCTAGTCCTTTAATTGCATGTCTGTATGAGAAAAGGGTCGACCTAGTCCTTTAATCGCATATCTGTATGAGAAAAGTGTCTACCTAGTCCTTTAATCTCATGTCTGTAAGAGAAAAGTGTCAACATAATCCTTTAATTGCATGTCTGTATGAGAAAAGTGTCTACCTAGTCCTTTAATCTCATGTCTGTAAGAGAAAAGGGTCGACCTAGTCCTTTAATCTCATGTCTGTAAGAGAAAAGTGTCTACCTAGTCCTTTAATCTCATGTCTGTAAGAGAAAAGTGTCTACCTAGTCCTTTAATCTCATGTCTGTAAGAGAAAAGTGTCTACCTAGTCCTTTAATCTCATGTCTGTAAGAGAAAAGTGTCAACATAATCCTTTAATTGCATGTCTGTATGAGAAAAGGGTCGACCTAGTCCTTTAATCGCATGTCTGTATGAGAAAAGGGTCGACCTAGTCCTTTAATCGCATGTCTGTATGAGAAAAGGGTCGACCTAGTCCTTTAATCGCATGTCTGTATGAGAAAAGGGTCGACCTAGTCCTTTAATCACATGTCTGTATGAGAAAAGGGTCGACTTATTGCCGGGAATATACGGTAGTCCACTGTATCCCGGTGTTCCATGTGTGATCCCGGTGTTCCATGTGTGATCCCGGTGTTCCATGTGTGATCCCGGTGTTCCATGTGTGATCCCGGTGTTCCATGTGTGATCCCGGTGTTCCATGTGTGATCCCGGTGTTCCAGGTGTGATAACTATTTATTTTGTATATTCTTAAGTATTGTACAAGTATTTGGTTTAATGTTTCTTTAACCCTTAACCTACCAAAAAAGTTGACGGAATGGGCATACAATATAGATCCAGATCAGCCACGTCGGAGCGCCGCGTCTGATCAGGATTTATGTTGTTTGCTATTCAGACGAGTGTTTTAGTTCCACTATCGGAATAGCAAACAGTATAGAGCTGGTTCCATTATGTGCCGTCTGATCCGGCTCTATGCTGTTTGCAAATGCAACTTTAGTCATGATTGGCAGCTTACGGGTTAAAGAAAAAGTACAACACGGTAGATTGGGCCAGTCTATGTATTATTTTGTGTTTTGTTTATTTTACAGTGGTAAACAATCTTCCTTCTGGATTGGTTTAAATGACAGAGCAACTGAAAATGGTATGTTATTTTTGAATATACATGTACTCTTGATGGCTGAGTGATTACGGTCGTTGACTTCAAATCACTTTGTTTAGGTTCGAATCCCACTGGACAAATTCTTTTAAACGTATTTTATTCAGAAAATAAAAGTGCTGCAATAGAAATCATTTGGATTGGAAAACAAGCGTATTAAAATGCTTATACTAATTCCTTTCCATACTCTTTCAGGCCCGTCGCTGGGCATACGCAAGTACGCACGTGCGTATCATTGGTCTGAGAAAATGAAAAAAAATTAAAACTCCAAAAATGAATTAAAACGCCAGGGGGGGTAGTAGGGATACATAGGCGCCGTGATGTGTGGAGTGGTGGAATAATTGAGCCCATTGCAAATATGGTGCATCTCGAAATAGTTTGTGCTATTTTACGTGCTTGATTAATTGATAAGAGCAATAGTCCTGCAATTCTATGTTACAAAATGCATTGAAATGCAGGAAATTGCTTCCTCATTTCCAAAAATATCCCGGGGGGGTGGGGAGACCCCCCTAGCGTAATCGCACGCTATGTTCAATTGACAAACAAATTTGACCGTGCGTATCATCAAAATAGCTCCAGCGACGGCCCTGTCTTTCATGTGAGGAAGCTATCCTTACAATTTCTCGGTGAGCAGCACATTCTAATCAACCACTCCTTAGAATATCTGTGTGCAGTACATTCTAATCATCCGCTCCATTGAATTTCTCAGTGTGTAATCCGCTCCTTACAATTTCTCAGTGGGCAGCACATTCTAATCATCCACTCCTTAGAATTTCTCAGTGTGCAGCACATTCTAATCATCCACTCATTATAATATCTTGGTGTGCAGCACATTCTAATCATCCACTCATTATAATATCTTGGTGTGCAGTACATTCTAATCATCCACTCCTTAGAATTTCTCAGTGTGCAACACATTCTAATCATCCACTCATTATAATATCTTGGTGTGCAGTACATTCTAATCATCCACTCCTTAGAATTTCTCAGTGTGCAGCACATTCTAATCATCCACTCATTATAATATCTTGGTGTGCAGTACATTCTAATCATCCACTCATTATAATATCTCAGTGTGCAGCACATTCTAATCATCCACTCATTATAATATCTTGGTGTGCAGTACATTCTAATCATCCACTCATTAGAATATCTCAGTGTGCAGCACATTCTAATCATCCACTCCTTAGAATTTCTCAGTGTGCAGCACATTCTAATCATCCACTCATTATAATATCTTGGTGTGCAGTACATTCTAATCATCCACTCATTATAATATCTTGGTGTGCAGCACATTCTAATCATCCACTCATTATAATATCTGGGTGTGCAGTACATTCTAATCATCCACTCATTAGAATATCTCAGTGTGCAGCACATTCTAATCATCCGCTCCTTAGAATTTCTCAGTGTGCAGCACATTCTAATCATCCGCTCCTTAGAATTTCTCAGTGGGCAGCACATTCTAATCATCCGCTCCTTAGAATTTCTCAGTGTGCAGCACATTCTAATCATCCGCTCCTTAGAATTTCTCAGTGTGCAGCACATTCTAATCATCCACTCATTAGAATATCTCAGTGTGCAGCACATTCTAATCATCTGCTCCTTAGAATTTCTCAGTGTGCAGCACATTCTAATCATCCACTCATTATAATATCTTGGTGTGCAGTACATTCTAATCATCCACTCATTATAATATCTTGGTGTGCAGCACATTCTAATCATCCACTCATTATAATATCTTGGTGTGCAGTACATTCTAATCATCCACTCATTAGAATATCTCAGTGTGCAGCACATTCTAATCATCCGCTCCTTAGAATTTCTCAGTGTGCAGCACATTCTAATCATCCACTCCATAGAATATCTCAGTGTGCAGCACATTCTAATCATCCGCTCATTAGAATATCTCAGTGTGCAGCACATTCTAATCATCCACTCCATAGAATATCTCAGTGTGCAGCACATTCTAATCATCCGCTCCTTAGAATATCTCAGTGTGCAGTACATTCTAATCATCCACTCCGTACAATATCTGTGTGCAGCACAGTCCGCCTCTGTGGTCGAGTGGTTAAGGTCGCTGACTTGTATACCACTGTAACCTATCATCACTGATGGTCACGGGTTCGAGCCACGCTCAGGCCGTGTCTCATTTATATGAAAAAGTTGGCAGTTTCTTACGAAGGTTGGTGCACCCAAGTACTGGTTAACCGCTGGAACCTGCCCAGGAAAGGTGTTGTTAGGTAAACTGCCCGCCGGCGATATAGCCCGAAATGGTTCTGATGCAGGCGTAAAACCCGAAATATAACATATAGCATAACAGTGTGCAGCACATTCTAATCATCCATTCTGTAGAATATCTCAGTGTGCAGCACATTCTAATCATCCGCTCATTAGAATATCTCAGTGTGCAGCACATTCTAATCATCCACTCCATAGAATATCTCAGTGTGCAGCACATTCTAATCATCCGCTCCATAGAATATCTCAGTGTGCAGCATGTTCTAATCATCCGCTCATTAGAACATGTTGGGGGAGGGGTTATGTCCAGGGGGATTATGTTTGTATCCCAATTCTGCTGTGCTGATGTTTTCTATTGTAGGCTATATTTTTCTGTTGTAGGCTATATATTTCTGTTGTAGGCTATATATTTCTGTTGTAGGCTATATATTTCTGTTGTAGGCTATATATTTCTGTTGTAGGCTATATTTTAATGCTGGAGGTCATGGTGTTCTGTTAGAGGATATGTTTTTCTTGTCGATGTTGTATTTTGTGCTGTCGGTTATGTGTTTATTGTCGATGTTGTATTTTGTGCTGTCGGTTATGTGTTTCTGGTCGATGTTGTATTTTGTGCTGTAGGTTATGTGTTTCTGGTCGATGTTGTATTTTGTGCTGTAGGTTATGTGTTTCTGGTCGATGTTGTATTTTGTGCTGTAGGTTATGTGTTTCTGGTCGATGTTGTATTTTGTGCTGTAGGTTATGTGTTTCTGGTCGATGTTGTATTTTGTGCTGTAGGTTATGTGTTTCTGGTCGATGTTGTATTTTGTGCTGTAGGTTATGTGTTTCTGGTCGATGTTGTATTTTGTGCTGTAGGTTATGTGTTTCTGGTCGATGTTGTATTTTGTGCTGTAGGTTATGTGTTTCTGGTCGATGTTGTATTTTGTGCTGTAGGTTATGTGTTTCTTGTCGATGTTGTATTTTGTGCTGTAGGTTATGTGTTTCTTGTCGATGTTGTATTTTGTGCTGTAGGTTATGTGTTTCTGGTCGATGTTGTATTTTGTGCTGTAGGTTATGTGTTTCTGGTCGATGTTGTATTTTGTGCTGTAGGTTATGTGTTTCTTGTCGATGTTTGTATTTTGTGTTGTAGGTTATGTGTTTCTTGTCGATGTTTGTATTTTGTGTTGTAGGTTATGTGTTTCTGGTCGATGTTGTATTTTGTGCTGTAGGTTATGTGTTTCTGGTCGATGTTGTATTTTGTGCTGTAGGTTATGTGTTTCTGGTCGATGTTGTATTTTGTGCTGTAGGTTATGTGTTTCTTGTCGATGTTTGTATTTTGTGCTGTAGGTTATTTGTTTTTGGATTAGGTTATGTGTGGTCAGACAGAAGTGCAGTTAACGTGTTGAACTGGAACGTGAAGCAGCCGGACAATGGTAATGCGTTTGAGGACTGTGTTGAGATGTCAAGTTCCACGTCCAAATGGAACGATGCTGCCTGCTTTACAAGGAACAACTGGATCTGCATGGTCACAAGGGGACCGGGTAATACAAAATAATTTGCAGAACTTTAGAAATACAGTCAAACCTGTCCTAAGCAGCCAGCCGAGGGAGTCACAGAAAGTGGCTGCTTAGCACAGGTGGCTGCTTAATAGAGGTCAAATGTGTAATAAAACAGCAATTGGGAATCTAGAAACTTGCTGTTTAATACAGGTTGGCTGCTTAACAGAGATGACCACTAACACAGGTTTAACTGTAATTGTAAAACTAGATAGATACTGGACATGTTAGTGTAATCTGATTGGGTAATCCTGAGATTTGTACTCGGCGCAACCAATCGTATAGCTTCAAATCGGGTTTGAGATCGAAGAATTGTTCAAGTTCTATGCATTACATTAGTATAGCTCAGAACGTATGTCACAACGATACTTGGCACAAAATTGTGTGTGCGAATTATTGGTGCGTATAAAGATAATCACAGGACTGTGAGTGCGTGTTCGGTCATGTGATATGGTGAGATTGTTCGTCAGTTCTATGCTAGGCTTAGATCGTTTCGCTAGTAAAATTCGAATTGTTTCGGGAATAGGATCGGTAATGGGTTTCCATATTGATTTAAATCGAATTTAATTCAGATTCGTTATTGTTATGAGTATCTTGTAGTATATCGTAAAACTGAGTACAAATATGTTATCGTTTGATAAATATTTTAATCTACAAACAATCCAAGATATGTTGTTAGTAAAATATATGAAACATCCCTGAGTTTTTTTACATTATCATTAATGATTTTTTACCTCTGGTTTTTACCCTGGTCCCGTGTATCTCGGTCTACACCGAGGCTATGTTTCATATATTCGACTATATGTACGTAGTACAGTCAAAGTGATTTGAAAACATTTGTTTTGTACTTGTAATTAACCTTGTCATTACATTGAATAAACGTTCGCAAGTCTTGCCCATTGCAAACAGAGATTGAGTTTTGTATGTGGTTCGGTTAAGACCAATTTTGATTGGCTCCCAAGTCGAGGCTGGTGATTATACTACTTGTCCTAAGCTGAAGTTCTATGAGGCATTCTCATTGGTTGAGAGGAATGCAAATCTCACATTCGATGAATCAAATCACTTGAGCTTGAGATCTTTGTTTATACAAATTTATTTTAGCTTGATTAAGAAACAAGTTTGTACAACATTATATTAATCGCTCTCGAGACCTCACGGATGGAATCCACCATCATGAATGTGAGAGAAGAGGCAATGTGGAATTTAAGTGCCTTGCCCAAGGGTACAATCGTAACGGCTTCAACGGGGCTCGAACTCCGGACCTTTAACACCTGAAGCTACAGCTGGGGGCGAATTCCGGGACTGTCGCTCCTGAAGCAAATGTGCTATCACGACTTCCACTAGTAAACGCTTTATAACCCCAGGCCCTTCATATTCTAAGTAACATCTAGTATTGGAGATCTATGTTGGGAACTTGCATTCCCTGCCGCCAGTCCATAAGCCACCCGCCCACAAGCCCGCCAACCCACTTGCATTCCCTGCCGCCAGTCCGTAAGCCACCCGCCCACAAGCCCGCCATCCCACTTGCATTCCCTGCCGCTAGTCCGTAAGCCACCCGCCCACAAGCCCGCCAACCCATTGCATTCCCTGCCGCCTGTCCGTAAGCCCGCCCGCCCACAAGCCCGCCATCCCACTTGCATTCCCTGCCACCAGTCCGTAAGCCACCCGCCCACAAGCCCGCCAACCCACTTGCATTCCCTGCCGCCTGTCCGTAAGCCACCCGTCCACAAGCCCGCCAACCCACTTGCATTCCCTGCCACCAGTCCGTAAGCCACCCGCCCACAAGCCCGCCAACCCACTTGCATGACAAAGCCCATTTCA
This sequence comes from Archivesica marissinica, assembly GCA_014843695.1. NCBI lineage: Eukaryota > Metazoa > Mollusca > Bivalvia > Venerida > Vesicomyidae > Archivesica > Archivesica marissinica. The sequence continues at coordinate 23,333,379 of CM026391.1, read as the reverse complement.
TATCATTTACTCCACGTTGTGATTCGTGGAAGATATCATCTCATGTAATATATCTCTAATTTTCTATTACCTCCCTTGGCAGATAAAGTCTGATTTATTCCAAAATGTGAATAGGTCCTTTCAGTTAGAATCCTTTGTTTTTACTGTTGTTCCCTAACCAGATGTTATGGTATGATAATTGTAATTTTATCAAAATCGTGTTAATTAACTGATAGAATTGTTTTACAAATAAGTACCCATTGCATATACTGTAGGAGATCTGTCGAGATATAGTAATTTAATAATCATATAAAGCGATAGTGGAATAAAATTGCTAGCATGTTGTGCAAAGGAAACAACGATAAAAACAGAGGAAAATACTTAATAGGACCTATCTACTTTTAAAGAGTATTCAGGGGCAGTAACTGACTGATGTCTCTCATTGCAAAAGAACAACCTTGAACTTTGACCTAGTTTCATTATTGTGAAAAACTTATGTGTCAATGGGGGATAAACTACTCTCATTGAAGTGTATGGTTGATATTATTTTAGGTGGACATTTTACAACGCCAATTGGAATAACAGAGCCTGCGACACAGTCTAGTAAGTTGAACTATTCGTAACCATTAGCTTCATTCTTTTTTACGACTGTCCTGTCAAAATATTTCTTATTTCAAAACAATTCATGGATCAGTTTTTAAGGAAGGTACAGAAACTGCAGAGAAATATCTCCCTTCAGTGAACAGATCTATGTAACCATGTGACACAAGTGTCATGTCCCTGTGAGAGGTAGAACAGATCCATGACCTAGTGGCGACATCCATGACCTTGTTACCAGGCGTCACAAGTTTCATGTCCCTGTGAGAGGTAGAACAGATCCATGACCTAGTGGCGACATCCATGACCTTGTTACCAGGCGTCACAAGTTTCATGTCCCTGTGATAGGTAGAATAGTTCCATGACCTAATGGAGACATCCATGACCTTGTAACCATGCGTCACAAGTTTCATGTCCCTGTGATAGGTAGAATAGTTCCATGACCTAATGGCGACATCCATGACCTTGTAACCATGCGTCACAAGTTTCATGTCCCTGTGATAGGTAGAATAGTTCCATGACCTAAGGGCGACATCCATGACCTTGTAACCATGCGTCACAAGTTTCATGTCCCTGTGATAGGTAGAATAGTTCCATGACCTAATGGCGACATCCATGACCTTGTAACCATGCGTCACAAGTTTCATGTCCCTGTGATAGGTAGAATAGTTCCATGACCTAAGGGCGACATCCATGACCTTGTAACCATGCGTCACAAGTTTCATGTCCCTGTGATAGGTAGAATAGTTCCATGACCTAATGGCGACATCCGTGACCTTGTAACCATGCGTCTCAAGTTTCATGTTCCTGTGAGATGTAGAATAGTTCCATGACCTAATGGCGACATCCATGACCTTGTAACCATGCCTCTCCAGTTTCATGTTCCTGTGAGAGGTAGAACAGATCCGTGACCTAGTGGCGACATCCGTGACCTTGTAACCATGCGTCTCAAGTTTCATGTTCCTGTGAGAGGTAGAACAGATCCGTGACCTAATGGCGACATCCATGACCTTGTAACCATGCGTCTCAAGTGTCATGTTCTTGTGAGCGGTAGCACAGATCCATGACCTAATGGTGACATCCATGACCTTGTAACCATGCGTCTCAAGTTTCATGTTCCTGTGAGAGGTAGAACAGATACATCACCTAATGGCGACATCCGTGACCGTATAACCACGTGTCACAAGTTTCATGTTCCTGTGGAGGTAGCACAGATCCATGACCTAATGGCGACATCCGTGACCTTGTTATCATGCGTCACAAGTTTCATGTCCCTGTGAGAGGTAGCACAGATCATAGCATGTATAGAGAAACATTTAAAGCGACACATCATCGGTGAAAACGCAAATATCTGCAGAATGTTATTTGCTATTATATGGTATAATTTCTTTCTAAATATTTGCCTCAAAAAGTATTTCAACAACTAAACAAACGTCGTATACTCGGTTTGTTGACATAACAAAATAATGTAAATAGGGTCGGCATTCATGCGTTTATCCCGAATAACACGAGTTATGCTACATATTTACCGTGATATCTCACATGTGTGCCTATGCATATTTATTTGTAGACTAATCTTAATTAAATTATCTCTAAACGAAAGAATCGCGTGTTTAGTATTGACTTCCAACAAACATCAATTCAGGCGCCTGGATGACCGTTTTATGAAATCCTACTTTCATGTTTGAAGGTTTGTACACCACAAAAACACTGTTAAATTGATTCAATGTTAGTGTTCGCTGTATTCAGCGGAATTTGTAGTAGCAATGCATTTATACGTGAAAAAATGTATTTTATTTCCTATTTGCGATGTAATGTCGCTTTAAACCTTTCATTGTCAATGTATAGAGTAATATTTATTTTAGAATCCTTATGTAACTCTTTCACTGGTACCGGTTGGGTGGCATACAATGGCTCTTGTTACTATGCCAATGATGGAAATGGGGACCAGGGAAAGTCATGGAGACAAGCCCGTAAGATGTGTCAACAGTTTGGTGGACATTTGGTATCCATTTTGACACCGCCGGAACAAGCCTTCGTTCAATTGACTTTGGTAATTATATTTACAATGATATTCGTCTTCAATATCTGCGGTATTACACATAGTACAATGCCTGTTCCCAGGCTATATATATAGTAGTATATTATATCTGTGAGGTATAGCAGTATTATTAAGCAGTATTGTTTCTATATATATAGCACGTTCCTTGTGTATACAAATTTATTTTAGCTTGATTGCGAAACAAGTTCTTTCAACTTATATTAATCACTCTCGAGACCTCTTGCCTGATGGAATCCATCGCCATGAAGGAGAGAAGAGGCATTGTGGAATTTAAATGTCTTGCCTAAGGACACAATCGTAACGGCTCCATTGGGGCTCGTAATCCGGACCTTTCGCACCTGAAGTGAACGCGCTATCACGACTTCCTGGCAATTATATTTACATTCCATCACAAATGGCCTCCGTTTCAGATTAGTCATTTTAGATTTTGGGAGGATAGTGTAACGATACAGACAGAGACCCATTCCAGAGTCTCCTCTGGTCGTTCTTTTACGTGCACGGTGTACAGCACCGACACAATACCTCGGTTTAAAGTCCCATCTGAAAGACTGTTCATTTTATTATGGTCAGACGGGGGGGGGATCGAACCTGCGATCCCTGGATTACCAGTCCAGCGTGTTAACCACTGGACTATAGTTCCTTCTGTATGTCATTTTATTTTAAAGAAATGCAATTTTAGTAGGTTTCCATCATTATGCATCAGTGCATTTGGCATTCGTTGGAGCATAATATATTGGAAATGTATTTTATGGGTACATTCAATGATACATTAATTTATGTTATTGTTTGTATAAGCAATGGTTTGTTGTTTGTTCGAGTTTTACGCCTTCATCAGCACTATTTTGGGCTATATCGACGGCGGGCAGTTTACCTAACAACACCTTTCCTGGGCAGGCTCCAGCGATTAACCAGTACTTGGTGCACCAACCTCCGTAAGAAACTGATTTTCATATAAATGTGACATAGCCTGAGCGGGGCTCGAACCCGTGACCATCAGTGATGTTAGGTTAAAGTGGTATACAAGTCAGCGACCGTAACCACTCGACCACGGAGGCAGACTATGATATAATAGATAATAATAATATAATCAATGGTGGATAGCAATAACAATAGGGCTCATGGGAAGTATCTGTGTGTATTAGTAAGTTCTGATTGGTTAATTCTGATTGTTTCTGTCAGCTGAACCAATCAGACGCTTGAGAATGAGTTAGTTCCGGTAAGATGTTAATATGGAACTATAGGAATGTAGTTATAGGATGACAGGTCGGCTTTATGGTAGCAACGTATTTATTGTTTATATTCGACCTATGACATTAATATCGATATATGATAATTATGTAGATCGTATATAATAATATAGCAACGTATTTATTGTTTATATTCGACCTATGACATTAATATCGATATATGATAATTATGTAGATCGTATATAATAATATAGCAACGTATTTATTGTTTATATTCGACCTATGACATTAATATCGATATATGATAATTATGTAGATCGTATATAATAATATAGCAACGTATTTATTGTTTATATTCGACCTATGACATTAATATCGATATATGATAATTATGTAGATCGTATATAATAATATAGCAACGTATTTATTGTTTATATTCGACCTATGACATTAATATCGATATATGATAATTATGTAGATCGTATATAATAATATAGCAACGTATTTATTGTTTATATTCGACCTATGACATTAATATCGATATATGATAATTATGTAGATCGTATATAATAATATTATATTTGGTCAAACTACAGTCAATCCTGTGTTAGTGGTCACCTGTATTAAGCAGCCACCTGTGCTAAGCAGCCACTTTCTGTGACTCCCTTGGCTGGCTGTTTAAGACAGGTTTGACTGTACATATATTTTGTATACTGGTTGTATGTTATATATTTAGTTGAGGAACGTATCCACTGACTCAGTTTGGATTGGTTTAAATGCTTTGGACTTCAATGCAGGTTACAGGTAAGCCATGGTTAAAGTGTGTGGAGACCGATTGGATACATGCTAACTTTAAGCATGCCCAATGTAGTTCATACCCCAATGGAAACTATTATTCCACGATTCATTGCTTATATTTACTTTAATTATTATTTTTAATGACACAAAGAAAATATAGCACACTTAAAATGTTTTATGTCCAGATTTGCAACTTACCGTCTGCCAGAACGGGTAAATAGATCATCCTTTGCAACAGCGTAAACTGTGCAAGACACCTTTTCTCGCGACGAACGCTGCCCAACACTGCAAATGCCCTAAACTTCGAGTGGGGGGCATGTCAGCTGCATATCATTAGTTGTGAACCCTCATGTGAAACTGTATGCAATCAGGGTGCATACATGCATCATAATGCAATAGCGATGTAAATATTATAAGTTGTTAAAGTTTGTTTCGCAATCGTTGAATATAAAGTTTAGACTTTACTTTGTGCTGTCTGTATAGTAAACTGTTTCATTTATTATTTACTTATTCAATCAAAACAATACTTTTCTTGAAAGACTTACTTATATTAGTACTACATACATCGGAACAAATTGATAGCAAATTTGAAAGGGAAAAGGGCTGTTGCTAATGTTTTCAAAACTTGTAGCCCAATCATTTTGCACTTTGAAAATGTCATGTATATGGGTATGGGTATTATCAGGTTTTATATGTTATTAATGTGACAGTAATGTTATTGTGATTTGTAAATTGTATTCATCATTATGGAAAAAGTTGCAATAAAATATTATTAACCCTTTCCTTCATAGAGATTTTGGTTAATATACTATTATATCTCCATACACAAAAAAAACCATTTAGCTACCATGATGATAAGTAGTCTATCCCACCTCCATAGATATTACTGGGACTACATGAGATTCTGGCCTTTATTATGAACATTGGTTTGGGTACTACATTGTCAATGTATGTCGTATTGGTAATAGCGTCAAAAGGTGCTTCTATGAGGGAAAGGGTTTATGAACATTGGTGTGGCTACTACATTGTCAATGTATGTTGTATTGGTAATAGCGTCAAGAGGTGCTTCTATGAGGGAAAGGGTTTATGAACATTGGTTTGGCTACTACATTGTCAATGTATGTTGTATTGGTAATAGCGTCAAGAGGTGCTTCTATGAGGGAAAGGGTTTATGAACATTGGTTTGGCTACTACATTGTCAATGTATGTTGTATTGGTAATGGCGTCAAGAGGTGCTTCTATGAGGGAAAGGGTTAATGTATGTTGTATTGGTAATGGCGTCAAGAGGTGCTTCTATGAGGGAAAGGGTTAATGTATGTCGTATTGGTAATGGCGTCAAGAGGTGCTTATATGAGGGAAAGGGTAAATGTATGTTGTATTGGTAATGGTGTCAAGAGGTGCTTCTATGAGGGAAAGGGTTAATGTATGTTGTATTGGTAATGGCATCAAGAGGTGCTTCTATGAGGGAAAGGGTCAATGTATGTCGTATTGGTAATGGCGTCAAGAGGTGCCTCTATGAGGGAAAGGGTCAATGTATGTTGTATTGGTAATGGCGTCAAGAGGTGTTTCTATGAGGGAAAGGGTTAATGTATGTTGTATTGGTAATGGCGTCAAGAGGTGCTTCTATGAGGGAAAGGGTTAATGTATGTTGTATTGGTAATGGCGTCAAGAGGTGCCTCTATGAGGGAAAGGGTTAAGATATGTTGTATTGGTAATGGCGTCAAGAGGTGCCTCTATGAGGGAAAGGGTTAAGATATGTTGTATTGGTAATGGCGTCAAGAGGTGCCTCTATGAGGGAAAGGGTTAATGTATGTTGTATTGGTAATGGCATCAAGAGGTGCTTCTATGAGGGAAAGGGTTAATGTATGTTGTATTGGTAATGGCGTCAAGAGGTGCCTCTATGAGGGAAAGGGTTAAGATATGTTGTATTGGTAATGGCGTCAAGAGGTGCTTCTATGAGGGAAAGGGTTAATGTATGTTGTATTGGTAATGGCGTCAAGAGGTGCCTCTATGAGGGAAAGGGTTAATGTATGTTGTATTGGTAATGGCGTCAAGAGGTGCTTCTATGAGGGAAAGGGTTAAGATATAATATTTATCTCTCCTATGGCATGCGTAGTTAATTCCTACGCGTCAGAACTCCAAGCCATGTTTTATTTGCTAATAAATAACATAAATAACAGTATTATTCAATTCTAACAAAACCAAAACATCTAAAAAGCACAAAAATATTTATTTTATTTTTTAGAGTGCATAAATGACGTCAGAAAACTACAAAAATGCTAGTAAAATGACTTTTGAGTTCACACGCTAAGCAATGTTTTAATGCAGATTTATACACGGTAAATTCCTTCTGTGCAAGATACCGACATGTCGAGCTATGTTAGAATCATATACCGGTATACAGAGAGGGCCCTAAGGAAGATTAGTTCAGAATTAATTAGGTGACACTCTATAAATAAAGAAATCTATCTATCTAACATTTGTGTGTGCATATTATATAAATGTGTACATTTCAGGTGGTCAGATAGTTCACCTATGAAGTATAGCAACTGGGGGAAGAACGAGCCAAATGATTTTGGAGGGGAGGAAGATTGTGTTGACTTTTTCCTTAGAAATGGTAAGATATGATATTGTGTTCACTTTTTCCTTAGAAATGGTAAGATACGATATTGTGTTCACTTTTTTCTTAGAAATGGTAAGATACGATATTGTGTTCACTTTTTCCTTAGAAATGGTAAGATACAGTATTGTGTTCACTTTTTCCTTAGAAATGGTAAGACTTTAATGCGCGCTACATGACCGTAGATGTCGATGCGCCGTAAAACACCATTCATTCAAGAAATGGTAAGATACAGTATTGTGTTGACATTTTTCTTAGAAATGGTAAAATACAGTATTGTGTTCACTTTTTCCTTAGAAATGGTAAGGTACAATAATGTGTTCACTTTTTTCTTAGAAATGGTAAGGTACAATATTGTGTTCACTTTTTTCTTAGAAATGGTAAGATATACAGTATTGTGTTCACTTTTTTCTTAGAAATGGTAAGGTACAATATTGTGTTCACTTTTTTCTTAGAAAATGGTAAGATATGATATTGTGTTGACTTTTTTCTTAGAAAATGGTAAGGTACAACATTGTCAGTTACTTTGTGGACACCCCTTATATCTTATCTTCTTTATTATAGATACATGCCTGCATAAATAGTTTAACACAAGTTAGTTACTTTGTGGACATCCCTATATCTGAACTGCGTTAATTGTAGGTAAATGTTTGTATAAATAGCTGATGTGGGGTTGGTTACTTTGTGGACATCCCTTATATCGGAACTGCGTTAATTGTAGGTAAATGTTTGTATATATAGCTGATATGGGGTTGGTTACTTTGTGGACATCCCTTATATCCGAACTACTTTATTTATAGGTAAATGTTTGTATAAATAGCTGATATGGGGTTGGTTACTTTGTGGACATCCCTTATATCCGAACTGCGTTAATTGTAGGTAAATGTTTGTATAAATAGCTGATATGGGGTTGGTTACTTTGTGGACATCCCTTATATCCGAACTGCGTTAATTGTAGGTAAATGTTTGTATAAATAGCTGATATGGGGTTGGTTACTTTGCGGACATCCCTTATATCCGAACTGCGTTAATTGTAGGTAAATGTTTGTATAAATAGCTGATATGGGGTTGGTTACTTTGCGGACATCCCTTATATCCGAACTACTTTATTTATAGGTAAATGTTTGTATAAATAGCTGATATGAGGTTGGTTACTTTGCGGACATCCCTTATATCCGAACTACTTTATTTATAGGTAAATGTTTGTATAAATAGCTGATGAGGGGTTGGTTACTTTGTGGACATCCCTTATATCTGAACTACTTTATTTATAGGGAAATGGAATGATGAGCATTGTTCACGCCAGATTGGATATGTGTGTAAAGCCCATGTGGGTGCAACACCCACCCCAGCAGCTCCCACAGCCCTTTGGGCGGGAAATTGCCCGTCTGGTTTCTATCTGCTCTATAACAGGTATTAGAATTACATTGTTGATTGGTTATTGTCAAACGGTAAAAAGGAAATATTTTCCTAATTTCATTAATATCTAGTCAAATAAAAGGCTTGGTTAGCGCGCTCGCTTCTCACCAATGCAACACGGGGTTCGATCCTTGGACCGGGAAGTATGTGAGATGGTACGGTAGTCGCCAGATCGGAGAGGTGGGTTTTCTCTGGGTACCCTGGTTTCCTCCCACACGAATAACCACATATAAGCTTTCATCCGCGCCAACGAGAGTTATTAATATAAGTTGTTACAGCTTGCTTCGCAATCGTAAAAAAGTTAAAGAAATAAAGTTTTTAAAAAAAAATCAAAATTGAGTCCACACGAATGACCACATTTACTCTTTCATCCGAGCCAACAAGAGTGATTAATATAAGTTGTTAAAACTTGCGTAGCATTGAGTCAACTTTATTTTGCCTTGTGTAAGTTTAAAGTATTGCCACCCTCACAATATTTTCGCCTGGTCACATTTCATTTCTGCTTTATAACTCCTATCACTCCGCCTGTCTTCAAAATTTGGAGCTACAATTAGGTATTTGTCATAGTGGATGAATCCTAGCAATTGATGAATGCTTGTGATTGATGAATGCTGGTGAATGATGAATCCTAGTGAGTGGTGAATGCTGGTGATTGATGAATTCTCGTAATTGATGACTCCTACTGATTGATAAATGCTAGTGATTGATGAACCCTAGTGATTGATGGATCCTAGTGATTGATGAATGCTAGCGAGTGATGAATCCTAGTGATTGATGAATGCTAGCGAGTGATTAATCCTAGTGATTGATGAATCCTAGTGATTGCTGAATCCCAGTTATAGGTGAATCCCAGTTATTTGTGAATCCCAGTTATTTGTGAATCCCAGTTATTGGTGAATCCCAGTTATTGGTGAATCCCAGTTATTGGTGAATCCCAGTTATAGGTGAATCCCAGTTATTTGTGAATCCCAGTTATTGGTGAATCCCAGTTATTTATGAATCCCAGTTATTTACAGTATAAAATGGAGAATTTTTTCATTTAGAAAACATAACAAATTTCCAAACATAAATTTGGCTCATTGACCTTGATTTTTAGGTCATGGTCACATGTTTCATAGGGGCTTGACATTTTATTCAGAGGGATGGAGGGGTCTAAGAATACTTTTGGTGCCTTATGGATAACCTTGAATCTATTCTAACAGATGCTACAGAATATACACAAGTGCAGTGAACTGGACAGCGGCATTTCAGAGGTGCAAGAGTCTGGGCGCTGGTTACACGTTGGCTAGCATTCTGGATGATGTGACGAATGGTAGGAATATTATTCAGTTGTGATAATACCGTAAGAGTGATGTCACTGACTATATGCAGGATAACTGGAGGGGTGGTTAATGATGAGAGGTGGTTGTTATGGAGAGTTGGCTGTTTTCGAGACAGCGTTGTTGTGGATAGGTAACTGTTTTCGAGAGATGGCTGTTGTAGATAGGTGACTGTTTTCGAGAGATGGCTGTGTGTTGTGGATAGGTGACTGATTTTGAGATATGGATGTGTGTTGTGGATAGGTGACTGTTTTCGAGAGATGGCTGTGTGTTGTGGAGAGTTGACTGTTTTCGAGACATCGTTGTTGTGGATAGGTGACTGTTTTCGAGAGATGGCTGTGTGTTGTGGATAGGTGACTGTTTTCGAGAGATGGCTGTGTGTTGTGGATAGGTGACTGTTTTCGAGAGATGGCTGTATGTTGTGGAGAGTTGGCTGTTTTCGAGACAGCGTTGTTGTGGATAGGTAACTGTTTTCGAGAGATGGCTGTTGTGGATAGGTGACTGTTTTCGAGAGATGGCTGTGTGTTGTGGATAGGTGACTGTTTTCGAGAGATGGCTGTGTGTTGTGGATAGGTGACTGTTTTTGAGAGATGGCTGTGTGTTGTGGATAGGTGACTGTTTTCGAGAGATGGCTGTGTGTTGTGGATAGGTGACTGTTTTCGAGAGATGGCTGTGTGTTGTGGATAGGTGACTGTTTTCGAGAGATGGCTGTGTGTTGTGGATAGGTGACTGATTTTGAGATATGGATGTGTGTTGTGGATAGGTGACTGTTTTCGAGAGATGGCTGTGTGTTGTGGAGAGTTGACTGTTTTCGAGACATCGTTGTTGTGGATAGGTGACTGTTTTCGAGAGATGGCTGTGTGTTGTGGATAGGTGACTGTTTTCGAGAGATGGCTGTGTGTTGTGGATAGGTGACTGTTTTTGAGAGATGGCTGTGTGTTGTGGATAGGTGACTGTTTTCGAGAGATGGCTGTGTGTTGTGGAGAGTTGGCTGTTTTCGAGAGATCGCTGTGTGTTGTTGATAGGTGACTGTTTTTGAGAGATGGCTGTGTGTTGTGGATAGGTGACTGTTTTCGAGAGATGGCTGTGTGTTGTGGATAGGTGACTGTTTTCGAGAGATCGCTGTGTGTTGTGGAGAGGTAGCTGTTGTGAAGAGAACATTGATGTCGAGGTTTCGTTGTACGTTATGAGAGGTTATGTTGTGTGTTATGATAGGTTATGTTGTGGGTTATGAGAGGTTATGTTGTGTGTTATGAGAGGTTATGTTGTGTGCTATGAGAGGTTATGAGAGGTTATGTTGTGGGTTATGAGAGGTTATGTTGTGTGCTATGAGAGGATATGTTGTGTGCTATGAGAGGCTATGTTGTGTGTTATGAGAGGTTATGTTGTGGGTTATGAGAGGTTATGAGAGGTTATGTTGTGTGCTATGAGAGGTTATGTTGTGTGCTATGAGAGGTTATGAGAGGTTATGTTGTGTGCTATGAGAGGTTATGAGAGGTTATGTTGTGTGCTATGATAGGTTATGTTGTGTGTTATGAGAGGTTATGAGAGGTTATGTTGTGCGTTATGAGAGGTTATGAGAGGTTATGTTGTATGTCATGAGAGGTTATGAGAGGTTATGTTGTATGTCATGAGAGGTTATGAGAGGTTATGTTGTATGTCATGAGAGGTTATGAGAGGTTATGTTGTATGTCATGAGAGGTTATGAGAGGTTATGTTGTGTGTCATGAGAGGTTATGAGAGGTTATGCTGTGTGTTATGAGAGGTTATGTTGTATGTCATGAGAGGTTATGAGAGGTTATGTTGTGTACTATGAGAGGTTATGCTGTGTGCTATGAGAGGTTATGTTGTGGGTTATGAGAGGTTATGAGAGGTTATGTTGTGTGTTATGAGAGGTTATGTTGTATGTCATGAGAGGTTATGAGAGGTTATGTTGTGTGCTATGAGAGGTTATGTTGTATGTCATGAGAGGTTATGAGAGGTTATGTTGTGTGCTATGAGAGGTTATGCTGTGTGCTATGAGAGGTTATGTTGTGTGTTATGAGAGGTTATGTTGTGTGTTATGAGAGGTTATGTTGTGGGTTATGAGAGGTTATGTTGTGTGTTATGAGAGGTTATGTTGTG
>CM026391.1:23271883-23320274 GCA_014843695.1 Archivesica marissinica | reverse complement strand
TATGAGAGGTTATGCTGTGTGTTATGAGAGGTTATGTTGTATGTCATGAGAGGTTATGAGAGGTTATGTTGTGTACTATGAGAGGTTATGCTGTGTGCTATGAGAGGTTATGTTGTGGGTTATGAGAGGTTATGAGAGGTTATGTTGTGTGTTATGAGAGGTTATGTTGTATGTCATGAGAGGTTATGAGAGGTTATGTTGTGTGCTATGAGAGGTTATGTTGTATGTCATGAGAGGTTATGAGAGGTTATGTTGTGTGCTATGAGAGGTTATGCTGTGTGCTATGAGAGGTTATGTTGTGTGTTATGAGAGGTTATGTTGTGTGTTATGAGAGGTTATGTTGTGGGTTATGAGAGGTTATGTTGTGTGTTATGAGAGGTTATGTTGTGTGTTATGAGAGGTTATGAGAGGTTATGTTGTGGGTTATGAGAGGTTATGAGAGGTTATGCTGTGTGTTATGAGAGGTTATGTTGTGTGTTATGAGAGGTTATGTTGTGTGTTATGAGAGGTTATGGTGTGTGTTATGAGAGGTTATGTTGTGTGTTATGAGAGGTTATGGTGTGTGTTATGAGAGGTAGTGTGTGTTATGAGAGGTTATGCTGTGTGCTATGAGAGGTTATGTTGTGTGCTATGAGAGGTTATTTGTGTGTATGATAGGTATTTGTGTGTTATGAGAGGTTATGAGAGGTTATTTGTATGTCATGAGAGGTTATGAGAGGTTATGTTGTATGTCATGAGAGGTTATGTTGTGTGCTATGAGAGGTTATGAGAGGTTATGTTGTGTGCTATGATAGGTTATGTGTGGTTATGAGAGGTTATGAGAGGTTATGTTGTGCGTTATGAGAGGTTATGAGAGGTTATGTTGTATGTCATGAGAGGTTATGAGAGGTTATGTTGTATGTCATGAGAGGTTATGAGAGGTTATGTTGTATGTCATGAGAGGTTATGAGAGGTTATGTTGTATGTCATGAGAGGTTATGAGAGGTTATGTTGTGTGTCATGAGAGGTTATGAGAGGTTATGCTGTGTGTTATGAGAGGTTATGTTGTATGTCATGAGAGGTTATGAGAGGTTATGTTGTGTACTATGAGAGGTTATGTTGTGTGTTATGAGAGGTTATGATAGGTTATGTTGTGTGTTATGAGAGGTTATGTTGTGTGTTATGAGAGGTTATGTTGTATGTCATGAGAGGTTATGAGAGGTTATGTTGTGTGCTATGAGAGGTTATGTTGTATGTCATGAGAGGTTATGAGAGGTTATGTTGTGTGCTATGAGAGGTTATGCTGTGTGCTATGAGAGGTTATGTTGTGTGTTATGAGAGGTTATGTTGTGGGTTATGAGAGGTTATGTTGTGTGTTATGAGAGGTATGTTGTGGGTTATGAGAGGTTATGTTGTGTGTTATGAGAGGTTATGTTGTGGGTTATGAGAGGTTATGGTGTGTGTTATGAGAGGTTATGTTGTGTGTTATGAGAGGTTATGTTGTGTGTTATGAGAGGTTATGGTGTGTGTTAAAGTTATGAGAGGTTATGTTTGTGTTATGAGAGGTTATGTTGTGTGTTATGAGAGGTTATGTTGGGTTATGAGAGGTTATGTTGTTGTTATGAGAGGTTATGCTGTGTGTTATGAGAGGTTATGTTGTGTGTTATGAGAGGTTATGGTGTGTGTTATGAGAGGTTATGTTGTGTGTTATGAGAGGTTATGTTGTGTGTTATGAGAGGTTATGTTGTGTGTTATGAGAGGTTATGTGTGTGTTATGAGAGGTTTGAGAGGTTATGTTGTGTGTTATGAGAGGTTATGGTGTGTGTTATGAGAGGTTATGTTGTGTGTTATGAGAGGTTATGCTGTGTGCTATGAGAGGTTATGCTGTGTGCTATGAGAGGTTATGTTGTGTGTTATGAGAGGTTATGCTGTGTGTTATGAGAGGTTATGCTGTGTGTTATGAGAGGTTATGTTGTGTGTTATGAGAGGTTATGTTGTTGTCATGAGAGGTTATGAGAGGTTATGTTGTGTGCTATGAGAGGTTATGTTGTGGGTTATGAGAGGTTATGAGAGGTTATGTTGTGTGTATGAGAGGTTATGGTGTGTGTTATGAGAGGTTATTTGTGTGTATGAGAGGTTATGCTGTGTGCTATGAGAGGTTATGCTGTGTGCTATGAGAGGTTATGTTGTGTGTTATGAGAGGTTATGGTGTGTGCTATGAGAGGTTATGTTGTGTGTTATGAGAGGTTATGTTGTGTGTTATGAGAGGTTATGAGAGTTGTGTGTATGAGAGGTTATGTTGTGTGTTATGAGAGGTTATGTTGTATGTCATGAAAGGTTATGAGAGGTTATGTTGTGTGCTATGAGAGGTTATGTTGTGGGTTATGAGAGGTTATGAGAGGTTATGTTGTGTGCTATGAGAGGTTATGTTGTGGGTTATGAGAGGTTATGAGAGGTTATGCTGTGTGTTATGAGAGGTTATGTTGTATGTCATGAGAGGTTATGAGAGGTTATGTTGTGTGCTATGAGAGGTTATGTTGTGTGCTATGAGAGGTTATGTTGTGTGTTATGAGAGGTTATGTTGTGTGTTATGAGAGGTTATGCTGTGTGCTATGAGAGGTTATGTTGTGTGCTATGAGAGGTTATGTTGTGTGCTATGAGAGGTTATGTTGTGTGCTATGAGAGGTTATGCTGTGTGTTATGAGAGGTTATGCTGTGTGCTATGAGATGTTATGTTGTGTGTTATGAGAGGTTATGTTGGGTGCTATGAGAGGTTATGAGAGGTTATGTTGGGTGCTATGAGAGGTTATGTTGTGTGTTATGAGAGGTTATGTTGGGTGCTATGACTGGACTCCATGTGGCATGTATGTTATAAGACAATTCACTCATTGTATGTCATAAGAGTACTCGCGTGATTATATGTTATAAATGTACTCACTAATTGTATGTTATAAATGTACTCACGAATTGTATGTTATAAATGAACTCACTAATTGTATGTTATAAATGGACTCACTAATTGTATATTATAAATGAACTCACTAATTGTGTGTTATAAATGGACTCACTAATTGTATGTTATAAATGAACTCACTAATTGTATATTTGTACACTTTCAGCATTTATTACTACCATGATAGCTACCATGAATGTCAACCCATGGATCGGTCTAACGAAGGACTTTCAGAATACCGATCTCTGGATTAACAACGATGAGATGATATACACAAACTGGGCACATGGTGAGCCCAATGGCGGGCAGAAAGAAGTCTGCGGTCAGGTGAAAGATTTGTGCAAACCCCTTAAAAAAATTGTGATGAAAAACAAAATTAAAGTATGTTTAATGTTCTCTAGCACTCTGATTAACATGTCTCCATCCCCGCGAGGAAGATAGATAGATTAGTGAGCACAGCTTGTGTAAGATATTTACTTATAGCTGGTTCATACATATTTCTGTTCGCAATTTGCGTCGTCAAGTGGTGTCTCTGAAACATTTTTTGATGAAGCATGTAGATAAAAAATTGCTCCAAGATGGATACCTCGGAACCGATTTTGTATATTTAGTTCTGCTCCAGAACTGTCTGCTGCTCCAGAACTGTCTTCTGCTGCTCCGGAATTGTCTTCTGCTGCTCCGGAACTGTTCTGCTGCTCCAGAACTGTCTTCTGCTCTGGAATTGTCTTATGCTCTGGAACTGTCTTCTGCTACTCCGGAACTGTCTTCTGCTCTGGATCTGTCTTCTGCTGCTCTGGAACTGTCTTCTGCTCTTGATCTGTCTTCTGCTGCTCTGGAACTGTCTGCTGCTACTCCGGAGCTGTCTTCTGGTCTGGAACTGTCTTCTGCTCTGGAACTGTCTTCTACTACTCCGGAGCTGTCTTCTGCTCTGGGACTGTCTTCTGCTGCTCTGGAACTGTCTGCTGCTCTGGAACTGTCTTCTGCTACTCCAAAACTGTCTTCTACTCTGGATCTGTCTTCTGCTGCTCTGGAACTGTCTTCTGCTGCTCCAGAACTGTCTTCTGCTACTCCGGAATTGTCTTTTACTCTTCTGTTCAACCCAGGGATCGGTCTAACAAAAGACTTTCAGAATACCGTTCTCTGGATTAACAACGATGAGATGATATACACAAACTGGGCACATTGTGAGCCCAACTGTCTTCTGTTCCTGAACTATCTCCTGATCCGAAATTGTTGGACAGGTTTATCCGACTAGAGATGACAACATTTTAAAATTGTTTTGAAGAACAAGGTTTATTTCAATCTAATAAACATATACAAGTAATTTGAATTAGATCAACATGAGCCATGATGATTGATCAAATAATAACCCAAAGCATAAATGGCTTTACCAATGTCCACTAGTAACTGTGTATCTGTTTTACCAATGTCCACTAGTAACTGTGTATCTGTTTTACCAATGTCCACTAGTAACTGTGTATCTGTTTTACTAATGTCCACTAGTAACTGTGTATCTGTTTTACCAATGTCCACTAGTAACTGTGTATCTGTTTTACCAATGTCCACTAGTAACTGTGTGTCTGTTTTACCAATGTTCACAAGTAACTGTGTATCTGTTTTACCAATGTCCACTAGTAACTTTGGTTTGTCTGTTTTACCAATGTCCACTAGTAACTGTATATCTGTTTTACCATTGTTCACTAGTAACTGTGTATCTGTTTTACCAATGTCCACTAGTAACTGTGTATCTGTTTTACCAATGTCCACTAGTAACTGTGTATCTGTTTTACCAATGTCCACTAGTAACTGTCTATCTGTTTTACCAATGTCCACAAGTAACTGTGTGTCTATTTTACCAATGTTCACAAGTAACTGTGTATCTGTTTTACCAATGTCCACTAGTAACTTTGGTTTGTCTGTTTTACCAATGTCCACTAGTAACTGTGTATCTGTTTTACCAATGTCCACTAGTAACTTTGTATCTGTTTTACCAATGTCCACTAGTAACTGTGTATCTGTTTTACCAATGTCCACTAGTAACTTTGTATCTGTTTTACCACTAGTAACTGTGTATCTGTTTTACCAATGTCCACTAGTAACTGTGTATCTGTTTTACCAATGTCCACTAGTAACTGTGTATCTGTTTTACCAATGTCCACTAGTAACTTGTGTCTGTCTGCTTTACCAATGTCCACTAGTAACTGTGTATCTGTTTTACCAATGTCCACTAGTAACTTTGGTTTGTCTGTTTTACCAATGTCCTCTATTAAGTTTGGTTTGTCTGTTTTACCAATGTCCACTAGTAACTGTGTATCTGTTTTATCAATGTCCACTAGTAACTGTGTATCTGTTTTACCAATGTCCACTAGTAACTTGTGTCTGTCTGTTTTACCAATGTCCACTAGTAACTGTGTGTCTGTTTTACCAATGTTCACAAGTAACTGTGTATCTGTTTTACCAATGTCCACTAGTAACTTTGGTTTGACTGTTTTACCAATGTCCACTAGTAACAGTGTATCTGTTTTACCAATGTCCACTAGTAACTGTGTATCTGTTTTACCAATGTTCATTAGTAACTGTGTATCTGTTTCACCAATGTCCACTAGTAACTGTGTATCTGTTTTATCAATGTCCACTAGTAACTTTGTATCTGTTTTACCAATGTCCACTAGTAACTGTGTATCTGTTTTACCAATGTCCACTAGTAACTGTTTATCTGTTTTACCAATGTCCACTAGTAACTGTGTATCTGTTTTACCAATGTCCACTAGTAACTTTGTATCTGTTTTACCAATGTCCACTAGTAACTGTGTATCTGTTTTACCAATGTCCACTAGTAACTTTGTATCTGTTTTACCAATGCCCACTAGTAACTGTGTATCTGTTTTACCAATGTCCACTAGTAACTGTGTATCTGTTTTACCAATGTCCACTAGTAACTGTGTATCTGTTTTACCAATGTCCACTAGTAACTTTGGTTTGTCTGTTTTACCAATGTCCTCTAGTAAGTTTGGTTTGTCTGTTTTACCAATGTCCACTAGTAACTTGTGTCTGTCTGTTTTACCAATGTCCACTAGTAACTGTGTATCTGTTTTACCAATGTCCACTAGTAACTGTGTATCTGTTTTACCAATGTCCACTAGTAACTGTGTATCTGTTTTACCAATGTCCACTAGTTGTGTATCTGTTTTACCAATGTCCACTAGTAACTGTGTATCTGTTTTACCAATGTCCACTAGTCACTTGTGTTGGTCTATTTTCCACCAATGACTTGTGTTTGTCTATTTTCCACTAATGACTTGTGTTTGTCTATTTTCCACTAATGACTTGTGTTTGTCTATTTTCCACTAATGACTTCTTCCAATGTCTTGTGTTTGTCTATTTTCCACTAATGACTTGGGTTTGTCTGTTTTCTACGAATGACTTGTGTTGGTCTATTTTCCACTAATGACTTGTGTTTGTCTGTTTTCCACCAATGTCTTGTGTTTGTCTGTTTTCCACCAATGACTTGGGTTTGTCTGTTTTCCACCAATGACTTGGGTTTGTCTGTTTTCCACCAATGACTTGGGTTTGTCTGTTTTCCACCAATGACTTGGGTTTGTCTGTTTTCCACCAATGACTTGGGTTTGTCTGTTTTCCACCAATGACTTGGGTTTGTCTGTTTTCCACGAATGACTTGGGTTTGTCTGTTTTCCACCAATGTCTTGTGTTTGTCTGTTTTCCACCAATGACATGTGTTTGTCTGTTTTCCACTAATGACATGTGTTTGTCTGTTTTCCACGAATGACTTGTGTTTGTCTGTTTTCCACGAATGACTTTGGTTTGTCTGTTTTCCACCAATGTCTTGTGTTTGTCTGTTTTCCACCAATGACATGTGTTTGTCTGTTTTCCACTAATGACATGTGTTTGTCTGTTTTCCACGAATGACTTTGGTTTGTCTGTTTTCCACTAATGACATGTGTTTGTCTGTTTTCCATGAATGACTTTGGTTTGTCTGTTTTCCATGAATGACTTTGGTTTGTCTGTTTTCCACTAATGACATGTGTTTGTCTGTTTTCCACGAATGACATTGGTTTGTCTGTTTTCCACTAATGACATGTGTTTGTCTGTTTTCCACGAATGACTTTGGTTTGTCTGTTTTCCACTAATGACTTGTGTTTGTGTGTATTCCACCAATGACTTGTGTTTGTGTGTATTCCACCAATGACTTGGGTTTGTCTATTATCTTACAGATGGTGAGTTATCCTGGTTTTATTGGACAGTGGAAAGATAATGACTGCAGTACAATACAAGGATATGTCTGTATGACAAAGAAAGGCAAGTTATACTTTTACTCTTATCTGACTGAGATTATGATATATCAGATTAAAGGATTATATTTTTGTAAAATGGATATTTAAAGAATAATTGTGTTTAAAATAATCCGAATATTCTCGTAGAAACGAAAAACAGTCGTATGCGCAAATTGTTTATATATAGCCAGAACTGTGCTGTAGCGACGTTTAACCAAATACTCACACACTCACTCACTCACTCACTCACTTGTTTTATGCCTCCATCAGACATGTTTATATGCCCGTTTGAATAACCATTTGAAAAATGGGTCGTATTATGCATTTATCTCCGTCGGTTGGGCGGTATCCATAATGTTGTCCGCACTCTAACTTGAACATTTTTTATCCAATCTTTACCAAATTTGCATACAATGTTTGTTGGCATATCTCTTGGCCAAGTTCGATAACACGCTGGATTGCCCCGGTTAGTCACTCCAGAGTTATGGTCCTTGAATTGTCCAAATTCGTACTGTACGCTCTATTAACAGTTTTTCTTCAATCTTCATCAAACTATGACAGGCTTATATTGTGACATTCAACACGCCTGTTATGCAAGCTTCTGTCCATCTGTAGACACTGTTGCTTTCAGATATATGACATACAGTCCTCAAACTTGGTACACAGATTGATCATGATCTATCGGTGACCTCTATTGATTTTGAGATCACGGTAGCCAAGATCGCAGTATCTTTGACTTAGAAAGCGATGTCTGATTAATAACTGAAGAACGGTTTCATCTACAGTTGTCCTACTTGGTACGCATATTGTTCTGTAGATGACCTCTATTTATTTTGGGGTCGCCCAATGTACTATCGAGGTCAAGAAAATCCAACAGGTCACATCATTAGAAAAAGTTACCAGTGTCCATAATTATTAATTAATAATAACCCCTGCCATAGGAATGCAGGATATTGTATTTGGCTGTGTGTATCTGTCTGTTTATCTTTATTTTAGCAATGTTTATACACCACATTTATTTTAGCTCAATTGCGAAACAAGTTCGTACAACTTATATTAATCACTCTCGAGACCTCATTGCTGATGGAATCCATCGCCACGAGGGAGAGAGAAGAGGCAACGTGGAATTTAAATAAGGGCACAATCGTAACGGCTCCAGTGGGTTTCGAACTCCGGACCTTTCGCACCTGAAGCGAACGCATCCACTGCGCTATCACGACTTCCAGAGGTTATTTTAGCAAGGTAACACAATAATGATTCCATTTCGGCAGAAATCGGTCAATGCATGTGGTCATGGCGGTCAGCCCAGGGCGGGGGGCGGTTGCATCTCTCCGAGTGTTATTATCTAGTTTATAAAATATATGCACACATTATTTTTCAGACGCGTCAATTCATACCCCGGAGCCAATCCCTAGTGCTTGTGATGTGAAGCAGGGCCAGAAACACTTCATGTCTGGTTGCTACTTCTATGTACGCACGCCGCTTAATTGGTCAGCTGCAAATGATAATTGTATTAAGCAAGGAGGTAAGCGTCTCAATCCATTGTCAATGTTTATTTGTGACAGGTTGTTATGCCATTCTCAATAGATTATGGGATCCAGGGATCGCGGGTTTGATCCCCGGACTGACTCTAATAAAATTAACAGTCTTTCAGATGTGACTTTAAACCGAGGTCTCGTGTCGGTGCTTTACACTGTGCACGTAAAAGAACCAGAGGAGACTCTGGAATGGGTCTGTGTCTGTATCATTGCACTATCCTCCAAAAATCTAAAATGACTAATCTCTTCAGGAGGCGTCGCTGATATGGGCAACTGGTAGCGACAATAAATAAACGTAAAACACAAATTTTGGGACTCTTTCTCTCCCCCATATATTTCCGCCCAAGTGAGTTTTGTTAGGAGAATATGCAGGTTGTTGTTCATTCTAAAAATGGCTCGGCATTTTGTGTTTTAATCTGAAATAGACCATTGTTTAGCGAGTACATCATACGTGATGAGTACATCATATGTGACGGCCGAGTACATCATATGTGACGGACGAGTACATCATATGTGACGGCCGAGTACATCATATGTGACGAGTACATCATATGTGACGAGTACATCATATGTGACGAGTACATCATCATACGTGACCAGTACATCATACATGACGAGTACAGCATACACGACGAGTACATCATACGTGACGATCATACATGACGAGTACATCATACGTGACAAGTACATCATCATACGTGACCAGTACATCATACATGACGAGTACAGCATACACGACAAGTACATCATATGTGACGATCATACATGACGAGTACATCATACGTGACGAGTACATCATCATACGTGACCAGTACATCATATGTGATGAGTACATCATATGTGACGAGTACATCATACATGACGAGTACATCATATGTGACGGACGAGTACATTATACGTGACGAGTACATCATATGTGACGTCATTTTACTGGCAGTTTTGTTGTGTCATTTGCACTCTTAAAAAGTAACGGTTTTTGTACCTTTTAGATATTTTGGTCATGTTAGAATCAAAATAATATTTGTATTTGCGTTATTTATTGGCGAATAAAACCTAGTTTGTCGTTCTTAGCTACAGAATTAACCACTTAGCCTGCATTGTTAATTCCTACATATCAAAACTCCAATCCATGTTTAATTCGCCACTGCATAACTAAAATACAAATATTATTTCTTACCGTAATTGAAATGCATTGAACTCTAAGTTTTCTAGTCTATTTGTTTTCAAAATATAATAATTTGATGTAAATTGCTGATTAACGCATAGAAGCACCTCTCAATGCCATTATCAATACCACATACATTGCCACAATAGTAGAGGAATATATCCAGTTGGCTTGTGGTAGGTTGGTGGTTCTACACAGGTGTCAGTCCGTGAAGCAAACAGAAACACCAATTGTACATGTGACAATAACCTGTAAACATTCTTAGTAATAACCTGTAAACTTTTTCAGTAATAACCCGTAAACATTGTTAGTAATAACCCATAAACATTCTCAGTAATAACCCATAAACATTCTCAGTAATAACCCATAAACATTCTCAGTAATAACCCATAAACATTCTCAGTAATAACCCATAAACATTCTCACTAATAACCCGTAAACTTTCTCAGTAATAACCCATAAACATTCTCAGTAATAACCTGTAAACATTCTCAGTAATAACCCATAAACATTCTCAGTAATAACCCGTACACATTCTCAACAATAACCCGTAAACTTTCTCAGTAATAACCCGTAAACTTTCTCAGTAATAACCCGTAAACTTTCTCAGTAATAACCCGTAAACATTCTCAGTAATAACCTGTAAACATTCTCAGTAATAACCCATAAACATTCTCAGTAATAACCCGTACACATTCTCAACAATAACCCGTAAACTTTCTCAGTAATAACCCGTAAACTTTCTCAGTAATAACCCGTAAACTTTCTCAGTAATAACCCGTAAACATTCTCAGTAATAACCTGTAAACATTCTCAGTAATAACCCATAAACATTCTCAGTAATAACCCGTACACATTCTCAACAATAACCCGTAAACTTTCTCAGTAATAACCCGTAAACTTTCTCAGTAATAACCCATAAACATTTAAGATGCTGACCAAATATCTATTGTTTATGATATTTAAATGTTTGCCTTCTGTACGGAAATACAACAGCATGGAAGCTTGCATCTCTATTGGGTTAAAGGGTTATTGTGATGGTCAATTGCATTTGTTTCAATCTATTACTGATGTGCTCAACACTTATAATAACATTGCAAGGTTTATAAAGCTTCAGTCATTTCCTTATTATTTGTAGGTGGATATTTGTCATCGGTCAACACTGGTTTTGAGCAAGCGTACTTATACTTGACGATGAAACAGAATAATGCCGACGCAGTCTGGATTGGTTTAAATGATATAAAGGTAAGAAATTGGGTATAAACATGGAGACACAGTCTGGATTGGTTTAAATGATATAAATGTAGGATATTAGGTATAAATGTGGAGACACAGTCTAGGCTGGTATAAATGTGCAGACACAGTCTGGGCTGGTTTAAATGATATAAAGGTAGGGAATTGGGTATAAATGTGCAGACACAGTCTGGACAGGTTTAAATGATATAATGGTAGGGAATTGGGTATAAACATGCAGACACAGTCTAGACTGGTTTAAATGGTATAAAGGTAGGGAATTGTGTATTAACATGCAGACACAGTCTGGACTGGTTTAAATGATATAAAGGTAGGGAATTGTGTATAAACGCGTGCAGACACAGTCTAGACTGGTTTAAATGATATAAAGGTAAGAAATTGAGTATAAACATGCAGACACAGTCTGGATTGGTTTAAATGATATAAAGGTAGGGAATTGTGTATAAATGTGCAGACACAATCTGGACTGGTTTAAATTATATAAATATTGGGTATAAATGTGCAGACACAGTCTGGACTGGTTTAAATGATATAAAGGTAGGGAATAGGGTATAAACGTGCAGACACAGTCTAGACTGGTTTAAATGATATAAAGGTAGGGAATTGGGTATAAACATGCAGGCACAGTCTGGACTGGTTTGCTAAAATTGGTCACTGGCATCAAAAACTAGGTCAACTTCTTATCAGTAACCAATTGTAGGAATATTTCCAAGTTTGGTCTGCGGCATCATTGCAGTAAGCTATACTAAGTTTGTTCAAATGTGGTCATTGGTGTCAAAAACTATAGTACTAGGTCAACTTAACTCTGCATGCTGGGTAAAATAAAGGCTATAAATAGTATCAAGTAATTGTAGCAGACAGCAATTCATGAATGCGTTTTTCATATTTTTAGCTGAATAATATGTTGAGGGATTTCATTAGAATTAGTCCGCCTCCGTGGTCGAGTGATTACGGTCGCTGACTTGTATACCACTGTAACCTATCATCACTGATTGTCACGGGTTCGAGCCCCGCTCAGGCCGTGTCTCATTTATATGAAAAAGTTGGCAGTTTCTTAGGGAGGTTGGTGCACCCAAGTACTGGTTAACCGCTGGAGCCTGCCCAGGAAAGGTGTTGTTAGGTAAACTGCCCGCCGGCGATATAGCCCCAAATGGTGCTGATGCAGGCGTAAAACCCGAAATATAACATAATAAACTGCCTGCCGGCGATATAGCCCCAAATGGTGCTGATGCAGGCGTAAAACCCGAAATATAACATAATAAACTGCCTGCTGGCGATATAGCCCAAAATGGTGCTGATGCAGGCGTAAAACCCGAAATATAACATAATAAACTGCCTGCTGGCGATATAGCCCAAAATGGTGCTGATGCAGGCGTAAAACCCGAAATATAACAATAAACTGCCTGCTGGCGATATAGCCCAAAATGGTGCTGATGCAGGCGTAAAACCCGAAATATAACATAAATCATTAGAATTGAGTCGTTACGACATGTATGACTGTTATTTTCACCGCTAGCATGCAAAAAGTTAAAACTTCACCAACCTCTACCATTGGGCCACCGTGGCCGAATGGTTACGATCGTTGACTTCAACTTGAATGCCACTAGGGGTGTCGAATTCTTGCATGTGAGTAAACTATCAAGATGACTTGCGGAAGGTTGGTGGTTCTACCTGGGTGTTCGTCCGTGCTTGAAATACTGCTCGAACGGGCCCCGGGGTCTTCCTCCATCATTAATACCTGGAGAGTCGCCGTATGACCCATGCCATGGCCTAAACTGTTGGTGCAACTTTAATCCCCATAAAAACAAACAAACTGTATTTGTTTACAGCGATCTGGCACGTACCCTGATTCACTGGATGGCTGGTGTTGTTTGCTGTAAAAGTGTATAATTATTGTATTGGTTTACAGCGATCTGGCACGTACCCTGAGCCACTGGATGGCTGGTGATGTTTGCTGTAAATGTGTATTGTATTGGTTTACAGCAATCTGGCACGTACACTTGGACCAATGGATGGCCGGTGATGTTTGCTGTAAATGTGTAATGTATTGATTTACAGCAATCTGGCACGTACACTTGGACAGATGGATGGCCGGTGATGTTTGCTGTAAATGTGTATTGTATTGATTTACAGCAATCTGGCACGTAGTATACTTGGACAGATGGATGGCCGGTGATGTTTGCTGTAAATGTGTATTGTATTTGTTTACAGCAATCTGGCACGTACACTTGGACAGATGGATGGCCGGTGATGTTTGCTGTAAATGTGTATTGTATTTGTTTACAGCAATCTGGCACGTACACTTGGACAGATGGATGGCCGGTGATGTTTACTGTAAATGTGTATTGTATTGGTTTACAGCAATCTGGCACGTACACTTGGACAGATGGATGGCCGGTTATGTATAGCAACTGGGATGCTGGTCAGCCAGTTGGAAGTGAGGGTTGTGTGATGGTGAACAGTACTGGAAGGTGGACTGATACAAACTGCTCCACATCATATCCGTCCATATGTAAAATATCTGCAGGTTCACAACTTTATATATATATATTTTAAATTATTTTTTAGTTTAGACAAAAAAAAATTTAAAATTTTATTTATTGATTTTTCCTTTTATAGCATACACAACATAATTGTCACATGTTAACACTATACATAGTACTTAATGAACATATAATTATAATTCTTATCTATTTAATATGACTTTGTGCTGACAGTTACAATATATATATTATTATACCGCATCGAAATTTCTAGGAATACCATTGGTCAATTTGCTGTCACGTGGTATAAACCATTTCGCAATGTATCCCTCAACAGAACTGAGCTGGCAATATTGCCATGGGATATACGTATATCTCAATCTCCAACAAACAGAACTGAGCAGGCAATATTGCCGTGGGATATACGTATATCTCACTCTCCGACAAACAGAACTGAGCCGGCAATATTGCCGTGGGATATACGTATATTTCGCTCTCCGGCAAACAGAACTGAACCGGCAATATTGCCATGGGATATGTATATCTCACTCTCCGACAAACAGAACTGAGCCGGCAATATTGCCGTGGGATATACGTATATCTTACTCTCCGACAAACAGAACTGAGCCGGCAATATTGCTGTGGGATAAGTATATTTCACTCTCCGACAAACAGAACTGAGCCGGCAATATTGCTGTGGGATATACGTATATCTCACTGTTTCTACCCGAGTGCCTGAAATACTGCTCGGATTCCGTAAAGTTGAGGTACGAATCCATGCAGGTCACCTTTATTCACAGGCTTTTGAACATATAAAGCGTACATTAAAATATTAATATATATATTAATATTTCAAATTAAGCCAAAAGCTGCCTCCGTGGTCGAGTGGTTACTGTCGCTGACTTGTATACCACTGTAACCTATCATCTCTGATGGTCACGGGTTTGAGCCCCGCTCAGACCGCGTCTCATTTATATGAAAAAGTTGGCAGTTTCTTACGGAGGTTGGTGCACCCAAGTACTGGTTAAC
Organism: Archivesica marissinica; assembly: GCA_014843695.1. Lineage (NCBI taxonomy): Eukaryota > Metazoa > Mollusca > Bivalvia > Venerida > Vesicomyidae > Archivesica > Archivesica marissinica. The sequence continues at coordinate 23,305,581 of CM026391.1, read as the reverse complement.
CGCTGGAGCCTGCCCAGAAAAGGTGTTGTTAGGTAAACTGCCCGCCGGCGATATAGCCCAAAATGGTGCTGATGCAGGCGTAAAACCCGAAATATAACATAATATATAACATTAAAATACGTTACAGTGCACCACCGACGTTCTATGATTCAAAATGTTCCTACTGGAGATTACCCAAAACCCTCCAGCACCAACGTACCTTCGGTGCTGAATTTGTTAGTTAGGGCTACAGATTCATATTTGGCAAGCTACGCTCCTGACAATTAAGAAAATATTGCAACTTACAATGTGACGTTATGAATTTTGGTGAAAACACTTCCGTTTCAAAGAAACCACAGAAGGAAATATTTCTCCTCTCGTTGGACAGTCTCATGATGGGGTTTGTTAATGTGTATGTCTTTCTTTTGTAGCATCTCCATCTCTGACCCCTCCAGCCCCTAATGGACTCTGTGACCCTGGCTGGTACTCATACGGCAGTCAATGCTACTTCCTAGGAGTGAACCGACCTAGAACAGCACTGGACGCAGGATTTTACTGTCAACAACACCAGGGGGCGCTAGTTTCCATTCACAATCGGACTGTGAACGAGTTTTTGGTGAAAATGATGACGGCATTGGCTCACCAGGGTCAGAGTTTCTGGACCAGTCTACATAAATCTCTAGATTGTGAGTTGACTCGGTTTTAGGCATCGTGTAAACGTTTACAAAGCCGTGTTGTGTATTAGGCAGCGTGTAAACGTTTATAAAGCCGCGTTGTGTATTAGGCATCGTGCACACGTTTATAAAGCCGTGTTGTGTATTAGGCAGCGTGTAAACGTTTACAAAGCCGTGTTGTGTATTAGGCATCGTGCACACGTTTATAAAGCCGTGTTGTGTATTAGGTATTATGCACACGTTTATAAAGCCGTGTTGTGTATTAGGCAGCGTGTAAACGTTTACAAAGCCGTGTTGTGTATTAGGCAACGTGTAAACGTTTACAAAGCCGTGTTGTGTATTAGGCAGCGTGTAAACGTTTATAAAGCCGTGTCGTGTATTAGGCAGCGTGTACACGTTTATAAATCCTTGTTGTGTATTAGGCATCGTTTACACGTTTACATATATCTGTACACATGGCAGCCCTAATATGCAGTGTGTAGTCTAGTTGCTACTTGTGCTAATAATTTTTCATCCAACTTCTCATTAGTTTATTATGACATTGCAGCTGGTTTCCAGTGGACAGACCGGACACCAGTGCAGTACACTAACTGGCGATCTGGGGAACCGTCCACTCGAGGCTGGTCGGGAAACCTGGAGAATTGTGCTGAGGTGTTTTTGTCCGATGGAAAATGGAATGATGAAGATTGTAACAGCAAAAGATTGTTTGTCTGTGAAAAACACGCAGGTACTTATTTGGTAATGAAGATAATAGCGGTTAGGTTCGCTCGGCTGAAGCCTGAAATGTGTTGTTGCTGTTTGTGTTACTGTTGTAAATGTTGTTGCTGTTGTTGTTGCCAGTTTAGTTGTTGTTGTAGTTGTTGGTGTTAGACTGTGAGTCTAGGATCGCAGGTTCGATCCCCCATCTGCCCATAACAATATTAACAGACTTTCAAATGGAGCTATTAAAGCAGCATTACATCGTAATAAAGACTGTTTTGCGTAAAATATAAATGCTGATGTGTGTGTGTTTACAAAAATCGAAATAGTCGCTCAGAAACGATAAAAATTCCAATAAATTTAAACCATCGTATACGCGAATTTGTTTATCAACACACAAAATGTAAACACGCACAGCGCGCATGCGTGAAACAACAGAGGATGTAGAAAACAACGTATATATTTTGAACATGAAATACTATCAGTATCTATCTTCCTCTAATGTCGAACCCCTCGCGGGGATGTAGAAATGTCCCTAAAAGACTTAGTTAACAGAGGTATGAATCAACATATCAAGTAATTTAATTAAAAAAGACAACGTGGGGCAAATGGGGACGATCCATTCTGAATGTAAACAAGTGCGGACGATGCGTTCCAGTTGTAAACAAGTGCGTGACCGATCGACTCGGAAAGTACTACTTTCGGTTTCGTGTTTGTTTTATCGCAAAAAAACACTGTTTACCAAATGAACATAAGTATACAAAGTATAATGTTAGAATGTGTAGCAGCATTGCTACCCATACGTAAAAATAGAATTTTTCAAATATCTTTTATTTCATACGACGTGACGAGCCGTCTCATCAGGATCTGCACTTTTTTGCCAGTAATAATTATTACTATTTTTAGATAATTTTCTTATTAATTTATTGGTCTAAAAATAGCATGCACCAGTCCATGTCAGATACTTGGGGTTGAATGGGTTAACCGATGTTGTATGTATCTATAGCTATATACAGATCATGTAAAAGAACCAGTGATGTGCCTGGAATTGGAGCACCTTCTGCATCGAGTATCCTTCAACAAATATATTGACTAATAAACTACAGAGGCATCACCTTCATTAACCAGCGGGCAATGATGACCAAAATAAAAATATATCATTCAGATTCATAAAATGAGACATTACTCGTTTTTCTATTACCTCCCTTGATGGATAAAGTCAGATTTATCCCTAAATGTATATTGGTCGTTTTAGTTTGAATCATTTGTTTTTACTGTTTTACTGTAAAACAGATGTTGCGTTTGGATAATTGTAATTTTATCAAAATCGTTTTAATTAATGAGACACATTACTTGTTTTTCTATTACCTCCCTTGATGGATAAAGTCAGATTTATCCCGAAATGTATATTGGTCGTTTTAGTTGGAATCCTTTGTTTTTACTGTTGTCGTCTAAAACAGATGTAGCGTTAGGATAAATGTAATTTTATCAAAATCGTGTTAATTAATTAAACCAATTTTTACAGTAATGTATCCATTGGACATGCTAAAGGATATCTGTCGAGATTTAATAATTTCATAATTATAAGACGCGAATACGGATAAGAATGTGGAAAACATGTGGTGCAAAGGAAACAGCGATAAAAACAGAGTAAACCAATTAAGAGGACCAATATACTATTAGGAGTATTCAGGGGCAGTAACTGTCTAATGTTTCTCATTGTCATATTGTGTATCTTAAGCCTATTGTTTTAAATTTATTTACCCTTTCACCCATGTATATGTATTTTTACTTCATACATTTGGCTGTAATTTACCAATCGTACGCACTGGATAAGCTGTGAATTTGCCTACACCTTCATGGAGGTTACTAGGTATTGTAGTGTTGTATACACTACGTTGTTCCGATCTTTTATTTGATGTGTCAATCTATGTGCAAAAAGCATTGGCGTCGAGAGGCGCTTCTAAGGGGCAAAGACCTGTAATAGCAGGATTCCCCACATCTCCCTGACCTAGGATGCTCCCTGAAATGTGTTATTTATTCTGACCTAGGATGCTCCCTGAAATGTGTTATTTATTCTGACCTAGGATGCTCCCTGAAATGTGTTATTTATTCTGACCTAGGATGCTCCCTGAAATGTGTTATTTATTCTGACCTAGGATGCTCCCTGAAATGTGTTATTCATTCTGACCTAGGATGCTCCCTGAAATGTGTTATTTATTCTGACCTAGGATGCTCCCTGAAATGTGTTATTTATTCTGACCTAGGAGTTCCCTGAAATGTGTATTCATTCTGACTAGGATGCTCCTGAAATGTGTTATTTATTCTGACCTAGTATGCTCCCTGAAATGTGTTATTTATTCTGACCTAGGATGCTCCCTGAAATGTGTTATTCATTCTGACCTAGGATGTTCCCTGAAATGTGTTATTTATTCTGACCTAGGATGCTCCCTGAAATGTGTTATTTATTCTGACCTAGGATGCTCCCTGAAATGTGTTATTCATTCTGACCTAGGATGCTCCCTGAAATGTGTTATTTATTCTGACCTAGTATGCTTATTGAAATGTTATTTATTCTGACCTAGGATGCTCCCTGAAATGTTATTTATTCTGACCTAGTATGCTCCCTGAAATGTGTTATTCATTCTGACCTAGGGTGCTCCCTGAAATGTGTTATTTATTCTGACCTAGGATGCTCCCTGAAATGTGTTATTTATTCTGACCTAGTATGCTCCCTGAAATGTGTTATTCATTCTGAACTAGGATGCTCCCAGAAATGTGTTATTCACTTTGGGAGCTTTGATTTACTTCATATTTAGTTACATGAAATATTATTAAATAATTTATATTTCTTATATCTTACAGCTGTTGACACCAATAAACTGCCTATTGGCACAGGCGTGCCCGTCAATATCCCCACACCCATTCCGTTCACACCCCCATCTGTCCTACCCCCTCAGTTAGAGCCAACCCTTCCGACGAGGCGGCCACCGATGACACAGAGAACGCCACAAATGCCTGTGTCTGGGGACACACCAAAGATACCACCACCTACTGTAATTACCCCCAAAACTGTAATTGTTGTGTCGGGCAACGGGCACCCTCCTACGGGGGTATTACCTCCTATCACAATAAAGCCATATACTGGAAGTACGCCATCACCCCAGCAGCAGGCCGGTGTCACAGGTAAATATTGAACACACGGTTTTGCATGATTGATTGGGTTTCATATACCGGTAGTTGTATGTTGGCGGTTTCCACGTAAACGTGTAAATGGAACCGTGTCGTGTAATGGCAATACATGTTTACTAATTTAGTAACCGTGTAAGCAACACTAATTCATGACGTCATAATATTGAAACTTTATAAATGGGCTCGAGCTCGCAAATTAGCATCGTGCAATTACAGACAAGTCTGCTGCACATTGGCTGCACAGCTGTGATTCAGAATTATTTCTGAGTGTCGATGATGTAAACGGTATCACAGGTGCAATGATGTAAGCGGCATCGCAGGTGCAATGATGTAAGCGGCATCGCAGGTGCAATGATGTAAGCGGCATCACAGGTGCAATGATGTAAGCAGCATCACAGGTGCAATGATGTAAGCAGCATCGGAGGTGCAATGATGTAAGCGGCATCACAGGTGCAATGATGTAAGCGACATCGCAGGTGCAATGATGTAAGCGGTATCACAGGTGCAATGATGTAAACAGCATCACAGGTGCAATGATGTAAGCGGCATCACAGGTGCAATGATGTAAGCAGCATCGCAGGTGCAATGATGTAAGCAGCATCGCAGGTGCAATGATGTAAGCGGCATCACAGGTGCAATGATGTAAGCAGCATCGCAGGTGCAATGATGTAAGCGGCATCACAGGTGCAATGATGTAAGCGGCATCACAGGTGCAATGATGTAAGCGGCATCGCAGGTGCAATGATGTAAGCAGCATCACAGGTGCAATGATGTAAGCGGCATTGCAGGTGCAATGATGTAAGTGGCATCTCATGTGCAATGATGTAAGCGGCATCACAGGTGCAATGATGTAAGCGGCATCACAGGTGCAATGATGTAAGCAGCATCGCAGGTGCAATGATGTAAGCAGCATCGCAGGTGCAATGAAGTAAGCGGCATCACAGGTGCAATGATGTAAGTGGCATCACAGGTGCAATGATGTAAGCGGCATCACAGGTGCAATGATGTAAGCGGCATCACAGGTGCAATGATGTAAGCGGCATCACAGGTGCAATGATGTAAGCGGCATCACAGGTGCAATGATGTAAGCGGCATCACAGGTGCAATGATGTAAGCGGCATCACAGGTGCAATGATGTAAGCAGCATCACAGGTGCAATGATGTAAGCAGCATCGCAGGTGCAATGATGTAAGCGGCATCGCAGGTGCAATGATGTAAGCGGCATCACAGGTGCAATGATGTAAGCAGCATCGCAGGTGCAATGATGTAAGCGGCATCGCAGGTGCAATGATGTAAGCAGCATCACAGGTGCAATGATGTAAGCGGCATCGCAGGTGCAATGATGTAAGCGGCATCGCAGGTGCAATGATGTAAGTGGCATCACAGGTGCAATGATGTAAGCGGCATCACAGGTGCAATGATGTAAGCAGCATCGCAGGTGCAATGAAGTAAGCGGCATCGCAGGTGCAATGAAGTAAGCGGCATCACAGGTGCAATGATGTAAGTGGCATCACAGGTGCAATGATGTAAGCGGCATCACAGGTGCAATGATGTAAGCGGCATCACAGGTGCAATGATGTAAGCGGCATCACAGGTGCAATTATGTAAGCGGCATCACAGGTGCAATGATGTAAGCGGCATCACAGGTGCAATGATGTAAGCGGCATCGCAGGTGCAATGATGTAAGCGGCATCGCAGGTGCAATGATGTAAGCGGCATCGCAGGTGCAATGATGTAAGCGGCATCGCAGGTGCAATGATGTAAGCGACATCGCAGGTGCAATGATGTAAGCGGCATCGCAGGTGCAATGATGTAAGCAGCATCGCAGGTGCAATGATGTAAGCAGCATCGCAGGTGCAATGATGTAAGCAGCATCACAGGTGCAATGATGTAAGCAGCATCGCAGGTGCAATGATGTAAGCGGCATCGCAGGTGCAATGATGTAAGCGGCATCGCAGGTGCAATGATGTAAGCAGCATCGCAGGTGCAATGATGTAAGCAGCATCGCAGGTGCAATGATGTAAGCAGCATCACAGGTGCAATGATGTAAGCGGCATCACAGGTGCAATGATGTAAGCGGCATCTGTGGGTGTTTATCGCTGAATAGCCTACTAGCCTACAGTAGAACAATTAACACTGCATACTAGCGGTGACAATTGTTAGCTACAAATAGGAAAAACACATTTATGAATTGTCATCTGCTACACTTATTTGAACTATTTATAGCCTTTATGTTACCCAGCATGCAAAGGGTTAAGTAACTTTATAGACTATCTGATATTACTATCCAAAACGACTTGGTGGAAGTCGTGATAGCTCAGTTGTAGCGCGTTCGCTTCACGTGCGAAAGGCCCGGAGTTCGAGCCCCGCTGGAGCCGTTACGATTGTGTCCTTAGGCAAGGCATTTAAATTCCACATGCCTCTTCTCTCTCCCTCGTGGCGATGGATTCCATCAGGAATGAGGTCTCGAGAGTGATTAGTATAAGTTATAAGAACTTGTTTCGCAATCGAGCTAAAAGAAATTTGTATAATCTAAAACTACTTCCAATGCACACTTTTAACAACGTGAAAACCCACCTGTCCGATCTGGCGACCACCATGCCATCTCACATACTTCCTGGTCCGAGGATCGAACCCGGGCTGCATTGGTGAGAAGCGAGCGTGCTAACCACTGCGCTAATTTGTTTTAAGTCTCGACGACTGTTAATTAGTGCAACATTATTGACTTATTTATTACTACCGGTATGAATTCTCCGTACATGCTACGATTATCCAACAAACATTAGTGACTACAGATCCTTGCAAAATTAGTAAAATATATAAATCTTTCCGCCCATAAATGACACTTTACGGTGAATGCACAGATCTGTGTTATGTAGCTGCTCGTTAGTAGTGTATGTTGCTGAAGCATCAAACCGCATGAATATTATCCCGATGAAAAATCAGTCTGAAGCAAAATCGTGATGAAATCAATACAAGTCTTTCAAATACAAATAAACTAATATAAACTATGCACATTATATGCACAACACTGTCGTATGCGTTCATTCTAGCATGACTTGAAATTTTGTTTCAAATCTGCAATAAACCGCGGCTTCGGCTGTTGAATTTTTCTCCCCATGTAAAAAAAATATAATTTATGCACAACTTTTAACAATTTTACATTGGAATTGAATACAGCGATTGGGCAGGATTTGTAGTGTTAATAACCAGCCATGCAGGAAATAATTTTATAGTGTTGATAGCTGGAGGATGATGTCCAGTGTCACTGGAATGCAGAATGTACAGGGAGGTATTTTGTAAAGCCATCAGCAAAATAACAGACAAGGAGACAAAATAACACACACATTTGTTCGTTTATAGCATTATATTGGGTCATGTTAGAATGGAAATAATGTTTTTTTATAAGCGGCCATCGGCCAAATAACAGACAAGGAGACAATATAACACACACTTTTGTTCGTTTATAGCATTATATTGGGTCATGTTAGAATGGAAATTTTTTTGTTGCTGTTTTTATCGCCAAATCAACCACGGCTTGGAGTTCTGGCGAGTAGGAATTAAACCTGCATGTCTGCCTACGCATCAGAACTGTAAACCGTGCAAGACAAATATTATTTGCTAACTGAGCATCTATTAACATGCTTGTTTGGTATATACACATGTTAAATCCAACACAAATACAGGTACTCAGATGGTACATGAGGGGTAAACAGGTTTATTGATAGAGTTTTGGCATCTGTCATAATTTGCTGACAATAGAGCGGTGACAAAATGGTTATCTCTTTATATGAAAAAATTGGTTATTTCTTACGGAGGTTGATGCATCAAGTACTGGATAACCGCTGGAGCCTGCCCAGGAAAGTTGTTGCTAGGTAAACTGCCTGTTGCTAATATGGGCAAACATTTAGCGACGATAAATAAACTTTTAAAAAATGATTGACGTATATCCAAATTCATTTTGGAGCCTGCCCAGGAAAGTTATTGCTAGGTAAACTGCCTGTCACTAATATGGGCAACGGGTAGCGACGATAAATAAACTTTAGAAAACAAAATCTGATTATTGACGTATATCCCAATTTCATTTTGTAGAATCAACTGTCAAGCACGTGTTGGGGATGTCAACTGGAGCCCTGGTAGGCGTCATCTTGGCTTCTATCGTCGTAATTTTACTGCTAGTTCTGATCGCGATGTACTGGCGTCGGAACACGATTGCTGGTAAACAGGCCAGTTTCGGACTCGGTGAAAACAGTTTTGAGAATCACACTTACAAATATGACGCTGGGAAAGAAGAACTAACTGATGATAGGGATTGTGTCACTCTACGTAGTATGAGTGATTCTAGTAGCTAATTTCAGTTGTGTTTTTGTAAATGATGTTGAGTGTGATTAAAAATGTGTACAATCTGTGGTGAATCATTGAAAAATGTGTACAATTTGTGGTGAGTCATTGAAAAATGTGTGCAATCTGTGGTGAATCATTGAAAAATGTGTACAATCTGTGGTGAATCATTGAAATAATGAAACCACGGGGTATCGGTATATGTTTCTATACGATATACTGTACGTAACGGTCAAGGTCACACTTAGGTCAAATCGGGTTTAAATCAGTATAAATGCGCTAGGAACTGGAGAGAATTCCGATATGGTTTTTAGGTGTGTTCACTTTTGGGCTTGTATCTCTAGTGTCAATGTAACACTTACGGACAGTGAGCCACTAAACAGGTAAACTCAGTGAGCCACTATTCATGTAAACTCAATGAGCCACTATCCATGTAAACACATGGGCCACTATTCATGTAAACTCAATGAGCCACTATTCATGTAAACTCAATGAGCCACTATTCATGTAAACTCTGTGAGCCACTGTTCATGTAAACTCAGTGAGCCACTATTCATGTAAACTCTGTGAGCCACTATTCATGTAAACTCAGTGAGCCACTATTCATGTAAACTCAATGAGCCACTATTCATGTAAACTCAATGAGCCACTATTCATGTAAACTCTGTGAGCCACTATTCATGTAAACTCAGTGAGCCACTATTCATGTAAACACATGGGCCACTATTCATGTAAACTCAATGAACCACTATTCATGTAAACTCAGTGAGCCACTATTCATGTAAACACATGGGCCACTATTCATGTAATCTCAATGAACCACTATTCATGTAAACTCTGTGAGTCACTATTCATGTAAACACATGGGCCACTATTCATGTAAACTAATTGAGCCACTATTCATGTAAACTCAGTGAGCCGTTATTCATGTAAACTCATTGAGCCACTATTCATGTAAACACATGGGCCACTATTCATGTAAACACATGGGCCACTATTCATGTAAACTCAATGAGCCACTATTCATGTAAACTCAATGAGCCACTATTCATGTAAACACATGGGCCACTATTCATGTAAACTCAATGAGCCACTATTCATGTAAACTCAATGAGCCACTATTCATATAAACTCAGTGAGCCACTATTCATATAAACTCAATGAGCCACTATTCATGTAAACTCAGTGAGCCACTATTCATGTAAACTCAGTGAGCCACTATTCATGTAAACTCAATGAGCCACTATTCATGTAAACTCAATGGACCACTATTCATGTAAACTCAATGAGCCACTATTCATGTAAACTCAGTGAGCTGCTATTCAACACGGAAATTCACACGCAAATAGATACAAAGAGCATATACGTTCTAGCGATGTAAATATGTATAAATATAGGATATTAAATGAATGGTCATTTGTTATTGAATTAGTGAGTTCTAAATACGAGCATCTGGCGAGTTTTTATTGTTTTTAGAATATAATACAAATATTTAACGAATAGTCAAACCTGTACCATAAGACCAACTCAAATATATACCAAAATGAAAAAACTATAATCCGCTTTGTCTCACATCAGAACTTGTTGCCCAACCCATTTTGCATTTTATCACATATAATGAATGTTAAGTCTATATGTACTGTATATGTAAAATAGCAAATAAAATATGATTAAACCTGTCTCGCATCAAGTCTTTTATGTAAATTCAATTAATTTTGACCGGTTACCATAACACCACATGTCAGCAAACACCAAGTTTTGCCTTTCCCATTGGGTCGTCGAAATATTTGCCAAGAACTTATTGCCATCTACCCACAACACCTAATATCTCGAGTACAAGAGGTCATAACCAAAGATACAGACACACGGATATCTACCAACGCAGCTTCATCCCACACACACTTCATCATCTTGTGGAACAGTCTCATCCAAACCACCGTCAACGTGGCCACTCTGGTTGGTTCTGGTCATCAACACCCTGTGTATCGTCTACCATTCATTAGCATTCTTACCTCCTGTACAAAGAGTCACTTGGATGAACAGATATTCTTTTACTTGGTCCTTCCTCCCGCCTGCTGTCATGCGTAGTGTTTATGTAATTGGGGAGACTGTCGGCTGTCCACTCTATCTTGTCCGTGCAACATCTCCATAACCCCATTGATTTATTTTTACCAAACTTGTGACAGGAATGATGGATTTTGGTGGATTTACTGCCATTTCAGCATTTCTATAGCACAATGCTTGTCTTTGCTTCATCTCTAATATGCATTGTTTGATTTTCACCAAACTGAATGATCGGTATGATGTCTAGCATATTGTAACACTGTTCCGGTTACAGACGAATCTGTAGTCCAGTGATTAGTTTAAACACATTTATTTTAGCTCGATTGCGAAACAAGTTCTTTCAACTTATATTAACCACTCTCGAGACCTCATTCCTGATGGAATTCATCGCCACGAGGGAGAGAGAAGATGCAACGTGGAAATTAAATGCATGTGGTTAACATGATGGACTGTTAATCCGGGGATTAGCGGCCACGAGGGATAGACAAGAGGCAACTTGGACATTAAATGCCTGTGGTTAACATGATGGACTGGTAATCCCGGGATTAGCGGCCACGAGGGATAGACAAGAGGCAACTTGGACATTAAATGCCTGTGGTTAACATGATGGACTGGTAATCCCGGGATTAGCGGCCACGAGGGATAGACAAGAGGCAACTTGGACATTAAATGCCTGTGGTTAACATGATGGACTGGTAATCCCGGGATTAGCGGCCACGAGGGATAGACAAGAGGCAACTTGGACATTAAATGCCTGTGGTTAACATGATGGACTGGTAATCCCGGGATTAGCGGCCACGAGGGATAGACAAGAGGCAACTTGGACATTAAATGCCTGTGGTTAACATGATGGACTGGTAATCCCGGGATTAGCGGCCACGAGGGATAGACAAGAGGCAACTTGGACATTAAATGCCTGTGGTTAACATGATGGACTGGTAATCCCGGGATTAGCGGCCACGAGGGATAGACAAGAGGCAACTTGGACATTAAATGCCTGTGGTTAACATGATGGACTGGTAATCCCGGGATTAGCGGCCACGAGGGATAGACAAGAGGCAACTTGGACATTAAATGCCTGTGGTTAACATGATGGACTGGTAATCCCGGGATTAGCGGCAGACTTCAAATCACTAGGTGTCGCATTTGTGGAAGGTAGGTGGTTCTACCTGCGTACCCGTTCATTCCTGAAATACTGCTCGGAGTGTTCATTCACTAAGACTACGCCACAAAAACAAACAAATGAAAAATACAAAATGTCTGGAGATGTGGTTAAGGTTGCTGACTTGTATACCACTGTAACCTATCATCACTGATGGTCACGGGTTCGAGCCCCGCTCAAACCGTGTCTCATTTATATGAAAAAGTTGGCAGTTTCTTACGGAGGTTGGTGCACCCAATTACTGGTTAACCGTTGGAGCCTGCCCAGGAAAGGTGTTGTTAGGTAAACTGCCTGCCGGCGATATAGCCCTAACTGGTGCTGATGCAGGCGTAAAACCCGAAATATAACATAACATAAAAGGTCTGAAGATGTTTTCGGCCTGACTTAGTATTCTATTCGTACTTTCGCCGAGGTTGACAGTAGTAGTAGTAATTATCCACTGTGGATGTGATAGTTTGCCAATCTATCAGGGTTAACACTTTCAACACCACATACCTCTAAATTGGCTTACAAAAAAGTGTAGATCCAGATGAGCCGGCTCGTGACGAGCCGTCTCATCAGGATCTGCACTTTTTTCAAGTAATATAACTATTTTTAGAAAAAAATTACCCATTTTGATAAATGAACTGATCCAAATGTAATTTTGTTATTAATTTATTGGTCTAAAAATATCATGGACCAGTCCATGTCAGTTACTTGGGGTTGAATGGGTTAAGGAATACTAACTGTCCTAATCAAATATTATATGTCGGTGTACATTTCAATTTCCTCATAGGAAATTTATATCTTCAGATAACAAATTCAATTAAAATCGCCCGCGATATAAATCTGATTCTGAGAACATTGCCTGCTATCGGGGTAAATGTCTTTGATAGATTTTGTTTCATCTGTAAAGACCACACTCATCATCATCATTGATTATGACATTCTTCATAGCTAGTGTTCGCAAGTAGCAACTAGAAATTGTGATTTTTGAATTTTCTAAACTCATGTGTGTTTTACGTTTATTTATCGTCGCTACCGGTTGCCCATATGAGCGACTCCTCCTGAAGAGATTAGTCATTTTGGAGGATAGTGCAATGATACAGACAGAGACCCATTCTAGATTCTCCTCTGGTTCTTTTACGTGCACGGTGTAAAGCACCGACACGAGACCTCGGTTTAATGTCCCACTTGAAAGACTGTTAATTTTATGAGTGTCATACGAGGGATCGAACCTGCAATCCCTGTACTACCAGTCCAACATGTTAACCACTGCACTACAGGTCTGTCTATAAATGAGTGTATATAAACCTAAATGAGAGATATATGGATTTTATTGTCAGTCAGCTGTTCAAATCTGGGTTTCCAATCGACCATTGCTTCTCCGGCCAGGACTAATTTGTATTAAACAATGTACAACTTGAACCAGGTCGTATATATGTAAACCAGTCTATGTACATGGTTGGTTTCGCGATTGGAACCAGGCAATACGTGTACCGGTATGTGAACCAGTATATTTACATTGTTTGATTCAGGTCATACGTATGTAAACCAGTCTATGTACATGGTTGGTTTCACGACTCGAAACAGTCTATTTACACGACGGGAAGTGAACCAGTCTATTTACATTGTTTGACAGACGGATCTGTAGTCCAGTGGTAACATGCTGGACTGGTAATCCAGGGATCGTAGGTTCGATCCCCCGTCTGACCATAATAAAATGAAGTCTTTCAGATGGGACGTTAAACCGAGGTCTCGTGTCGGTGCTTTACACCGTGCACGTAAAAGAACCAGAGGAGATTCTGGAATGGGTCTCTGTCTGCACTATCCTCCAAAACTCTAAAATGACTAATCTCTTCAGGAGGCGTCGCTCATATGGGCAATCGGTAGCGACGATAAATAAACGTAAAACCACCACTACAGTGTTTGATTCAGGCCATACTTCAGTAAGCCAATCTATTTACATGGTCTGGTTTCACTGGGAACAGGCGTCGATATATCTGGCCTGGTCAGTCAAATAAATATATTTTAACACCGATACCATTAATTGGGCCGTATTGAGTTTCTGATAATGTTATTTTGCCAGAAGTGAAAAATCGACAGACACACCATACGTATATAAACCAGTCTGGTTACCGTAGAGTCCCAAATACTGTTGTCAAACTCCTGTTTTGAAAAAATGGAATTGTACGTTGCTCATTTTAAAATTAAAGGTATTAAATGCTCCATTATTGAAGAAATAAAAGACATGTTTTATAGCAATAAAATCTATTATGGAATGTTCCTGTAAAAATGAAACACCTGTTCGACATCTTGTTATGCCTGTATGTGTCTAGGATGTGTTGCATGCCGGGTAAAGCTTGTATTTCGTTTTTTTTAACCCATTCAACACCAAGTAACTGAAATGGACTGGTCCATGATATTTTTAGACCAATAAATTAATAACAAAATTACATTTGGATCAGTTCATTTATCAAAATGGGTAATTTATTTTCTAAAAATAGTTATATTACTTGAAAAAAGTGCAGATCCTGATGAGACGGCTCGTCACGAGCCGGCTCATCTGGATCTACACTTTTTTGTAAGCCAATTTAGAGGTCTGTGGTGTTGAAAGGGTTAAAGTCGTTCCAACAGCTATGATCATATGATGACTCTCCAGCTAGTATTGGTTAAAGATCCTGGTTACCCTGCTAGCAGTATAACACCTGGGTAGCAGCACCGATAGGATCCCCAGTGCGTTGTGAGCGTACAGTCTAAGGGGCAAGCGATTTGAAGTATCCGACCGTAAACACTCGCCCGGGCAGGCCACTTGTTATGTTATATTGTTATATTTCGGGTTTTACGCCTGCATCAGCACCAGTTCAAGCTATATCGCCGGCGGGCAGTTTACTTAACAACACCTGTCCTGGGCAGGCTCCAGCGGTTAACCAGTACTTGGGTGCACCAACCTCCGTAAGAAACTGCCAACTTTTTCATATAAATGAGACACGGCCTGAGCGGGGCTCGTATCCGTGACCATCAGTGATGATAGGTTACAGTGGTATACAAGTCAGCGACCTCAACCACTAGACCACGAAGGCGGTGTAGTTGTTACACTTGAGTTATATTCTGTGGGAATAATGAATGAGTTAAAATTAATTGGTAACTTTTCCTATAGTCAGTAATCACTTCATATTTTGCTAAATTTTCATCGAGAGATGCTGTTGCCTGTAAAACGTAAATTAATTGTTTTCACTTCTCGTTTCCCCACATTGAGCACGGTTGTGATTCGTCAGCGTCATCTACAAATGTTACGTCACAAGTACCCTCGTCGATCACCTGATGACAGCCTTGAATGAGTACTGCACCCGCTTTCCGTCCATAACTGAAGTAAATACATTCAATTTGACGATAGTCATTATAAATGCAAACAAAACCTGATACAATTGCTTGCTTGTTTGTTATTGAGGTTAGGGGTTGTACCGACATCTTAAGTCAAATAGCCACTGTGTGTAGTTTATGTTTATTATCGTGTCTACCGGTTGCCCATATGAGCGATGCTTCCTGAAAAGATTAGTCATTTTGGAGGATAGTGCAATGATACAGACAGAGACCCATTCCAGAGTCTCCTCTGGTTCTTTTACGTACACGGTGTAAAGCATCGACACGAGACCTCGGTTTAAAGTCCCACCAGAAAGACGGCACATTTTATTATGGTCAGACGGGTGATCGAACTGGATTCCCAGCCCATCGTGTTAACCACTGGACTACGTATTCGTCTGTAAAAATGGTGACTCTCCGGATACGGTCGACAGTGCATCAACGTTCGTTATGACCCTAATAATATTAACAGTTTCAGATGTGACTGTATCATTGCACTATCCTCCAACAATCTAAAATGATTAATCTCTTCAGGAGGCGTTGCTCATATGGGCAACCGGTAGTGATGATAAATAAACGTAAACCACACGTTCGTTCTTGTATGTGATATCATGGCAACCGACTACACAACAAGTTGTAGAACAACAACAACAACAATTTATTTATTATTAACAAATCTTCATCGATGTTATTTATATGTAATATTCGAGAGTCATAACGGTTATTATAACCAATTATCGACACAAGACCGCTCGGGTCTTGTCTAGGTTCCATGGCCCTTTTAAGACACAATCTGTCTATATCAATTACCACTAAATTATAATGGCTCTACGTCTCTGTCCCGCTTCAGAATTACAGACGGATATGTAGTCTAGTGGTTAACACGCTGGACTGGTAATCCAAGGATCGCAGGTTCGATCCCCCGTCTGACCCTAATAAAATTAACAGTCTTTCAGATGGGACGTTAAACCGAGGTCTCGTGTCGGTGCTTTACACCGTGCACGTAAAAGAACACGAGGAGACTCTGGAATGGATCTCTGTCTGTATCATGCACTATACTCCAAAATCTAAAATGACTAATCTCTTCAGGAGGCGTCGCTCATATGGGCAACCGGTAGCGACGATAAATAAACGTAAAACACAACACAGCAGATACATGCATCTTATCCTATCTGCGCATGCTGATCAGACCCGGAGTTACGCCGCGACTAATCTGGATCTATGTTGTTTGAACATTCCTTCCAATTGGTTCAACATTTTAAGGGTTAAGCGAGCCTTTTAATATTAAAAATATGGTATGAAATGAACATTTTTTATCACATTACCATAGTAACAACAATAAGTAAAATATAAGTAAACTTATCCACGTTTCCAATTGTTGCGCTACTCCAGTCTATATTTATTTCTTGCCACGTGTTCAACACGTTTACTGTCAGATTAGCACAGCTCGCTTCTCACCAATGCAACCCGGGTTTGATCCTCGGACCGGGAAGTATGTGAGATGGTACGGTGGTCGCCAGATCGGACATGTGGGTTTTCTCCGGGCACCCCGGTTTGCCCCCACACGAATGACCACATATAGTTTACGCTTTCATCCGCGCTAACGAGAGTGATTAATATAAGTTGTTAAAACTTGCTTCACGATCGTTGTAAAATAAATAAAGTTGAAACTTTTAAACAAGTCTACAACATTGTTTGGTTTATGCTTTCTATTTTTCGCAAGTAATTTTCGTGATTTCTTATCTGTGTATGCTTACAAGCGCAGATTACACAATTACGTCACTCGAGGCTATAGTATTTCACAGCAAGCAGCTTGTATTGTATTGTATTGATAGTCTACAACTCTACATGTGGAACAGATACGTCAGTCTCCAGGGAAGAAGACGTTTTCTGAGTTGAACGATTATTTCGACGACAACTTCGGCACTCATCAAAGTGACCTCAAATGAGATGCTGAGTTTGCTGTAAGTTATGCGACAGAATAGGTCAAATGTGATTCTGTAATTTCGTTCAGGATTCCACCTAATACGCTGTTATCTCTTCAATGTTAGACTTCATAGACAAAATTGAGTAAATTCTGGGATCGATCTTTCTAAATTTTCAGAATGAATTTCTTGTTTTTGTTTTGGAAACACATTTTGCAGGTTCCATTCAGAAGAAAACTATTCGGCAGATTGCTCCATTGAATGGTGTCGAATACAAATGCCTGAATACTACTTTTGTGTGTTTTACGTTTATTTATCGTCGCTACCGGTTGCCCATATGAGCGACGCCTCCTGAAGAGATTAGTCATTTTAGAATGTTGGAGGATAGTGCAATGATACAGACAGAGTCTCCTCTGGTTCTTTAGCGTGTACGGTGTGCAGCACAGACACGAGACCTCGGTATAAAGTCCCATCTGAAAGACTTAATTTTATTTGGGTCAGACGGGGGGTCGAATCTGCGATCCCCGGATTACCAGTCACTCTCGGTCGCCGTTGTAGGTTCGAAACGCAATTGAGATATGTCGAAATATTTCATGTGCGGAAGCTATCCTGCAGACGTACTTGCGAACTAACTGAATTATTGTAGTGTGTATTTAATTTCCCTTACATATTGCCACTTGTCTAACGTGTCCCATATATCTTAATGTGACTCGCTTAATATATAGATTGCTACTGTATAAAACTATATAAAATTAGTATACAAGGTAAACTACTTCGTATTATTAGAGATATGTACCAAAAGGTGAAATCATGTGTCAAAGCATGTAGTACGTATTCTGATTATTTCCAATATGCTATAGGATTAAGACAAGGGGAGGTAATTTCTCCTGTGCTATGTTCTCTCTTTGTTGAAGATTTGGAACTTTATTTACAAAATGATGTCACGTCAGGAATACATATTGATGATATAGTCCTAATATTACTATTATTTTCTGATGATATGGCCATATTAGCTAAAACACCTGAGGAATTGCAACATCATTTAAATCTCCTGAAAACTTATTGTGATACATGGGGGCTAAAGGTTAACAACTCCAAAACTAAAATTGTCGTTTTTCGCAAAAGAGGCGGCTTGTTGCCAAATGAAGTTTGGAGCTACAATGGCCATAACATCGAAGTTGTCAATGACTTTAATTATTTGGGAACTGTATTCAATTATACTGGCAATTTTGCTTTGAATCAAGAACATTTGCATGGTAAAGCTTTAAAAGCTCTTAACACACTATTATTTAATTGCAAAAAGTTTGATTTAAAACCGAAAATATTATGCCAGTTATTTGATGCATTTGTTGGGGATCTATACTGAATTACGCAGCAGAGATATGGGGCTATACCAAATCCAAGGAAATCGAAAGAATTCATTTGAAGTTCTGTAAACGTATATTGAATGTTAGATTAAATACATGTACAGCCGGAGTATATGGCGAACTCGGTCGTTATCCTTTGTATATTTCGCGCTATGTTAAAATAATAAAATATTGGTGTAAAATTAAAGATTCGAACACTATTTTAATCAGAATATTGTACCAACAAGGATTATATGACTGTAATAGAGGTTGTAAAAACTGGGTGTATAATGTAAAGTCTCTGCTGAACAACTATGGATTTCCCAATGTGTTTTGTAATAATAGTGATATTGATATGAAGGCATTTTGTTATATATTCAAACATTGAGTCATTGATGCGTTCACCCAGGAATGGTTTGGGACTTTAGATAGAAGTTCAGTCCTTGATAATTATAGATTGTTTAAAAATACTCTCTGTTATGAGAGATACATCGACGTTGTGCCACGAAACCTTAGGTTGTTTATTAGTAGGTTGAGATTATCTGTTCATCCTTTAAGAATCCAAACTGGCCGATACGCAATAAATAGAATACCGAGAGATCAAAGACACTGTAACTGCTGTAATACAGTAGACATAGAAGACGAATATCATTTTATATGTATATGTTCATGCTTTAGCAATATTCAAACATCTAGTCATTGATGCGTTCACCCAGGAATGGTTTGGGACTTTAGATAGAAGTTCAGTCCTTGATAATTATAGATTGTTTAAAAATACTCTCTGTTATGAGAGATACATCGACGTTGTGCCACGAAACCTTAGGTTGTTTATTAGTAGGTTGAGATTATCTGTTCATCCTTTAAGAATCCAAACTGGCCGATACGCAATACATAGAATACCGAGAGATCAAAGACACTGTAACTGCTGTAATACATTAGACATAGAAGACGAATATCATTTTATATGTATATGTTCATGCTTTAGCAATATACGTAAAAAGTACTTACATAAATATTACAATTCTAAACCATCGATGTATAAGTATTTAGAATTGATAAAGTCAACTGATAAACAATGTATATGTAACTTGTCCAAATATGTTAAAGAAGCAATATCCTTAAGAAACACGTTGTTGAATAACCAAACTCTTATTTAGTATACTATATGTTCACCCTCTTTACCGTAAATTGTAATCAGTAATATACTGATTTACCTTCTTATTAGAATGATAGAAATTATATTAATATTATTGTACTATTAACTATTGTTATACACCATCCTTACATCACATGACAATAACTATTCATAATATATTGTATACCTTTCGACGATGTATTATGTACAAGTCTTGAAAATAAAAATCTGTTCTGTTCTGTTCTGTATGCTTAGAACAAGTTCCCATGCCAGTCAATGTTACTGATCATTGTTAACACTTGTTTCATTGTGCTATGTCCTGTTTTAATTTGTCGAGGACCTCATGTTTAAACATTATTTATTTTACGATTGCGAAGCTTTGATTAATCACTCTCGTTTGCGCGGATGAAAGCGTAAATGTGCTCATTCGTGTGGGAGGAAACCGGAGTACCAGGAGAAAACCCACCTGTCCGATCTGGCGACTACCATCATCATCAGTAGCATCATCATAATCGTCGTCATCAACATCATCATCATCATTAGTAGCATCATCATAATCGTCGTCATCAACATCATCATCATCATCATCATCATCATCATCATCATCATCATCATCATCATCATCATCATCATCATCATCAGTAGCATCATCATAATCGTCATCATCATAAGTCGTCATCATCATATCATCAGTAGTCATCATAATCGCAACATTATCATCAGTAGCATCATCATAATCGTCGTCATCAACATCATCATCATCATCATCATCATCAGTAGCATCATCATAATCGTCGTCATAAACATCATCATCATCATCAGTAGCATCATCATAATCGTCGTCATCATCATCATCATCAGTAGCATCATCACAACGTCGTCATCAACATCATCATCATCATCATCATATCATCATCATCATCATCATCATCATCATCATCATCAGTAGCATCATCATAATCGTCGTCATCAACATCATCATCAGTAGCATCATCATAATCGTCGTCATCAACATCATCATCATCATCATCATCATCATCATCAGTAGCATCATCATAATCGTCGTCATCAACATCATCATCAGTAGCATCATCATTCTTATTATTCACTTACCCACAGCAAGTCAGTGATTCTGAACTGCAAGAACACAATTCACAATAAGGCGCAGGAGCATAGAACGAGGACCCGGGCCGAAACGTCCAACCCATGTAGTCACAGGTACCAGGAAAACGCCCAGTATCTTAAATAAATGTTATAGAACATATTTCTTGTCTTTATTGCGTATGTATACAATGATGGGCAGCCGTTGGAGCTTTGTTTGGACATATTGTTCAAATGACTTAACATCCATCCGATTTTATATGTTCGAACCTTAATAGTGACACACTATTATTCCATGTGAATAAGTTATGCAGATGACTTGTGGAGAGTCGGTGGTTCTACCGGGTACCCACGCGTGCGTATATAAGTGGGACTGTCGGATTCATACTAGTATATAGAGTGCCTATGTTTGGATGGAACACAGTCGAATCGTAGCATGTGATTGGCAAATATGAATCAAATTCCATTTATTTAAAAGATGACAAATGCATTTCACCATCCACACCCTCGCCGCTGTAGGTTCGAATCATCCAGCTGGCTTGCGGAAGATCGGTTGTTCTACCCGGGTACCTTCCCGTGCCATGAAAAGCACTCGGGGGAGGGTCTTCCCCTACACATAATAGCTGTAGAGTCGCCATATCACCTAAACTGTGGGTACGACTTTCAACCCCAACTACATGTGGAAGTCGTGATAGCGCAGTGGATGCGCGTTCGCTTCAGGTGCGAAAGGTCGGGAGTTCGAGCCCCGCTGGAGCCGTTACGATTGTGCCCTTAGGCAAGGCATTTAAATTCCACATTGCCTCTTCTCTCTCCTTCATGGCGATGGATTCCATCAGGAATGAGGTCTCGAGAGTTATTAATATAAGTTGAAAGAACTTGTTTCGCAATCGAGCTAAAATAAATTTGTATAAAGTAAAGTAACCCCAACTACAAACACACAAATACTCCCATCTATAGATTGATGGATGGCTGCAGTCCGATTATTTATAATCCTGCGATTCTAGGAAAATACGAAGCCACCAGAAAGTGCATCTACTATATTAGTACTCTTTGTTCGAGTTCGGAGTCCGCCTCCGTGGTCGAGTGGTTAAGGTCGCTGACTTGTATACCACTGTAACCTATCATCACTGATGGTCACGGGTTCGAGCCCCGCTCAGGCCGTGTCTCATTTATATGAGAAAGTTGGCAGTTTCTTACGGAGGTTGGTGCACCCAAGTACTGGTTAACCGCTGGAGCCTGCCCAGGAAAGGTATTGTTAGGTAAACTGCCCGCCGGCGATATAGCCCGAAATGGTGCTGATGCAGGCGTAAAACCCGAAATATAACAAAAAATTGTTCGAGTTCGAGTTCAATTCCCGCATTGAAGAACGTGCTACATAGGCTTCTGTAAATTGCATAGACATGTGCCAAGTTTTCAGTGATAAGGATGGCAATCCCATCAATTACTTCTTTAACTTTAAGGATAACATCCACCTAGCCCTAGCCTGGGAACAGGCGTCGATACATTTTGCTTGGTCAGTCAAATAAATATATTTTAACACCGAGATTATTAATTGGACTGTATTGAGTTTCTGATCATATCAACGCCTGGGGAAACTGGACGGATTGTCCGTGTAATTATTGACTCGCATTAATCCTATTAATAGGCCGATTAACACGTGACTTAATTAATGGCGTACTTGAATCGAAAGTGAGGCACTTCAATGTTGCCATTGTTTACGGGTCAACGGAACGATAAATAGTTTTAAAAAGTACAATGTGCACATACTTACTCAATATTTAAGTCGTCCTTAGTTCAATTACGCCGAATCGATCTACTACCATCTAAACGTAATATTTAAAATCCGTAACATCTTCGATATCACAGACACGCGGCATTATATGTTTGCAATGTAAATGAGTCTACGGGAGCATTCGTGTATATTCGGAAATGATCGTGTATAATCGTGCCTGTTCGGCGATTTCCGATAGAATTCCGTTTCTATATTTAGCGATATTATCTTGTAGTTGTCGTTCTTCAAACCTACACCCTCATTTACTACTTTAGACTTTAATAGGTGTGTATTTGTACCACGAAGAACATCGCTTGAAAATGAGAATAACAACTATTGTACAAGTGAAACCGGCAGATACAAATCGACGTGGGCTAATCGAAATCAGACTGGGGATATGCATCGTCATCTTCAGTGGAGATTCTCGGGAAGGTGTTTTAACTGTCACTAAATCAGGCCATGTTGCCAATGATAACGTGTCTGGCAATGACCATGATGTCACTACATCCAACACATTTTAATCCTTTGCAAACAATATGTTCACACTGTGAATGATCAAACTGTATTTGTAATGTTTCAGAACTGAGTTTAGCTAATCAACCTGACCCGACCAACAGCTTTTATGGTATTATAAATGATACCGCAGACCTCGGTCTGCATAACAATTGCATGCATATTGGTTATATAAATGTTCCAGGTCTTAATAGTTTAGGTACATTTGAAGAAGTAAAGCTACGTATGACCTCTGATAATAATACAAGTGATAGTATGGGGCTGAGTGAAACCAAATGATGTACATACAAATGCATATTTAATTGAAGGATTTTTACCTCCATTTCGTAGAGACCAAAATGACAGAAATGGTGGTGGGGAAATTTTAGTAGTATATTAAAGATGGTTTGAATGTCAAACGCCGTTATGATCTGGCTGTTTATATATCGAATGTCGTTAAGTCAAACTTCGGTTATGTCGAAGTATTTTGTTCGGTCCGACGGAATCCGACATAACGGATGTAGACTGTATATATATAATTAAATATATATTTTAGCCTATGTTTTGCCGTTATTTGCCTACCACAATACTGCCTACCGGGTTGATATGCTGTGTTTTCCAGTCTGATATTATGTATCCTGGTTTGATACGGTCACGAACCCGTATCAAACCAGAACAAATCGTTTCATAACTAGTTCCTATTAAGTAACGCATGCGCACTCGGTGCTAGTTTGTTTACTTTGTGGCGAACACGTGGTCCTCCAATGTTTGGCTGACGAGCCCCCAGTGGGTGTGGTGGCCAACGCTTCTATTTATCTCTCAATATCTCAGTTGAGCTCATGCCAGTGTCTAATTTATCATAGATCCACTGAATTTGTCTAAGGGTATTTGGTAGTTTCTGTCTTACAATTATAACACAACACAGTGGTTTGTGTTTCTTCTGTATATAATATATTTCTTCCGTATTTCTTACTTCTGGTGCATATCTCATGCATATATTTCTGCTTAATTCATTTATTATTTTATTTCAGTTAGAAATTAGTCATTTATTACTAATTGTCCCAATCAGCTCTAATCTCTTTAATCCGTTATTACTCTCTTCATACACTCTCTTTAATGTTTCCGCTTCAATAACCTTCGTCTCACAATAATAGATTATATTCACCGGAACTAAATATGTTCCTTATCTCGGCTGAATAATCTTATAACTGGTATTTATTTTTAAATACCCAATTAACTTTCATAAGTTAATTTTCTCTTAATGTCTATAATAATCTATCATAGAAACAGTATTCTATATCTTAATTTTGAGATCACGTAACTATCCGTATCCAGCACGTCACCTAAGTGTGTCTAATTTGATTGTGTGTGTTTTACGTTTATTTATCGTCGCTACCGCTTGCCCATATGAGCGACGCCTCCTGAAGAGATTAGTGATTTTAGATTTTGGAGGATAGTGCAGTGATACAGACAGAGACTCATTCCAGAGTCTCCTCTGGTTCTTTTACGTGCACGGTGTAAAGCACCGACACGAGACCTCGGTTTAACGTCCCATCTGAAAGACTGTTAATTTTATTAGGGTCAGACGGGGGATCGAACCTGCGATCCCTGGATTACCAGTCCAGCGTGTTACCACTAATTTGATTAATACAGTTCGTTTCTTATATACAGACCAGCGATGGTCAAGTAGACTTATAGACGCCGTAACATCTGATTCCTGATGGAATCCATCGCCACGAGGTAGATAGAAGAGGTAACGTGGAATTTAAATGCCTTGCCTAAGGGCACAATCGTAGCGGCTCCAAGGTCCGAAGTTCGAGCCCCACTGGAGCCGTTACGATTGTGCCCTTAGGCAAGTCATTTAAATTCCACGTTGCCTCTTCTCTCTCCCTCGTGGCGATGGATTCCATCAGGAATGAGGTCTCGAGAGTGATTTATATAAGTTGAAATAACTTGTTTCCCAATCGAGCTAAAATAAATTTGTATAAACTAACATCTGTTACGTTACCTAATATTATTAAAATTGTCCGCGCATCAAAAGAGTCGGCCTTTTACAATTGCACAACTGGCCACATGTGCAATCAGTCTCGATAATTAGTCTTTCCCGCGCAAACATGGGATTGATATATTTAGGCGCGAAAATGATAGCAGACGATATGCATAAGACAAATGTAAACAGTACATGGTAAATCAATGATGTCGTATATTAAATAGATTAATGTATTTATATAATACATTACTATTTATATAATGACAATAATAACATTTCGTGCCAATATTGTTTGTTTTTCATATATTTTGCACAACAGTAGCACTGGAGCCGTTACGATTGTGCCCTTAGGCAAGGCATTTAAATTCCACATTGCCTTTTCTCTCCTTCATGGCGATGGATTCCACCAGGAATGAGGTCTCGAGAGTGATTAATATAAGTTGAAAGAACTTGTTTCGCAATCGAGCTAAACTAAATTTGTATAAACTAAAATAAACTAACAGTATATATATATTGCATTAATCTAATTAAACGTGGCTTACCGTTTGGGCGAGCTGCGGAAAACCAACACGAGGAATTCACAGACGTACATAACAAACACAACAGAAACATACATCCGCAATAGTAGGCAAACGACATTGCTGAAATCAAACTTATAGAAGTTACAACAAGTTCACCGAAAGCCGGTATGATAAATTGAAATTAGGTTTGAATGCTATATACTAGGCGCATAGCGCTCATAATCCGGGGCGTAGCTAGCCATTTTGAATACGGTCCGAATCGTATAACGTCTATGGTGCAGTCTGGTGCATTTTAATGGACGTTTTCATATATGTATTCTTCAAAATATCAGATTGAGTTTACTATTGTTATACATAGTTTAAATGCCACATTGACTACAACATATATGTGCCTGTATTATATTTCATACTATAAGAAACTTCCGATTTGTACACATAGTAGTTTCAAGGATCTATTGTGTAATGAAATACATACTAATTAGGTAGTTTTAGCCTTGAGAGCTGTATTATTAGCTGTATTATTAGCTAGTTTTAGCCTTGGTAGCTGTATTATTAGGTAGTTTTAGCCTTGGTAGCTGTATTATTAGGTAGTTTTAGCCTTGGTAGCTGTATTATTAGCTGTATTATTAGGTAGGTTTAGCCTTGAGAGCTGTATTATTAGCTGTATTATTAGGTAGTTTTAGCCTTGAGAGCTGTATTATTAGCTAGTTTTAGCCTTGAGAGCTGTATTATTAGGTAGTTTTAGCCTTGAGAGCTGTATTATTAGCTGTATTATTAGGTAGTTTTAGCCTTGGTAGCTGTATATTAGGTAGTTTTAGCCTTGCGAGCTGTATTATTAGCTGTATTATTAGGTAGTTTTAGCCTTGATTAGCTGTATTATTAGGTAGTTTTAGCCTTGAGAGCTGTATTATTAGCTGTATTATTAGGTAGTTTTAGCCTTGAGAGCTGTATTATTTAGCCTTGAGAGCTGTATTATTTTAGCCTTGAAGCTGTATTATTAGGTAGTTTTAGCCTTGAGAGCTGTATTATTAGCTGTATTATTAGGTAGTTTTAGCCTTGAGAGCTGTATTATTAGGTAGTTTTAGCCTTGAGAGCTGTATTATTAGCTGTATTATTAGGTAGTTTTAGCCTTGAGAGCTGTATTATTAGCTGTATTATTAGGTAGTTTTAGCATTGAGAACTGTATTATTAGCTGTATTATTAGGTAGTTTTAGCCTTGATAGCTGTATTATTAGGTAGTTTTAGCCTTGGTAGCTGTATTATTAGGTAGTTTTAGCCTTGGTAGCTGTATTATTAAACCAGCTGTATTATTAGGTAGTTTTAGCCTTGAGAGCTGTATTATTAGCTGTATTATTAGGTAGTTTTAGCCTTCGAGCTGTATTATAAACCTAGCTGTATATTAGGTAGTTTTAGCCTGGTAGCTGTATTATTAGTAGTTTTAGCCTTGAGAGCTGTATTATTAGCTGTATTATTAGGTAGTTTTAGCCTTGATAGCTGTATTATTAGCTGTATTATTAGGTAGTTTTAGCCTTGGTAGCTGTATTAGCTAGTTTTAGCCTTGAGAGCTGTATTATTAGCTGTATTATTAGGTAGTTTTAGCCTTGCGAGCTGTATTATTAGGTAGTTTAGCCTTGAGAGCTGTATTATTAGCTGTATTATTAGGTAGTTTTAGCCTTATAGCTGTATTATTAGCTGTATTATTAGGTAGTTTTAGCCTTGATAGCTGTATTATTAGCTGTATTATTAGGTAGTTTTAGCCTTGGTAGCTGTATTATTAGCTAGTTTTAGCCTTGAGAGCTGTATTATTAACTGTATTATTAGGTAGTTTTAGCCTTGATAGCTGTATTATTAGCTGTATTATTAGGTAGTTTTAGCCTTGAGAGCTGTATTATTAGCTAGTTTTAGCCTTGAGAGCTGTATTATTAGCTGTATTATTAGGTAGGTTTAGCCTTGAGAGCTGTATTATTAGCTGTATTATTAGCTAGTTTTAGCCTTATAGCTGTATTATTAGCTGTATTATTAGGTAGTTTTAGCCTTGATAGCTGTATTATTAGCTGTATTATTAGGTAGTTTTAGCCTTGGTAGCTGTATTATTAGCTAGTTTTAGCCTTGAGAGCTGTATTATTAGCTGTATTATTAGGTAGTTTTAGCCTTGATAGCTGTATTATTAGCTGTATTATTAGGTAGTTTTAGCCTTGGTAGCTGTATTATTAGGTAGTTTTAGCCTTGAGAGCTGTATTATTAGCTGTATTATTAGGTAGGTTTAGCCTTGAGAGCTGTATTATTAGCTGTATTATTAGCTAGTTTTAGCCTTGAGAGCTGTATTATTAGGTGTATTATTAGGTAGTTTTAGCCTTGAGAGCTGTATTATTAGGTAGTTCTAGCCTTGAGAGCTGTATTATTAGGTAGTTTTAGCCTTGAGAGCTGTATTATTAGGTAGTTTTAGCCTTGAGAGCTGTATTATTAGCTGTATTATTAGCTAGTTTTAGCCTTGAGAGCTGTATTATTAGGTAGTTTTAGCCTTGATAGCTGTATTATTAGCTGTATTATTAGCTAGTTTTAGCCTTGAGAGCTCTATTATTAGCTGTATTATTAGGTAGTTTTAGCCTTGGTAGCTGTATTATTAGCTAGTTTTAGCCTTGAGAGCTGTATTATTAGCTGTATTATTAGGTAGTTTTAGCCTTGATAGCTGTATTATTAGGTAGTTTTAGCCTTGAGAGCTGTATTATTGGGTAGTTTTAGCCTAGAGAGCTGTATTATTAGGTAGTTTTAGCCTTGAGAGCTGTATTATTAGCTGTATTATTAGGTAGGTTTAGCCTTGAGAGCTGTATTATTAGCTGTATTATTAGGTAGTTTTAGCCTTGATAGCTGTATTATTAGCTGTATTATTAGGTAGTTTTAGCCTTGGAGCTGTATTATTAGTAGTTCTAGCCTTGAGAGCTGTATTATTAGGTAGTTTTAGCCTTGAGAGCTGTATTATTAGCTGTATTATTAGGTAGTTTTAGCCTTGAGAGCTGTATTATTAGCTGTTATTAGGTAGTTTTAGCCTTGAGAGCTGTATTATTAGCTGTATTATTAGGTAGTTTTAGCCTTGAGAGCTGTATTATTAGCTGTATTATTAGGTAGTTTTAGCCTTGAGAGCTGTATTATTAGCTGTATTATTAGGTAGTTTTAGCCTTGAGAGCTGTATTATTAGCTGTATTATTAGGTAGTTTTAGCCTTGAGAGCTGTATTATTAGGTAGTTTTAGCCTTGAGAGCTGTATTATTAGGTAGTTTTAGCCTTGGTAGCTGTATTATTAGGTAGTTTTAGCCTTGAGAGCTGTATTATTAGCTGTATTATTAGGTAGTTTTAGCCTTGAGAGCTGTATTATTAGCTGTATTATTAGGTAGTTTTAGCCTTGATAGCTGTATTATTAGTAGTTCTAGCCTTGAGAGCTGTATTATTAGATAGTTCTAGCCTTGAGAGCTGTATTATTAGCTGTATTATTAGGTAGTTTTAGCCTTGAGAGCTGTATTATTAGGTGTATTATTAGGTAGTTTTAGCCTTGAGAACTGTATTATTAGCTGTATTATTAGCTGTATTATTAGGTAGTTCTAGCCTTGAGAGCTGTATTATTAGGTAGGTTTAGCCTTGAGAGCCGTATTATTAGCTGTATTATTAGGTAGTTTTAGCCTTGAGAGCTGTATTATTAGCTGTATTATTAGGTAGTTTTAGCCTTAAGAGCTGTATTATTAGCTGTATTATTAGCTAGTTTTAGCCTTGAGAGCTGTATTATTAGGTAGTTCTAGCCTAGAGAGCTGTATTATTAGGTAGTTTTAGCCTTGAGAGCTGTATTATTGGGTAGTTTTAGCCTTGATAGCTGTATTATTAGCTGTATTATTAGCTAGTTTTAGCCTTGAGAGCTGTATTGTTATGTAGTTCTAGCCTAGAGAGCTGTATTATTAGGTAGTTTTAGCCATGAGGGCTGTATTATTGGGTAGTTTTAGCCTTGATAGCTGTATTATTAGCTGTATTATTAGCTAGTTTTAGCCTTGAGAGCTGTATTATTAGCTGTATTATTAGGTAGGTTTAGCCTGGAGAGCTGTATTATTAGCTGTATTATTAGGTAGTTTTAGCCTTGGTAGCTGTATTATTAGGTAGTTTTAGCCTTGATAGCTGTATTATTAGGTAGTTTTAGCCTTGCGAGCTGTATTATTAGGTAGGTTTAGCCCTGAGAGCTGTATTATTAGGTAGGTTTAGCCTTGAGAGCTGTATTATTAGCTGTATTATTAGGTAGTTTTAGCCTTGAGAGCTGTATTATTAGCTGTATTATTAGCTAGTTTTAGCCTTGAGAGCTGTATTATTAGCTGTATTATTAGGTAGGTTTAGCCTAGAGAGCTGTATTATTAGGTAGTTGTAGCCTTGAGAGCTGTATTATTAGGTAGTCTTAGCCTTGAGAGCTGTATTATTAGGTAGTTTTAGCCTTGAGAGCTGTATTATTAGCTGTATTATTAGGTAGTTTTAGCATTGAGAGCTGTATTATTAGTAGTTTTAGCCTTGAGAGCTGTATTATTAGCTAGTTTTAGCCTTGCGAGCTGTATTATAGGTAGTTTTAGCCTTGCGAGCTGTATTATTAGGTAGGTTTAGCCCAGAGAGCTGTATTATTAGGTAGGTTTAGCCTTGAGAGCTGTATTATTAGCTGTATTATTAGCTAGTTTTAGCCTTGAGAGCTGTATTATTAGGTAGTTTTAGCCTTGATAGCTGTATTATTAGCTGTATATTAGCTAGTTTTAGCCTTGAGAGCTGTATTATTATGTAGTTTTAGCCTTAAGAGCTGTATTATTAGCTAGTTTTAGCCTTGAGAGCTGTATTATTAGGTAGGTTTAGCCCTGAGAGCTGTATTATTAGGTAGGTTTAGCCTTGAGAGCTGTATTATTAGCTGTATTATTAGCTAGTTTTAGCCTTGAGAGCTGTATTATTAGGTAGTTTTAGCCTTGATAGCTGTATTATTAGCTGTATTATTAGGTAGTTTAGCCTTGAGAGCTGTATTATTAGGTAGTTTTAGCCTTGAGAGCTGTATTATTAGCTGTATTATTAGGTAGTTTTAGCCTTGAGAGCTGTATTATTAGGTAGTTTTAGCCTTGAGAGCTGTATTATTAGCTGTATTATTAGCAACCAACAAAACACAAACAAATAGTTTTAGCCTTGAGAGCTGTATTATTAGGTAGTTCTAGCATTGAGAGCTGTATTATTAGGTAGTTCTAGCATTGAGAGCTGTATTATTAGGTAGTTCTAGCATTGAGAGCTGTATTATTAGGTAGTTCTAGCATTGAGAGCTGTATTATTAGGTAGTTCTAGCATTGAGAGCTGTATTATTAGGTAGTTCTAGCATTGAGAGCTGTATTATTAGGTAGTTCTAGCATTGAGAGCTGTATTATTAGGTAGTTCTAGCATTGAGAGCTGTATTATTAGGTAGTTCTAGCATTGAGAGCTGTATTATTGGGTAGTTTTAGCCTTGAGAGCTGTATTATTAGCTAGTGTTAGCCTTGAAAGCTGTATTATTAGCTGTATTATTAGCTAGTTTTAGCCTTGCGAGCTGTATTATTAGGTAGTTTTAGCCTTGCGAGCTGTATTATTAGGTAGGTTTAGCCCAGAGAGCTGTATTATTAGGTAGGTTTAGCCTTGAGAGCTGTATTATTAGCTGTATTATTAGCTAGTTTTAGCCTTGAGAGCTGTATTATTAGGTAGTTTTAGCCTTGATAGCTGTATTATTAGCTGTATTATTAGCTAGTTTTAGCCTTGAGAGCTGTATTATTATGTAGTTTTAGCCTTAAGAGCTGTATTATTAGCTAGTTTTAGCCTTGAGAGCTGTATTATTAGGTAGGTTTAGCCCTGAGAGCTGTATTATTAGGTAGGTTTAGCCTTGAGAGCTGTATTATTAGCTGTATTATTAGCTAGTTTTAGCCTTGAGAGCTGTATTATTAGGTAGTTTTAGCCTTGATAGCTGTATTATTAGGTAGTTTTAGCCTTGAGAGCTGTATTATTAGCTGTATTATTAGGTAGTTTTAGCCTTGATAGCTGTATTATTAGCTGTATTATTAGGTAGTTTTAGCCTTGATAGCTGTATTATTAGCTGTATTATTAGCTAGTTTTAGCCTTGAGAGCTGTATTATTAGGTAGTTTTAGCCTTGAGAGCTGTATTATTAGCTGTATTATTAGCTAGTTTTAGCCTTGAGAGCTGTATTATTAGGTAGTTCTAGCATTGAGAGCTGTATTATTAGGTAGTTTTAGCCTTGAGAGCTGTATTATTGGGTAGTTTTAGCCTTGAGAGCTGTATTATTAGCTAGTGTTAGCCTTGAAAGCTGTATTATTAGCTGTATTATTAGGTAGTTTTAGCCTTGAGAGCTGTATTATTAGGTAGTTTTAGCCTTGAGAGCTGTATTATTAGCTGTATTATTAGGTAGTTTTAGCCTTGAGAGCTGTATTATTAGCTGTATTATTAGGTAGTTTTAGCCTTGAGAGCTGTATTATTAGGTAGTTTTAGCCTTGAGAGCTGTATTATTAGCTAGTTTTAGCCATGAGAGCTGTAATATTAGCTGTATTATTAGGTAGTTTTAGCCTTGATAGCTATATTATTAGGTAGTTTTAGCCTTGAGAGCTGTATTATTAGCTAGTTTTAGCCTTGAGAGCTGTATTATTAGCTGTATTATTAGGTAGTTTTAGCCTTGAGAGCTGTATTATTAGGTAGTTTTAGCCTTGAGAACTGTATTATTAGGTAGTTTTTGCCTTGAGAGCTGTATTATTAGCTAGTTTTAGCCTTGAGAGCTGTATTATTAGGTTGTTTTAGCCTTGAGAGCTGTATTATTAGGTAGTTTTAGCCTTGAGAGCTGTATTATTAGCTAGTTTTAGCCTTGATAGCTGTATTATTAGCTAGTTTTAGCCTTGAGAGCTGTATTATTAGCTGTATTATTAGGTAGTTTTAGCCTTGATAGCTGTATTATTAGGTAGTTTTAGCCTTGAGAGCTGTATTATTAGGTAGTTTTAGCCTTGAGAGCTGTATTATTAGCTAGTTTTAGCCTTGAAAGCTGTATTATTAGCTGTATTATTAGGTAATTTTAGCCTTGAGAGCTGTATTATTAGCTAGTTTCAGCCTTGAGAGCTGTATTATTAGCTAGTTTCAGCCTTGAGAGCTGTATTATTAGCTAGTTTTAGCCTTGAGAGCTGTATTATTAGCTGTATTATTAGGTAGTTTTAGCCTTGAGAGCTGTATTATTAGGTAGTTTTAGCCTTGAGAGCTGTATTATTAGGTAGTTTTAGCCTTGAGAGCTGTATTATTAGGTAGTTTAGCCTTGAGAGCTGTATTATTAGGTAGTTTTTAGCCTTGAGAGCTGTATTATTAGCTGTATTATTAGGTAGTTTTAGCCTTGAGAGCTGTATTATTAGGTGTATTATTAGGTAGTTTTAGCCTTGATAGCTGTATTATTAGGTGTATTATTAGCTAGTTTTAGCCTTGAGAGCTGTATTATTAGGTGTATTATTAGGTAGTATTAGCCCTGAGAGCTGTATTATTAGGTAGTTTTAGCCTTGAGAGCTGTAGTATTAGCTAGTTTTAGCCTTGAGAGCTGTATTATTAGCTGTATTATTAGTTAGTTTTAGCCTTGAGAGCTGTATTATTAGCTGTATTATTAGCTGTATTATTAGGTAGTATTAGCCTTGAGAGCTGTATTATTAGCTGTATTATTAGGTAGGTTTAGCCTTGAGAGCTGTATTATTAGCTAGTTTTAGCCTTGAGAGCTGTATTATTAGCTGTATTATTAGGTAGGTTTAGCCTTGAGAGCTGTATTATTAGCTAGGTTTAGCCTTGAGAGCTGTATTATTAGCTGTATTATTAGATAGTTTTAGCCTTGAGAGCTGTATTATTAGGTAGTATTAGCCTTGAGAGCTGTATTATTAGGTAGTTTTAGCCTTGAGAGCTGTATTATT
>CM026391.1:23233240-23269860 GCA_014843695.1 Archivesica marissinica | reverse complement strand
ACAGTATGGAGAGTATAGACAGTATGGAGAGTATGGAGAGTATAGACAGTATGGAGAGTATAGACAGTATGGAGAGTATAGACAGTATAGACAGTATGGAGAGTATAGACAGTATAGACAGTATGGAGAGTATAGACAGTATGGAGAGTATGGAGAGTATAGACAGTATGGAGAGTATAGACAGTATGGAGAGTATAGACAGTATAGACAGTATGGAGAGTATAGACAGTATAGACAGTATGGAGAGTATAGACAGTATGGAGAGTATGGAGAGTATAGACAGTATGGAGAGTATAGACAGTATGGAGAGTATAGACAGTATAGACAGTATGGAGAGTATAGACAGTATGGAGAGTATAGACAGTATGGGAGTATGGAGAGTATGGACAGTATGGAGAGTATAGACAGTATGGAGTATAGAGAGTATAGACAGTATGGAGAGTATGGGAGTATAGACAGTATGGAGAGTATGGAGAGTATAGACAGTATGGAGAGTATGGAGAGTATAGACAGTATGGAGAGTATAGACAGTATGGAGAGTATGGAGAGTATGGAGAGTATAGACAGTATGGAGAGTATGGAGAGTATAGACAGTATGGAGAGTATAGACAGTATGGAGAGTATGGAGAGTATAGACAGTATACAGTATGGAGAGTATAGACAGTATGGAGAGTATGGAGAGTATAGACAGAGTGGAGAGTATAGACAGAATTCTTACCAACTCCAGGTACTGGGGCAGGCACTGTGTACCATACACTCATTTTGGACTTGGCTCCGTCTTCCATGTTCACTCGACCTAATGCACCCTTCTGTAACATATGAAACCAAAATACGTTGTCAGAATCTTACACAGATGTAGCATGCGCCCGAAACATCATGAACTGGAATCGAACCTTCAATTGGCCTAACACACACTTCTGTTTTGTTCAGTCACAACAACAGCTATTGTCTATTCCAGCTTTAGTTTGGCCGAAAGCCGCATGCGCCCCTCAACAGGCTCCGAGGTTATAAAACTTTTCTCAAATCTCCAAACTCAGTCTCAAGTGTCTGATTGGTTCAGCTGACAGTAACACTCGGAATCAACCAATCAGATCATTTGAGCTTAAGTTTGAGATCTGAGAAAAGTTTTATAACCTCGAGGCCAGATCATTAAGGATACGGCTTCACATTTCATCCACATCAGATATGTAATAAAACACCACACCTGCTGACTTATAGAGACTACAAGTCGCTTCTTACAATCCAGCAAGATAAGGCAGTGATCACACGTGGGATAGATATTGAAGGCAAGTTAGAGATGGTATGTTTCCTGGAACTATAGAAATCACACGGGGACAGATATTGAAGGCAAGTTAGAGATGGTATGTTTCCTGGAAATATAGAAATCACACGTGGGACAGATATTGAAGGCAAGTTAGAGATGGTAAGTATATGGATATATAGAAATCACACGGGGACAGATATTGAAGGTAAGTTAGAGATGGTAAATTTCCTGGATATATAGAAATCACACAGGGGACAGATATTACACACACAAAAAAAAAAAAAAAAACACACCACAGGGGACAGATATTGAAGGCAAGTTAGAGATGGTACGTTTATGGATATATAGAAATCACACGAGGGACAGATATCGAAGGCAAGTTAGAGATGGTACGTTTATGGATATATAGAAATCACACGGGGACAGATATTGAAGGCAAGTTAGAGATGGTACGTTTATGGATATATAGAAATCACACGAGGGACAGATATCGAAGGCAAGTTAGAGATGGTACGTTTATGGATATATAGAAATCACACGGGGACAGATATCGAAGGCAAGTTAGAAATGGTACGTTTATGGATATATAGAAATCACACGGGGACAGATATTGAAGGTAAGTTAGAGATGGTAAATTTCCTGGATATATAGAATTCATATGGGGGACAGATATTGAAGGCAAGTTAGAGATGGTAAGTGTTTGGATATATAGAAATCACACGGGGGGACAGATATTGAAGGCAAGTTAGAGATGGTAAGTGTTTTGATATATAGAAATCACACGAGGGACAGATATTGAAGGCAAGTTAGAGATGGTATGTTTCCTGGAAATATAGAAATCACACGTGGGACAGATATTGAAGGCAAGTTAGAGATGGTAAGTATATGGATATATAGAAATCACACGGGGACAGATATTGAAGGTAAGTTAGAGATGGTAAATTTCCTGGATATATAGAAATCACACAGGGGACAGATATTGAAGGCAAGTTAGAGATGGTACGTTTATGGATATATAGAAATCACACGAGGGACAGATATCGAAGGCAAGTTAGAGATGGTACGTTTATGGATATATAGAAATCACACGGGGACAGATATTGAAGGCAAGTTAGAGATGGTACGTTTATGGATATATAGAAATCACACGAGGGACAGATATCGAAGGCAAGTTAGAGATGGTACGTTTATGGATATATAGAAATCACACGGGGACAGATATTGAAGGCAAGTTAGAGATGGTACGTTTATGGATATATAGAAATCACACGAGGGACAGATATCGAAGGCAAGTTAGAGATGGTACGTTTATGGATATATAGAAATCACACGGGGACAGATATCGAAGGCAAGTTAGAAATGGTACGTTTATGGATATATAGAAATCACACGGGGACAGATATTGAAGGTAAGTTAGAAATGGTACGTTTATGGATATATAGAAATCACACGGGGACAGATATTGAAGGTAAGTTAGAGATGGTAAATTTCCTGGATATATAGAATTCATATGGGGGACAGATATTGAAGGCAAGTTAGAGATGGTAAGTGTTTGGATATATAGAAATCACACGGGGGGACAGATATTGAAGGCAAGTTAGAGATGGTAAGTGTTTTGATATATAGAAATCACACGAGGGACAGATATTGAAGGTAAATTTGCGGAAGTGAATTACCTGGTAGTGTCCGCATGTAAGCACTTGTCCATTAGCCAACAGTATGACAGTATGATGGCTGCCCGAAGCTACCTGGCAGGCCGTACTCGGCAGGGGGACGCGCATTGGGCTACCTCTGCAAACAGAGAGCAGTCAAATATGTAACAACAACAACAGTTTATTGCGTAAAACATCTATAAGATGCTTAGAGCAAATACAATAGTTACACAAACAACAACAACAATAGTTTATTGCGTAAAACATCTATAAGATGCTTAGAGCAAATGCAATAGTTACACAGTGTAGTGGATACACAAACATAATTACCGAGAGGTCTCTTTAATAAAATCTTGTGAAAAGATATCAGGTTCAAATTACAAGGATCTGTTCTGCATAAATATGTTATGGTGAATTGTATGTATTAATATGAGTGTGTAAATATTAGAATGTATTAATGTCAGGTAATGTTATATATATATATCAGGTCTTGTTTGATCAGGAAAAATTTATCAGTGAAGGAAAAATATGTAAGATGCAGCCACACTAAACAAAAAGCGCTGCAATAAAATATAATATTATGCAACCTTGTCGCAGACACATGCTTTTCAACTACCACAATATGGTGTGTCTTTAATATTAGCATATGTATGCTTTTCCACTACCACAATATGGTTTGTCTTTAACATTGGCATATGTATGGGTTTCCACAATAAGATTTGTCTTTAACATTAGCATATGTATGCTTTTCCACTACCACAATAAGGTTTGTCTTTAACATTGGCATATGTATGGGTTTCCACAATAAGGTTTGTCTTTAACATTAGCATATGTATGCTTTTCCACTACCACAATAAGGTTTGTCTTTAACATTGGCATATGTATGGGTTTCCACTACCACAATAAGGTTTGTCTTTAACATTGGCATATGTATGGGTTTCCACTACCACAATAAGGTTTGTCTTTAACATTGGCATATGTATGGGTTTCCACTACCACAATAAGGTTTGTCTTTAACATTAGCATATGTATGGGTTTCCACTACCACAATAACGTTTGTCTTTAACATTGGCATATGTATGGGTTTCCACAATAAGGTTTGTCTTTAACATTGGCATATGTATGGGTTTCGACTACCACAATAAGGTTTGTCTTTAACATTGGCATATGTATGGGTTTCCATTACCACAATAAGGTTTGTCTTTAACATTAGCATATGTATGTGTTTCCACAATAAGGTTTGTCTTTAACATTGGCATATGTATGGGTTTCCACTACCACAATAAGGTTTGTCTTTAACATTGGCATATGTATGTGTTTCCACTACCACAATAACATTTGTCTTTAACATTGGCATATGTATGGGTTTCCACAATAAGGTTTGTCTTTAACATTGGCATATGTATGGGTTTCCACTACCACAATAAGGTTTGTCTTTAACATTGGCATATGTATGTGTTTCCACTACCACAATAAGGTTTGTCTTTAACATTGGCATATGTATGTGTTTCCACTACCACAATAAGGTTTGTCTTTAACATTGGCATATGTATGTGTTTCCACTACCACAATAAGGTTTGTCTTAAACATTGGCATATGTATGTGTTTCCACTACCACAATAAGGTTTGTCTTTAACATTGGCATATGTATGGGTTTCCACTACCACAATAAGGTTTGTCTTTAACATTGGCATATGTATGGGTTTCCACATTAAGGTTTGTCTTTAACATTGGCATATGTATGGGTTTCCACTACCACAATAAGGTTTGTCTTTAACATTGGCATATGTATGGGTTTCCACTACCACAATAAGGTTTGTCTTTAACATTGGCATATGTATGGGTTTCCACTACCACAATAAGGTTTGTCTTTAACATTGGCATATGTATGTGTTTCCACTACCACAATAAGGTTTGTCTTTAACATTGGCATATGTATGTGTTTCCACTACCACAATAAGGTTTGTCTTTAACATTGGCATATGTATGGGTTTCCACTACCACAATAAGGTTTGTCTTTAACATTGGCATATGTATGGGTTTCCACTACCACAATAAGGTTTGTCTT
Organism: Archivesica marissinica; assembly: GCA_014843695.1. Lineage (NCBI taxonomy): Eukaryota > Metazoa > Mollusca > Bivalvia > Venerida > Vesicomyidae > Archivesica > Archivesica marissinica. The sequence continues at coordinate 23,264,876 of CM026391.1, read as the reverse complement.
TAACATTAGCATATGTATGGGTTTCCACTACCACAATAAGGTTTGTCTTTAACATTAGCATATGTATGTGTTTCCACTACCACAATAAGGTTTGTCTTTAACATTGGCATATGTATGGGTTTCCACAATAAGGTTTGTCTTTAACATTGGCATATGTATGTGTTTCCACTACCACAATAAGGTTTGTCTTTAACATTGGCATATGTATGTGTTTCCACTACCACAATAAGGTTTGTCTTTAACATTGGCATATGTATGTGTTTCCACTACCACAATAAGGTTTGTCTTAAACATTGGCATATGTATGTGTTTCCACTACCACAATAAGGTTTGTCTTTAACATTGGCATATGTATGGGTTTCCACTACCACAATAAGGTTTGTCTTTAACATTGGCATATGTATGGGTTTCCACATTAAGGTTTGTCTTTAACATTGGCATATGTATGGGTTTCCACTACCACAATAAGGTTTGTCTTTAACATTGGCATATGTATGGGTTTCCACTACCACAATAAGGTTTGTCTTTAACATTGGCATATGTATGGGTTTCCACTACCACAATAAGGTTTGTCTTTAACATTGGCATATGTATGTGTTTCCACTACCACAATAAGGTTTGTCTTTAACATTGGCATATGTATGTGTTTCCACTACCACAATAAGGTTTGTCTTTAACATTGGCATATGTATGGGTTTCCACTACCACAATAAGGTTTGTCTTTAACATTGGCATATGTATGGGTTTCCACTACCACAATAAGGTTTGTCTTTAACATTAGCATATGTATGGGTTTCCACTACCACAATAAGGTTTGTCTTTAACATTAGCATATGTATGGGTTTCCACTACCACAATAAGGTTTGTCTTTAACATTGGCATGTGTATGTGTTTCCACTACCACAGTAAGGTTTATCTTTAACATTAGCATATGTATGGGTTTCCACTACCACAATAAGGTTTATCTTTAACATTAGCATATGTATGTGTTTCCACTACCACAATAAGGTTTGTCTTTAACATTGGCATATGTATGTGTTTCCACTACCACAATAAGGTTTGTCTTTAACATTAGCATATGTATGGGTTTCCACTACCACAATAAGGTTTGTCTTTAACATTGGCATGTGTATGTGTTTCCACTACCACAATAAGGTTTGTCTTTAACATTGGCATATGTATGGGTTTCCACTACCACAATAAGGTTTATCTTTAACATTAGCATATGTATGTGTTTCCACTACCACAATAAGGTTTGTCTTTAACATTGGCATATGTATGTGTTTCCATTACCACAATAAGGTTTGTCTTTAACATTGGCATATGTATGGGTTTCCACTACCACAATAAGGTTTGTCTTTAACATTGGCATATGTATGGGTTTCCACTACCACAATAAGGTTTGTCTTTAACATTGGCATATGTATGGGTTTCCACAAGAAGGTTTGTCTTTAACATTGGCATATGTATGGGTTTCCACTACCACAATAAGGTTTGTCTTTAACATTGGCATATGTATGGGTTTCCACTACCACAATAAGGTTTGTCTTTAACATTGGCATATGTATGGGTTTCCACAATAAGGTTTGTCTTTAACATTGGCATATGTATGGGTTTCCACAATAAGGTTTGTCTTTAACATTGGCATATGTATGTGTTTCCACTACCACAATAAGGTTTGTCTTTAACATTGGCATATGTATGGGTTTCCACTACCACAATAAGGTTTGTCTTTAACATTGGCATATGTATGTGTTTCCACTACCACAATAAGGTTTGTCTTTAACATTAGCATATGTATGGGTTTCCACTACCACAATAAGGTTTGTCTTTAACATTGGCATATGTATGTGTTTCCACTACCACAATAAGGTTTGTCTTTAACATTGGCATATGTATGTGTTTCCACTACCACAATAAGGTTTGTCTTTAACATTGGCATATGTATGTGTTTCCACTTCCACAATAAGGTTTGTCTTTAACATTAGCATATGTATGGGTTTCCACTACCACAATAAGGTTTGTCTTTAACATTAGCATATGTATGGGTTTCCACTACCACAATAAGGTTTGTCTTTAACATTGGCATATGTATGGGTTTCCACTACCACAATAAGGTTTGTCTTTAACATTAGCATATGTATGGGTTTCCACTACCACAATAAGGTTTGTCTTTAACATTAGCATATGTATGGGTTTCCACTACCACAATAAGGTTTGTCTTTAACATTAGCATATGTATGGGTTTCCACTACCACAATAAGGTTTGTCCTTAACATTGGCACAGGAATTTCCGCTACTAAAGGTATGCCTTTTACAATGTTCCCCTATTACTTAGTGTTAGAACAAGCGTGTAAGATATTTTCGCTACAATACCCTCAGAAGAGGACAAATGGAATTTGTATTCCCAGAAAACTGTACAATTGGAATGTGTTCATTACTTTGGAATACCTTTTTACTAGGGATGGCAATGAATGTTCGAATATTAAAAAAAAATTTAAATCAAATTTTAATCAATTGCAGTTAAATCATAACTTAAAAGGATATATAAGTTTGTTTAAATTTCAATCAATTAGGTTTCGAAAACAAAGAATGACCCAATGCGTGCACGAAGGTGCGAAATGTCATCGCAATTTGGCTCCAAATAACAAAGGAGGGTGATGACATGTTGTTCACACCTTACAGGGGTCACTAATTGATTAATGCAGTCTATTTGACGGGACACAAACTGAGAAGCATTTGTTTTACAGGTACTAACTGTAGTGGAAAATCGAAAGTTGGAGAAATTTGCGAATATTCGTTCGGAAGATCATCCGAATATCACAATCACCATTCGTTGCCATCCCTACTTTTTACCATGTGTTCCTCTAATGTGTACATATTCTGTTAGTTTCTATTCACCTCGTTGTGGTATCTCCTATTCCCAGCTGACCATACTGGTTACTACCAAATGTATAGACTTCTCCATTCTGTAGCAACACAACTGAAATAAAAGTAAAGTGTTTTGTTTATTATGTCACCCCTATTGAAAGGGCCAGTCATTACTGACTTATAAGACACCTATTTTGATGTGAACATCAGTACTTCCCAAATCAAATCCTTATAGGCCAGTCGCCAGGCTGGTAGGCAATCGGTAACCATTATTTAACTAGCTGGCGGCTCACCAATCGGCCATATTAGAACGAACCCCTGACGAATTTCTATCCTTCAACCTCCTGTTCCGTAGGCGGACGCCTTAACCACTAGTCCATAGAGACGGTATTTATAAATATTCCTGTACCACAGCAGTTTAAAATTACTACTTTTTTTGTTTATTTATATTAAGTATTGCAGGTCTTTATAAAAAAATACAAAAAGAAACAATTATGTTATGTTATATTTCGGGTTTTACGCCTGCATCAGCACCATTTTGGGCTATATCGCCGGCGGGCAGTTTACCTAACAACACCTTTCCTGGGCAGGCTCCAACGGTTAACCAGTACTTTGGTACACCAACCTCCGTAAGAAACTTCCAACTTTTTCATATAAATGAGACACGGTCTGAGCGGGGCTCACACCCGTGACCATCAGTGATGATAGGTTACAGTGGTATACAAGTCAGCGACCTTAACCACTCGACCACGGAGGCGGACTTCAAAACGAAACAAAAGAAAAATAAAGCAAATTGAATGATTTCCAAATTCGTGTCTAGTGGCAACGAAATCCGGAGAAAGTACGAAACTGTACGGCACTTAGAGGAACATTATGACAGATTTATTTCCTTTGTTGCAATACGCCTTTGATAGATATTATAACTCTGATAAACAAATAATCCAATTGGACCCAATTTTGAGTGTCCCAAGTCCTATGTCCCATTGTGATCTTACCTGTATGATGCATGCCACATGATATCTGTGTGATAGACACGTCTCCCGGCCCCACGGTGATTTCCTGCGGGGGTAAACTCACGATCTTGTTACTGTGTTCTGCCTCCTGCTCATTGTCAAGTTCTTCTGAAAAACACAGAGATGTTCAATCGTAAAAGTCAATGTGTATTTATACAAGCTATATTATATATGCATCACTAACCCCTCCATCTTTTTGAACACACGTGGAGAAAATTAGGGGGGTATGCCCTACACTCCTGCACAGTGCATGACAAAACATCTTAATAAAACAAAGAAGGGCAGCAGATAGTACTGCTAACTCAATGTCTAAAGCTATGGTCCCACAGAGCAAATGATGGTATACGATGGGGCAATGACGGGCTAACATGACCCGAACCTATGACCATCAGAACAATGACGGGCTAACATGACCCGAACCTATGACCATCCCCACAATGACGGGCTAACATGACCCAAACATATGACCATCCCCACAATGACGGGCTAACATGACCCAAACCTATGACCATCAGAACAATGACGGGCTAACATGACCCGAACCTATGACCATCAGAACAATGACGGGCTAACATGACCCGAACCTATGACCATCAGAACAATGACGGGCTAACATGACCCGAACCTATGACCATCAGAACAATGACGGGCTAACATGACCCAAACCTATGACCATCAGAACAATGACGGGCTAACATGACCCAAACCTATGACCATCCCCACAATGACGGGCTAACATGACCGAACCTATGACCATCAGAACAATGACGGGCTAACATGACCCCAACATATGACCATCCCCACAATGACGGGCTAACATGCCCCAAACTTATGACCATCCCCACAATGATGGGCTAACATGACCCAAACCTATGACCATCCCTACAATGACGGGCTAACATGACCCGAACCTATGACCATCCCCACAATGAAGGGCTAACATGACCCGAACCTATGACCATCAGAACAATGACGGGCTAACATGACCCAAACCTATGACCATCCCCACAATGACGGGCTAACATGACCCAAACCTATGACCATCCCCACAATGACGGGCTAACATGACCCGAACCTATGACCATCCCCACAATGACGGGCTAACATGCCCCGAACCTATGACCATCAGAACAATGACGGGCTAACATGACCCACACCTATAACCATCCCCCACAATGACGGGCTAACATGACCCGAACCTATGACCACCCCCCACAATGACGGGCTAACATGCCCCAAACCTATGACCATCCCCACAATGACGGGCTAACATGACCCAAACCTATGACCATCCCCACAATGACGAGCTAACATGACCCACACCTATGACCACCCCCCACAAGAAAGTATGCAAGAAGAGCTGACAAGGAAAGGGCAAGGGGAGTCCGTCGGCGGGACCAGAGCCAGAAGTAGAGGTCATGGAAATGTGAAGGTGAACTTGATGATGAGGAGACTGCTCCAAATGCCATTAGAGGCCATCCTTTTAAGGAAAACTAAGATCAGGCTGTTCAACAGAACAGCTATAGAAATCATGTCGATATCAGAGCCATTTTGCTCGACAGTGTGGAATGCGATCTTGAAAACGTTACCTCAAACTGATAATGATGAAGTGACAGTGGAAGTTTACATACTTCGACGCACGATGGTCTCTGCGATGCTCCACGATGTACGCTACCGTCGTAGTCCATCGTATGCTCTGTGGGACCAAAGCATAATATACTATAACTACACTCATTTACAAAGATCATATTCATTTCTTACTTCTCACTTTGCCACCAAGTTTTCCACATTTCTTTTGTATCATAGCCCTCGATCTTTCCATCTTGGCCAACAGCTCAGCAAATGGACCTTGTTGCTTCTTCATCTCTCTACCACCGCCTGTTGGAATATACATGTCCTGCATGAATGACTAGTTGAGCTCGAACAGGGAAGTCTCTGTACATGGTACATCTAACAGCACAACATTTTTTTAAACTTTATTTATTTTACAACGATTGCGAAGCAAGTTTTAACAACTTATATAAATCACTCTTGTTGGTGCGGATGAAAGCGTAAATGTGGTCATTCGTGTGGGAGGAAACCGGAGTACCCGGAGAAAACCCACCTGTCCGATCTAGCGACCACCGTACCATCTCACATACTTCCCGTTCAGAGGATCGAACACGTGTTGCATTGGTGAGAAGAGAGCACGCTAACCACTGCGTTAATCGGTCAGTAACCCACTCATATCCCCGCTCGCCCAAGCTTATCTGATATTGCGTTATAAATTCTAATCCAAACTACTGTAAATAACTATTTATTTCGCGATTGTCACGATTTTGAACATTTTCAATTAATTGTGGATTTATGAATTTGAGTATACATTGTTTATAAATCATTATAAAATATACATATACATTGTTTATAAACTTGTACAAAATATTCATATACATTGTTCATAAATCATTATAAAATATACATTGTTTATAAATCATTATAAAATATACATATACATTGTTTATAATCTTTTACAAAATATTCATATACATTGTTTATAAATCATTATAAAATATACATCTACATTGTTTATAAATCATTATAAAATATACATCTACATTGTTTATAAATCATTATAAAATATGCATATACATTGTTTATAATCTTTTACAAAAGATTCATATACATTGTTTATAAATCATTATAAAATATACATCTACATTGTTTATAAATCATTATAAAATATACATATACATTGTTTATAAATCATTATAAAATATACTTTGTTTATAAATCATTATAAAATATACATCTACATTGTTTATAAATCATTATAAAATGTCTATAAATCATTATAAAATATACATCTTTATTGTTTATAAATCATTATAAAATATACATCTTCATTGTTTATAAATCATTATAAAATATACATCTTCATTGTTTATAAATCATTATAAAATATACATAAACATTGTTTATAAATCAGTATAAAATATACATCTTCATTGTTTATAAATCATTATAAAATATACATATACATTGTTTATAAATCATTATAAAATATACATCTACATTGTTTATAAATCATTATAAAATATACATATACATTGTTTATAAATCATTATAAAATATACATCTACATTGTTTATAAATCATTATAAAATATACATCTACATTGTTTATAAATCATTATAAAATATGCATCTACATTGTTTATAAATCATTATAAAATATACATCTACATTGTTTATAAATCATTATAAAATATACATCTACATTGTTTATAAATCATTATAAAATATACATCTACATGGTTTATAAATCATTATAAAATATACATCTACATTGTTTATAAATCATTATAAAATATACACATACATTGTTTATGATTAGTTACTGATCTGAATGCTCCAGGCTATGTGATGCACCATATTTAAAGTGTTTAATCACCTTGTGTATTATGCATTCTGACACGACTCCGGCATTTAGTCTGTATACACAAAGAATGAATTTACCGTGTTTAAATCTACAATAAAACATGGTTTAGCGCGTGATGTCAAACGCGACATCATTTTACTAGAATTGTTTATGTTTTTGTGACATTATTTACGCTTTCTAAAAATCAACACCAACTATTTTTGCGCTTTTTAGATATTTTGGTCATGTTAGAATCGAAATAATATTTGGATTTGCGGTATTCATAGTCAAATAAACATGACATTGCTTGTCATTCTGATTGCTGGAATTAACCACTTAGGCCTATGGCCTGCATGGTTAATTCATATACATCAGAACTCAAAACCACGTTTTATTCGCTAATAAATAACTGACAGACAAATACGACTTCTTAAATATACCATAATAATGATTGGGCACTTATTGGATGTTTTTTGACAGCTGTCGTCGGCAAAACTTACAGACACAGAAAATGTAAGTCAAGCCTGATCATTTATATACAGTCAAACCTGTGTTAGTGGTCACCTCTATTAAGCAGCCAACCTGTATTAAGCAGCAAGTTTACAGATTCCTAATATGTTGTTTTATTATACATTTGACCTCTATTAAGCAGCCACCTGTGCTAAGCAGCCAGTTTCTGTGATTCCCAATATGTTGTTTTATTATACATTGTACCTCTATTAAGCAGCCACCTGTGCTAAGCAGCCACGTTCTGTGATTCCCAATTAATATGTTGTTTTATTATATATTGTACCTCTATTAATTAGCCACCTGTGCTAAGCAGCCACTTTCTGTGATTCCCAATATGTTGTTTTATTATACATTTGACCGCTATTAAGCAGCCACTTTCTGTGATTCCCTTGGCTGGCTGCTTAAGACAGGTTTAGCTGTACATATATAGTTAACTTTTACATTTGTTGTAATTATTAGTAAACTATAAACAAACTGATTAGATCAGTACAATATTATATGGAGCAGTTTCACTAAATGTGTTGGTAGTTCTATCATTTCTAAATGAATCCGGCTCACCAACCGGCCATATCAGAACGAACCCCCCCCCCGACGAGGTTCGAACATTCGACCTCCCACTCTGTAGGCCTTAACCACTGGGCCACGGAGACGGCTATATGTAGATGTAATTGGAAGCCCAACTCCCAATTATATTTAACCCATTCAACACCAAGTAACTCACATGGACTGGTCCATGATATTCATAAACCAATAAATGAATCAGAAAATCACATTTGGACAAGTTCATTTATCAAAATGGGTAATTATGTCTAAAAATAGTCATATCAATTGGCAAAAAGTGCAGATCCTGATGAGACGGCTCGTCACGAGCCGGCTCATCTGGATCTACACTTTTTGTAAGCCTATTTAGAGGTCTGTGGTGTTGAAAGGGTTAAAGTACAACACATGTGTATATCAAGCACTAACTTCAACGACGAGCAATTAGTCCTATCAGCCATGGAGTGTAAATCCATATATACAGTGAATGATAATATCAAACAATGAGGTTGTTTCCTCTGTTTTTATCGTTGTTTCCTATGCCCGCCATGCTATCAATTTTCTTCCACTTTCTCATATTATAATTACATGTAATATGTTAATATATCTCGACAGATATCCTACTATATATCCAATGGGTAAAACAAAAATCGGTAATTTTTTTTATTAATTAATTAACATGATTTGGATAAAATCACATTTAACGCAACATCTGGTTAGGGAACAACTGTAAAAACAAAGGATTCCAAATGAAAGGACTGCTATACATTTAGGGATAAATCAGACTTTATCTGCCATGGGAGGTAATAGATGCGAGGTCCCTCATTGAAATCATAACTCAATCAATGCATCAATTAAGGAAATCAATATAATATATATATATGTATGGTCGTGTATACACAGGTGACTATGTTATAAATATGTTACACATATGTGTCGGGTACATTTTGAAGCTTGCATGAACACCTAGTGAGAATTGCTAATAAATATGTAAAATAAAGCAAGATAATAAACTAAAACTATGAAGCAAGAGACAGCAATAGATACTGTACGATAGGGTTCCAAGCAATAGATACTGTACGATAGGGTTCCAAGTAATAGATACTGTAAGATAGGGTTCCAAGCAATAGATACTGTAAGATAGGGTTCCAAGCAATATATACTGTAAGATAGGGTTCCAATCAATAGATACTGTAAGATAGGGTTCCAATCAATAGATACTGTAAGATAGGGTTCCAAGCAATAGATACTGTAAGATAGGGTTCCAAGCAATAGATACTGTAAGATAGGGTTCCAAGCAATAGATACTGTAAGATAGGGTTCCAATCAATAGATACTGTAAGATAGGGTTCCAAGCAATAGATACTGTAAGATAGGGTTCCAAGCAATAGATACTGTAAGATAGGGTTCCAAGCAATAGATACTGTAAGATAGGGTTCCAAGCAATAGATACTGTAAGATAGGGTTCCAAGTAATAGATACTGTAAGATAGGGTTCCAAGCAATAGATACTGTAAGATAGGGTTCCAAGCAATATATACTGTAAGATAGGGTTCCAAGCAATACATACTGTAAGATAGGGTTCCAAGCAATATATACTGTAAGATAGGGTTCCAAATAATAGATACTGTAAGATAGGGTTCCAAGTAATATATACTGTAAGATAGGGTTCCAAGCAATAGATACTGTAAGATAGGGTTCCAAGCAATAGATACTGTACGATAGGGTTCCAAGCAATAGATACTGTAAGATAGGGTTCCAAGCAATAGATACTGTAAGATAGGGTTCCAAGCAATAGATACTGTAAGATAGGGTTCCAAGCAATAGATACTGTAAGATAGGGTTCCAAGCAATAGATACTGTACGATAGGGTTCCAAGCAATAGATACTGTACGATAGGGTTCCAAGTAATAGATACTGTAAGATAGGGTTCCAAGCAATAGATACTGTAAGATAGGGTTCCAAGCAATATATACTGTAAGATAGGGTTCCAATCAATAGATACTGTAAGATAGGGTTCCAATCAATAGATACTGTAAGATAGGGTTCCAAGCAATAGATACGTAGATAGGGTTCAAGCAAAGATACTGTAAGATAGGGTTCCAAGCAATAGATACTGTAAGATAGGGTTCCAAGCAATAGATACTGTAAGATAGGGTTCCAAGTAATAGATACTGTAAGATAGGGTTCCAAGCAATAGATACTGTAAGATAGGGTTCCAAGCAATATATACTGTAAGATAGGGTTCCAAGCAATACATACTGTAAGATAGGGTTCCAAGCAATATATACTGTAAGATAGGGTTCCAAATAATAGATACTGTAAGATAGGGTTCCAAGTAATATATACTGTAAGATAGGGTTCCAAGCAATAGATACTGTAAGATAGGGTTCCAAGCAATAGATACTGTACGATAGGGTTCCAAGCAATAGATACTGTAAGATAGGGTTCCAAGCAATAGATACTGTAAGATAGGGTTCCAAGCAATAGATACTGTAAGATAGGGTTCCAAGCAATAGATACTGTAAGATAGGGTTCCAAGCAATAGATACTGTAAGATAGGGTTCCAAGCAATAGATACTGTAAGATAGGGTTCCAAGCAATAGATACTGTAAGATAGGGTTCCAAGCAATAGATACTGTAAGATAGGGTTCCAAGCAATATTACTGTAAGATAGGGTTCCAATCAATAGATACTGTAAGATAGGGTTCCAATCAATAGATATACTGTAAGATAGGGTTCCAAGCAATAGATACTGTAAGATAGGGTTCCAAGCAATAGATACTGTAAGATAGGGTTCCAAGCAATAGATACTGTAAGATAGGGTTCCAAGCAATAGATACTGTAAGATAGGGTTCCAAGCAATAGATACTGTAAGATAGGGTTCCAAGCAATAGATACTGTAAGATAGGGTTCCAAGCAATAGATACTGTAAGATAGGGTTCCAAGCAATAGATACTGTAAGATAGGGTTCCAAGCAATAGATACTGTAAGATAGGGTTCCAAGCAATAGATACTGTAAGATAGGGTTCCAAGCAATAGATACTGTAAGATAGGGTTCCAAGCAATAGATACTGTAAGATAGGGTTCCAAGTAATATATACTGTAAGATAGGGTTCCAAGCAATAGATACTGTAAGATAGGGTTCCAAGCAATAGATACTGTAAGATAGGGTTCCAAGCAATAGATACTGTAAGATAGGGTTCCAAGCAATAGATACTGTAAGATAGGGTTCCAAGCAATAGATACTGTAAGATAGGGTTCCAAGCAATAGATACTGTACGATAGGGTTCCAAGCAATAGATACTGTAAGATAGGGTTCCAAGCAATAGATACTGTACGATAGGGTTACAAGCAATAGATACTGTAAGATAGGGTTCCAAGCAATAGATACTGTAAGATAGGGTTCCAAGCCAATAGATACTGTAAGATAGGGTTCCAAGCCAATAGATACTGTAAGATAGGGTTCCAAGCCAATAGATACTGTAAGATAGGGTTCCAAGCAATAGATACTGTACGATAGGGTTACAAGCAATAGATACTGTAAGATAGGGTTCCAAGCCAATAGATACTGTAAGATAGGGTTCCAAGCAATAGATACTGTAAGATAGGGTTCCAAGCAAGCGTATTTGGATCAACAACACATAGACGTTCACCCATGATCAAGTTGAGATGGACAATATCCTTGGCAAGATCGAATGGGCCATCCTTGGCCTTGAGTAAATCCGCATCAAGATCCTCACCATCTAACTGTTCTCCTGCGCACGATCGGCATGCTCCACACTCTGTACATCCCGCCTCGCCTGCACCACAACCACATGGCCTGAAAATATATAACTTTCACTCAGTCTAACCCATCATCACCTGAATGATATGTTCTGGATAATCCTGGAAAGTTTTATTTAAGTATATTTAAAGTCGCTACCGGTTGCCCATTTGAGCGATGGCAGGCAGGCCCCAGCGGAGAAAACTGCCAACGTTTTCATATAAATGAGACATGGTTTGAGCGGGGCTCGAACCAGTGACCAATAGTGATGATAGGTTACAGTGGTACACAAGTCAACGACCGTAACCACTCGACCACGGAGGCAGTCCCCAATTAGAAAGACCTATCCTCCTTAATGAGTATTCAGGGGAAGTAACTCACCAATGTCTCTCAACCAGTAGGATAACCAAGTACATGGACATAGTATATGTAACTTACAATCCAGGATTTCTGTCCTTCCTTCTACCAGAATTGATACAACCCAGTCCATAACCTGTACACTCCCCACATACAAAACACACCATACACTGGTCCAGCTTCCACTTGTGCTTTCCTGCAATTCAAAACTTGTAATTTAATGATTTGCAAACATGATGGACATGCGCTGTTGAAAAACACAGTTCAGGTTACACAAACACATTTCACACAGTTCAGGTTATATAATACACCAACACATTTCACACAGTTCAGGTTAGATAATACACCCACACATTTCACACAGTCCAGGTTAGATAATACACAAACACATTTCAAACAGTTCAGGTTAGATAATACACAAACACATTTCACACAGTTCAGGTTACACAAACACATTTCACACAGTTCAGGTTACACCAACACATTTCACACAGTTCAGGTTAGATAATACACCAACACATTTCACACAGTTCAGGTTAGATAATACACCAACACATTTCACACAGTCCAGGTTATATAATACACCAACATATTTCACACAGTCCAGGTTAGATAATACACCCACACATTTCACACAGTCCAGGTTATATAATACACCAACACATTTCACACAGTTCAGGTTATATAATACACCAACACATTTCACACAGTCCAGGTTATATAATACACCAACACATTTCACACAGTCCAGGTTATATAATACACAAACACATTTCACACAGTCCAGGTTATATAATACACAAACACATTTCACACAGTTCAGGTTACACAAACACATTTCACACAGTTCAGGTTACACCAACACATTTCACACAGTTCAGGTTAGATAATACACCAACACATTTCACACAGTTCAGGTTAGATAATACACCAACACATTTCACACAGTCCAGGTTATATAATACACCAACATATTTCACACAGTCCAGGTTAGATAATACACCCACACATTTCACACAGTCCAGGTTATATAATACACCAACACATTTCACACAGTTCAGGTTATATAATACACCAACACATTTCACACAGTCCAGGTTATATAATAAACAAACACATTTCACACAGTCCAGGTTATATAATACACCCACACATTTCACACAGTCCAGGTTATATAATACACAAACACATTTCACACAGTCCAGGTTATATAATACACCCACACATTTCACACAGTGCAGGTTATATAATACACAAACACATTTCACACAGTCCAGGTTATATAATACACAAACACATTTCACACAGTCCAGGTTATATAATACACCAACACATTTCACACAGTTCAGGTTAGAAAACACAACAACACATCTCACACAGTCCAGGTTATATAGTGCCAATCAGGACTACTTGCTGTTGCATCTCTTAATATGTTGAATTAGACATAAATAACAGGAATGGTCGCAGACGAATCTCAGAGCTACAGCAAACAAAGTGTTGAAACGCATCAGTGACCTCTTACAATCTCCCAGGAATAGTAAACCTTGGAGCATGGGTATGGACCTGGAGCACATATGATGAATTCCGTGTCTGGAACATAGGGGGTGGGTGGGATGATTACAATACCTGGAGCAGGGGGCGGGGATACCATACCTGGATCAGGGATAGGGATATCATACCTGGAACAGGAGGCGGGGATACCATACCTGGAGCAGAGGGTGGGGATATCATACCTGGAACAGATGGTGGGGATACCATACCTGGAGCAGATGGTGGGGATATCATACCTGGAGCACGGGGGCAGGGATACCATACCTGGAGCAGGGATACCATACCTGGAGCACAGGGGCAGGGATACCATACCTGGAGCAGGGGGTGGGGATACCATACCTGGAACAGGGGGCAGGGATACCATACCTGGAGCACGGGGCAGGGATATCATACCTGGAGCAGGGGGTGGGGATACCATACCTACCATACCTGGAGCACGGGGCGGGGATACCATACCTGGAGCAGGGGGCGGGGATATACCTGGAGCAGTGGGCGGGGATACCATACCTGGAGCACCATACCTGGAGCACGGGGCGGGGGAGCAGGGGGCGGGGATACCATACCTGGAGCAGGGGGTGGGGATACCATACCTGGCAGGGGGCGGGGATACCATACCTGGAGAAGGGGGTGGGGCTACCATACCTGGAGCAGGGGGCGGGGATACCATACCTGGAGCAGGGGATACCATACCTGGAGCACGGGGTGGGGATACCATACCTGAAGCAGGGGGTGGGGATACCATACCTGGAGCAGGGGGCGGGGATACCATACCTGAATAATGGAAATGGATATCATACCTGGAGCAGGGGGCGGGGATACCATACCTGAAGCAGGGGGTGGGGATACCATACCTGGAGCAGGGGGCGGGGATACAATACCTGGATAATGGATACCATACCTGGAGCAGGGGGGGATACCATACCTGGAGCAGGGGGCGGGGATACCATACCTGGAGCAGGGGCGGGGATACCATACCTGGATAAGGGATATCATACCTGGAGCAGGGGGCGGGGATACCATACCTGGATAAGGGATATCATACCTGGAGCACGGGGCGGGGATACCATACCTGGATAATGGATATCATACCTGGAGCAGGGGGCGGGGATACCATACCTGGAGCATACCTGGAGCAGGGGGGCAGGGATACCATACCTGGAGCAGGGGGCGGGGACACCATACCTGGAGCAGGGGGTGGGGATACCATACCTGGAGCATGGGGCGGGGACACCATACCTGGAGCAGGGGGTGGGGATACCATACCTGGAGCACGGGGTGGGATACCATACCCGGAGCAGGGGGTGGGGATACCATACCTGGAGCAGTGGGTGGGGATACCATACCTGGAGCACGGGGCGGGGATACCATACCTGGAGCAGGGGGTGGGGATACCATACCTGGAGCATGGGGCGGGGACACCATACCTGGAGCATGGGGCGGGGATACCATACCTGGAGCACGGGGTGGGGATACCATACCCGGAGCAGGGGGCGGGGATACATACCTGGAGCACACATGATGGATTCCATTTCTACCTCTTCCTCTTCTTCAGTCATGTTTACATTTTGACTGCCAGCTGAAATACAGTCAAACCTGTGTTAGTGGTCAGTTTCCAGATTCCAGTATGTTGTTTTATCATTTGATCATACATTTGACATCTATTAAGCAGCCACATGTGCTTAGCAGCCACTTTCTGTGATTCCCTTGGCTGGCTGCTTAAGACAGGTTTAACTGTATACAGCATTCTGAGAGTAACGATATACATCAATGTTCATGTAGTCTGTATAATAACAGTATAATACCCGTATACAGCAATGTTCGTGTAGTCTGTATAATAACAGTATAATAACCGTATACAGCAATGTTCGTGTAGTCTGTATAATAACAGTATAATAACCGTATACAGCAATGTTCGTGTAGTCTGTATAATAACAGTATAATAACAGTATACAGCAATGTTCGTGTAGTCTGTATAATAACAGTATAATAACAGTATACAGCAATGTTCGTGTAGTCTGTATAATAACAGTATAATAACCGTATACAGCAATGTTCGTGTAGTCTGTATAATAACAGTATAATAACCGTATACAGCAATGTTCGTGTAGTCTGTATAATAACAGTATAATAACTGTATACAGCAATGTTCGTGTAGTCTGTATAATAACAGTATAATAACAGTATACAGCAATGTTTGTGTAGTCTGTATAATAACCGTATACAGCAATGTTCATGTAGTCTGTATAATAACCGTATACAGCAATGTTCGTGTAGTCTGTATAATAACCGTATACAGCAATGTTCAACTAACAACGTATAATAACCGTATACAGCAATGTTCGTGTAGTCTGTATAATAACAGTATACAGCAATGTTCGTGTAGTCTGTATAATAACAGTATAATAACAAGCAATGTTCGGTAGTCTGTATAATAACAGTATAATAACCGTATACAGCAATGTTCGTGTAGTCTGTATAATAACAGTATAATAACAGTATACAGCAATGTTCGTGTAGTCGTATAATAACGTATACAGCAATGTTCTGTAGTTGTATAATAACCGTATACAGCAATGTTCTGTAGTCTGTATAATAACCAACACAACAGTCTGTATAATAACAGTATAATAACCGTATACAGCAATGTTCGTGTAGTCTGTATAATAACAGTATAACGTATACAGCAATGTTCGTGTAGTCTGTATAATAACACAACACAACACGTATAATAACCGTATACAGCAATGTTCGTGTAGTCTGTATAATAACAGTATAATAACATACAGCAATGTTCGTGTAGTCTGTATAATGTATACAGCAATGTTGTGTAGTCTGTATAATAACATACAGCATGTAGTCTGTATAATAACCGTATACAGCAATGTTCGTGTAGTCTGTATAATAACCGTATACAGCAATGTTCATGTAGTCTGTATAATAACAGTATAATAACCGTATACAGCAATGTTCGTGTAGTCTGTATAATAACAGTATAATAACCGTATACAGCAATGTTCGTGTAGTCTGTATAATGACAGTATAATAACAGTATACAGCAATGTTCGTGTAGTTGTATAATAACCGTATACAGCAATGTTCATGTAGTCTGTATAATAACCGTATACAGCAATGTTCATGTAGTCGTATAATAACGTATACAGCAATGTTCGTGTAGTCTGTATAATAACAGTATACAGCAATGTTCGTGTAGTCTGTATAATAACAGTATACAGCAATGTTCGTGTAGTCTGTATAATAACAGTATACAGCAATGTTCGTGTAGTCTGTATAATAACAGTATAATAACAGTATACAGCAATGTTCGTGTAGTCTGTATAATAACAGTATAATAACCGTATACAGCAATGTTCGTGTAGTCTGTATAATAACAGTATAATAACCGTATACAGCAATGTTCGTGTAGTCTGTATAATAACAGTATAATAACTGTATACAGCAATGTTCGTGTAGTCTGTATAATAACAGTATAATAACAGTATACAGCAATGTTTGTGTAGTCTGTATAATAACCGTATACAGCAATGTTCATGTAGTCTGTATAATAACCGTATACAGCAATGTTCGTGTAGTCTGTATAATAACCGTATACAGCAATGTTCATGTAGTCTGTATAATAACAGTATAATAACCGTATACAGCAATGTTCGTGTAGTCTGTATAATAACAGTATAATAACCGTATACAGCAATGTTCGTGTAGTCTGTATAATAACAGTATAATAACCGTATACAGCAATGTTCGTGTAGTCTGTATAATAACAGTATAATAACTGTATACAGCAATGTTCGTGTAGTCTGTATAATAACAGTATAATAACAGTATACAGCAATGTTTGTGTAGTCTGTATAATAACCGTATACAGCAATGTTCATGTAGTCTGTATAATAACCGTATACAGCAATGTTCGTGTAGTCTGTATAATAACCGTATACAGCAATGTTCATGTAGTCTGTATAATAACAGTATAATAACCGTATACAGCAATGTTCGTGTAGTCTGTATAATAACAGTATAATAACCGTATACAGCAATGTTCGTGTAGTCTGTATAATAACAGTATAATAACAGTATACAGCAATGTTTGTGTAGTCTGTATAATAACCGTATACAGCAATGTTCATGTAGTCTGTATAATAACCGTATACAGCAATGTTCATGTAGTCTGTATAATAACCGTATACAGCAATGTTCGTGTAGTCTGTATAATAACAGTATACAGCAATGTTCGTGTAGTCTGTATAATAACAGTATACAGCAATGTTCGTGTAGTCTGTATAATAACAGTATACAGCAATGTTCGTGTAGTCTGTATAATAACAGTATAATAACAGTATACAGCAATGTTCGTGTAGTCTGTATAATAACAGTATAATAACAGTATACAGCAATGTTCGTGTAGTCTGTATAATAACAGTATAATAACCGTATACAGCAATGTTCGTGTAGTCTGTATAATAACAGTATAATAACAGTATACAGCAATGTTCGTGTAGTCTGTATAATAACAGTATAATAACCGTATACAGCAATGTTCGTGTAGTCTGTATAATAACCGTATACAGCAATGTTCATGTAGTCTGTATAATAACCGTATACAGCAATGTTCGTGTAGTCTGTATAATAACCGTATACAGCAATGTTCGTGTAGTCTGTATAATAACAAAAAACGTATACAGCAATGTTCGTGTAGTCTGTATAATAACAGTATAATAACAGTATACAGCAATGTTCGTGTAGTCTGTATAATAACAGTATACAGCAATGTTCATGTAGTCTGTATAATAACAGTATAATAACCGTATACAGCAATGTTCGTGTAGTCTGTATAATAACAGTATAATAACAGTATACAGCAATGTTCGTGTAGTCTGTATAATAACCGTATACAGCAATGTTCATGTAGTCTGTATAATAACCGTATACAGCAATGTTCGTGTAGTCTGTATAATAACAGTATAATAACAGTATACAGCAATGTTCATGTAGTCTGTATAATAACCGTATACAGCAATGTTCATGTAGTCTGTATAATAACCGTATACAGCAATGTTCGTGTAGTCTGTATAATAACAGTATAATAACAGTATACAGCAATGTTCATGTAGTCTGTATAATAACCGTATACAGCAATGTTCATGTAGTCTGTATAATAACCGTATACAGCAATGTTCGTGTAGTCTGTATAATAACAGTATAATAACAGTATACAGCAATGTTCATGTAGTCTGTATAATAACCGTATACAGCAATGTTCATGTAGTCTGTATAATAACCGTATACAGCAATGTTCGTGTAGTCTGTATAATAACAGTATAATAACAGTATACAGCAATGTTCATGTAGTCTGTATAATAACCGTATACAGCAATGTTCATGTAGTCTGTATAATAACCGTATACAGCAATGTTCGTGTAGTCTGTATAATAACAGTATAATAACAGTATACAGCAATGTTCATGTAGTCTGTATAATAACCGTATACAGCAATGTTCATGTAGTCTGTATAATAACCGTATACAGCAATGTTCGTGTAGTCTGTATAATAACAGTATAATAACAGTATACAGCAATGTTCATGTAGTCTGTATAATAACCGTATACAGCAATGTTCATGTAGTCTGTATAATAACCGTATACAGAAATGTTCGTGTAGTCTGTATAATAACAGTATACAGCAATGTTCATGTAGTCTGTATAATAACAGTATAATAACAGTATACAGCAATGTTCATGTAGTCTGTATAATAACAGTATAATAACTGTATACAGCAATGTTTTCTCCCCAACAACTCATATTTGATTGCTTAAATCACTTGCATATTGATACTAACCACAAGTTGCAATTACCACCAGTTAGAACTACAACATTTTAGAATGACCACCAGTTAGAACTACAACATTTTAGAATGACCACCAGTTAGAACTACAACACTTTAGAATTACCACCAGTTAGAACTACAACACTTTAGAATTACCACCAGTTAGAACTACAACATTTTAGAATGACCACCAGTTAGAACTACAACACTTTAGAATGACCACCAGTTAGAATGACAACACTTTAGAATGACCACCAGTTAGAACTACAACATTTTAGAATTACCACCAGTTAGAATTACAACATTTTAGAATTATCAACAGTTAGAATTACAACATTTTAGAATTACACCAGTTAGAACTACAACATTTTAGAATGACCACCAGTTAGAACTACAACATTTTAGAATGACCACCAGTTAGAACTACAACACTTTAGAATTACCACCAGTTAGAATGACAACATTTTAGAATGACCACCAGTTAGAACTACAACATTTTAGAATTATCAACAGTTAGAATTACAACATTTTAGAATGACCACCAGTTAGAATGACAACATTTTAGAATTATCAACAGTTAGAATTACAACATTTTAGAATTATCAACAGTTAGAACTACATCCTTTTAGAATTACACCAGTTAGAACTACATCCTTTTAGAATTACACCAGTTAGAACTACATCCTTTTAGAATTACACCAGTTAGAACTACATCCTTTTAGAATTATCAACAGTTAGAACTACATCCTTTTAGAATTACACCGGTTAGAACTACATCCTTTTAGAATTACACCAGTTAGAACTACATCCTTTTAGAATTATCAACAGTTAGAACTACATCCTTTTAGAATTACACCGGTTAGAACTACATCCTTTTAGAATTATCAACAGTTAGAACTACATCCTTTTAGAATTACACCAGTTAGAACTACATCCTTTTAGAATTATCGACAGTTAGAACTACAACATTTTAGTTATAATTACAATATTTTAGAATTACCACCAGTTAGAATTACAATATTTTAGTTATAATTACAATATTTTAGAATTATCGACAGTTAGAACTACAACATTTTAGTTATAATTACAATATTTTAGAATCACCACCAGTTATAATTACAATATTTTAGAATGACCACCAGTTAGAATTACAATATTTTAGAATGACCACCAGTTAGAATTACAACATTTTAGTTATAATTACAACACTTTAGAATTTCCACCAGTTAGAATAATCCAACTTTCTGGAAATGGAATGCTTTCAAATCTATCTTATAATGTACTGTGGGGTGGGAGTGGATCAAACCCATTCATAATCCATTAATCAATCATACCAAGAATAAATGTTTGAGAATACATGGTAGCGCAGTGGTAGGGCATTCGCTTTAGGTGCGAATGGCCCGGAGTTCGCGCCCAGCTGTAGCCATTACAATTGTGCCATTGGGCAAGGCTTTTAAATTCAACATTCTCCAACCTCTGTGATTTCTATCTTACCATCCTTGCTGGCTCCAGGGTTGAAGTCTCTCCCACATTGCCCCTTGTTGTTGATACCAAATGTATAAATACGACCCTTAGTAGTAAGGGCCACTGCATGGGCCTTCCCTAACGATATCTGTGTAACTATCTGGTCCTTCAAGTCAGTCACGTGACCTAAAACACATTCACAATATGAAATTAAAATATGTTAAGCTTTCTTATGACCTGACCTAAGTAAAAACAAAAGCTATTTGACAATCTTTCCAGTACAGACGGATCTGTAGCCCAGTGGTAAAACACTGGACTGGTAATCCAGGGATCGCAGGTTCGATCCCCCGTCTGACCCTAATAAAATTAACAGTCTTTCAGATGGGACGTTAAACCGAGGTGTCGTGTCGGTGCTTTACACCGTGCACGTAAAAGAACCAGAGGAGACTCTGGAATGGGTATCTGTCTGTATCATTGCACTATCCTCCAAAATCTAAAATGACTAATCTCTTCAGGAGGCGTCGCTCATATGGGCAACCGGTAGCGACGATAAATAAACGTAAAACACACAAGAATCTTTCCAGTGATACAGGATATACACACAGCACCAAGTTCACTTTAAAAGTATAATTTTAGTCATTTTGTTAATATTTAGAGATATTTGCCAGGACTTCTACACTATAAAATCAAACCTGCATCTAAAATCTAACCCTAACCCTATGTGGCCACTTTCAAATCCACCCAATAAATATTGTTATGTAATTCAAATGGATGAAAGGAATTCCTTTAAACGTGAACAGTGGCAGTTATTTTTCTGCCAAAAATTATTTGATGTGTTTTAATAAGCAACTGCATTTAAAGCAAAGTATTTAAATTCCACATGACTCTTCTCTCTCAAGAGTGGCGATGGATTTCATCAGGAATGAGGTCTCTACAGTGATTAATATAAGTACTAGGAACAGTAAGTTGTGAAGTGCAAGCAATTTGCAATCAATTTGACAAGAAAATGTAAAACAAAGATTCTCAAATTTCTTTACTTGAAAGGGGACAAAAATCAGTATGAAATTCAATTTATTCAATTTCATTATTCATTGGCAAAATCCATCAATTTATGCATCAAAACATTTTAATACAAAACTAGTCAGCTAATAAAAACACATGGTCAAACAACATCATGAATAGACGACTGTCGACCCTATTCAAATTAACAGTCTTTCAGATGGGACTTTAATCGTGCACGTAAAAGAACCAGAGGAGACTCTGGAATGTCTGTATCATTGCACTATCCTCCAAAATCTAAAATGACTAATCTCTTCCGGAGGCGTAGCTCATATGGCCAACCGGCAACGACGATAAATAAAAACGTAAAAAGCCTCACTCTTACAAATTTGAACATTATTTTATGGGATACACGCTGGTATGGAAATACCAATTACCACAACCATGTCTACATGCAAACTGTTACCCTTGGGCGGCGGTGTCCACATGACTGTCCAAGCTTAATACTGCTACAAACATCTAGTTCTAGTGGAGGTATTTCAATATGTGAAAACTATGGCATATAGTACACTATACTAACCACTAGACTGGTGACAATGTGCCGTATCCTTGCCGAACATGTATACTCCACCTTCTTTTGTAATGACTGCACTGCTTCCACTATTGCAAGCTGATGAGATCACATGCTTCGCCTCCAACCGGATCATCTTCTTTGGCTTCACTGCTTTCGGCTGCCTTCTTCCTTTGGCTGATTGAGAATGCAATTCGTTACGACAAATTATTTAGAATTTTGAAGAAGAAAAAAAGAAGAGAAAATCTATACAGCAGCCAATGTGTATATGTTACATGTTGTAACCAAGTTAATTCTGTTACCTGTGGCAACCAAGTTGATTATGTTACATGTGGCAACCAAGTTG
This sequence comes from Archivesica marissinica, assembly GCA_014843695.1. Lineage (NCBI taxonomy): Eukaryota > Metazoa > Mollusca > Bivalvia > Venerida > Vesicomyidae > Archivesica > Archivesica marissinica. Next base: position 23,241,656 of record CM026391.1, on the reverse strand, counting down.
ATTATGTTACCTGTGGCAACCAAGGTGTATATGTTACCTGTGGCAACCAAGTTGATTATGTTACCTGTAGCAACCAAGGTGTATATGTTACATGTTGTAACCAAGTTGATTATGTTACCTGTAGCAACCAAGTTGATTCTGTTACCTGTGGCAACCAAGGTGTATATGTTACCTGTAGCAACCAAGGTGTATATGTTACCTGTAGCAACCAAGGTGTATATGCTACCTGTAGCAACCAAGGTGTATATGTTACCTGTGGCAACCAAGATGTATATGTTACCTGTAGCAACCAAGGTGTATATGTTATCTGTAGCAACCAAGGTATATATGTTACATGTTGTAACCAAGGTATATATATTACATGTTGTAACCAAGGTGTATATATTACATGTTGTAACCAAGGTGTTTATGTTACCTGTAGCAACCAAGGTGTGTATGTTATCTGTAGCAACAACCAAGGTATATATGTTACATGTTGTAACCAAGGTATATATATTACATGTTGTAACCAAGGTGTATATATTACCTGTAGCAACCAAGGTGTATATGTTACCTGTAGCAACCAAGGTGTATATGTTACCTGTAGCAACCAAGGTGTATATATTACATGTAACCAAGGTGTATATATTACCTGTAGCAACCAAGGTGTATATGTTACCTGTAGCAACCAAGGTGTATATGTTACCTGTAGCAACCAAGGTGTATATATTACCTGTAGCAACCAAGGTGTATATGTTACCTGTAGCAACCAAGGTGTATATGTTACATGTAGCAACCAAGGTATATATGTTACATGTTGTAACCAAGGTATATATATTACATGTTGTAACCAAGGTGTATGTGTTACCTGTAGCAACCAATGTGTATACGATACCTGTAGCAACCAAGGTATATATGTTACATGTTGTAACCAAGGTATATATATTACATGTTGTAACCAAGGTGTATGTGTTACCTGTAGCAACCAAGGTGTATATGTTACATGTTGTAACCAAGGTGTATATATTACATGTAACCAAGGTGTATATATTACATGTTGTAACCAAGGTGTATATATTACATGTTGTAACCAAGGTGTATATATTACATGTTGTAACCAAGGTGTATATGTTACCTGTAGCAACCAAGGTGTATATGTTACATGTTGTAAGCAAGGTGTATATATTACATGTAACCAAGGTGTATATATTACATGTTGTAACCAAGGTGTATATATTACATGTAACCAAGGTGTATATATTACATGTTGTAACCAAGGTGTATATGTTACCTGTAGCAACCAAGGTGTATATATTACATGTTGTAACCAAGGTGTATGTGTTACCTGTAGCAACCAAGGTGTATATGTTACCTGTAGCAACCAAGGTGTATATATTACCTGTAGCAACCAAGGTGTATATGTTACCTGTAGCAACCAAGGTGTATATGTTACATGTAGCAACCAAGGTATATATGTTACATGTTGTAACCAAGGTATATATATTACATGTTGTAACCAAGGTGTATGTGTTACCTGTAGCAACCAATGTGTATACGATACCTGTAGCAACCAAGGTATATATGTTACATGTTGTAACCAAGGTATATATATTACATGTTGTAACCAAGGTGTATGTGTTACCTGTAGCAACCAAGGTGTATATGTTACATGTTGTAACCAAGGTGTATATATTACATGTAACCAAGGTGTATATATTACATGTTGTAACCAAGGTGTATATATTACATGTTGTAACCAAGGTGTATATATTACATGTTGTAACCAAGGTGTATATGTTACCTGTAGCAACCAAGGTGTATATGTTACATGTTGTAAGCAAGGTGTATATATTACATGTAACCAAGGTGTATATATTACATGTTGTAACCAAGGTGTATATATTACATGTAACCAAGGTGTATATATTACATGTTGTAACCAAGGTGTATATGTTACCTGTAGCAACCAAGGTGTATATATTACATGTTGTAACCAAGGTGTATATATTACATGTTGTAACCAAGGTGTATATATTACATGTTGTAACCAAGGTGTATATATTACATGTTGTAACCAAGGTGTATATATTACATGTTGTAACCAAGGTGTATATGTTACATGTTGTAACCAAGGTGTATATGTTACATGTTGTAACCAAGGTGTATATGTTACCTGTAGCAACCAAGGTGTGTATGTTACCTGTAGCAACCAAGGTGTATATGTTACCTGTAGCAACCAAGGTATATATGTTACATGTTGTAACCACGGTATATATATTACATGTTGTAACCAAGGTGTATGTGTTACATGTTGTAACCAAGGTGTATATGCTACCTGTAGCAACCAAGGTGTGTATGTTACCTGTAGCAACCAAGGTGTATATGTTACCTGTAGCAACCAAGGTATATATGTTACATGTTGTAACCACGGTATATATATTACATGTTGTAACCAAGGTGTATGTGTTACATGTTGTAACCAAGGTGTATATGCTACCTGTAGCAACCAAGGTGTGTATGTTACCTGTAGCAACCAAGGTGTATATGTTACCTGTAGCAACCAAGGTATATATGTTACATGTTGTAACCACGGTATATATATTACATGTTGTAACCAAGGTGTATGTGTTACATGTTGTAACCAAGGTGTATATGCTACCTGTAGCAACCAAGGTGTGTATGTTACCTGTAGCAACCAAGGTGTATATGTTACCTGTAGCAACCAAGGTATATATGTTACATGTTGTAACCACGGTATATATATTACATGTTGTAACCAAGGTGTATGTGTTACCTGTAGCAACCAAGGTGTATATGCTACCTGTAGCAACCAAGGTGTATATATTACCTGTAGCAACCAAGGTGTATATGTTACATGTTGTAACCAAGGTATATATATTACATGTTGTAACCAAGGTGTATGTGTTACCTGTAGCAACCAAGGTGTATATGTTATCTGTAGCAACCAAGTTGATTATGTTACATGTTGTAACCAAGTTGATTATGCTACCTGTAGCAACCAAGACATATATATTATCTGTAGTAACCAATATGCATATATGCTATCTGCACAGAATACAGTTTAAAGCGACATTACATCGCAAAAAGCAAATAAAATGCCTTTTTTTCACGTATAAATGCATTGCTACTACAAATTCTGCCGAATACAACGAACACTAACATTGAATCAAATTAACAGTGTTTTTGTGGTATACAAACTTTCAAACGTGAAATTAGGATTTCATATAACGGTCATCCAGGCTCCTGAATTGACGTTTGTTGTCATTTAAGTCAATACTAAACACGCGATACTTTCATTTAGAGATAATTTAATGAAGATTAGTCTACACATAAATATGCATAGACACACATGTGAGATATCACGGTAAATATGCATAGGCACACATGTGAGATATCACGGTAAATATGCATAGGCACACATGTGAGATATCACGGTAAATATGCATAGGCACACATGTGAGATATCACGGTAAATATGCATAGGCACACGTGTGAGATATCACGGTAAATATGCATAGGCACACATGTGAGATATCACGGTAAATATGCATAGGCACACATGTGAGATATCACGGTAAATATGCATAGGCACACGTGTGAGATATCACGGTAAATATGCATAGGCACACATGTGAGATATCACGGTAAATATGCATAGGCACACATGTGAGATATCACGGTAAATATGCATAGGCACACATGTGAGATATCACGGTAAATATGCACAGGCACACATGTGAGATATCACCGTAAATATGTAGCATAACTCGTGTTATTCAGGATAAACGCATTGTATTACGCATGAATGTCGACCCTATTTACATTATTTTGTTATGTCAACAAACCGTGTATACGACGTTTGTTTATTTGTTGAAATACTCAGTTTTTGAGGCAAATATTTGGAAAATATTTTATTCCATATTATAGCAAATTACATTCCGCAGACATTTGTGTTTTCACCGATGTAGTGTCGCTTTAAGAAAATTAGAAGAGTGGGACCGCACAACAGCTACTAGTACATACACGAAGAGGTATCACCATCCTCTCCTCTTCTTGGTGTACCAACAAAGAACACACTACCATCCTCTGTAACCAGCAGGGCATGCTGCCCATCATGACCTGTAGATATCTGAGCGATCTTTGGCGATTTGGTGATTGGAAGCTCCGCCCACTTTCCAGATAAAGGGCCGCCTTGCTTGATTCCCAACGATGTGGCCTTACCAGTATACAACACCTGGGAAAATAAAGCAACTTTATTAATTTTCTGTGTTTCATACTGTTTACAGCAAATTTACATGTTGCTAGTGGAGATTCTACTATGTATTGAATAGGCAAATCACAGGGCTATATTGGATTAATATGTATTGAATAGGCAAATCACAGGGCTATATTGGATTAATATGAATTGAATAGGCAAATCACAGGGCTATATTGGATTAATATGTATTGAATAGGCAAATCACAGGGCTATATTGGATTTACTATGTATTGAATAGGCAAATCACAGGGCTATATTGGATTAATATGTATTGAATAGGCAAATCACAGTGCTATATTGGATTAATATGTATTGAATAGGCAAATCACAGGGCTATATTGGTTTACTATGTATTGGATAGGCAAATCACAGTGCTATATTGGATTTACTATGTATTGAATAGACAAATCACAGTGCTATATTGGATGTTAGGCAAATCACAGTGCTATATTGGATGTTAGGCAAATCACAGTGCTATATTGGATGTTAGGCAAATCACAGTGCTATATTGGATGTTAGACAAATCACAGTGCTATATTGGATGTTAGGCAAATCACAGTGCTATATTGGATTTACAATGTATTGAATAGGCAAATCAAAGGGCTATATTGGACTTACTATGAATTGAATAAGCAAATCACAGGGCTATATTGGATTTACTATGAATTGAATAGGCAAATCACAGGGCTATTTTGGACTTACTATGAACTGAATAAGCAAATCACAGGGCTATATTGGATTTACTATGAATTGAATAGGCAAATCACAGGGCTATTTTGGACTTACTATGAATTGAATAAGCAAATCACAGGGCTATATTGGATTTACTATGAATTGAATAGGTTATATGTTATGTTATATTTCGGGTTTTACGCCTGCATCAGCATCATTTCAGGCTATATCGCCGGCGGGCAGTTTACCTAACAACACCTTTCCTGGACAGGCTCCAGCGTTTAACCAGTACTTGGGTGCACCAACCTCCGTAAGAAACTGCCAACTTTTTCATATAAATGAGACACGGTCTAAGCGGGGCTCGAACCCGTGACCATCAGTGATGATAGGTTACAGTGGTATACAAGTCAGCGACCTTAACCACTCGACCACGGAGGCGGATTGAATTGAATAGGCAAATCACAGGGCTATATTGGATTTACTATTAATTGAATAGGCAAATTGCAGGCCTATATTGGATTTACTATTAATTGAATAGGCACATTACAGGGCTATATTGGATTAATATGAATTGAATAGGCAAAGCACAGGGCTATATTGGATTTACTATGAATTGAATAGGCATAAATTGGTTGCATAAACTGTGGTAACAAAGGTATGTAAGTACAAGTTGCATAAAACAAAGAAATGTCTATTTTCTTCTGGTATTGTAATGATTATCTACCTTTCCTCCCGTAGTTTTGACTAGACCAAACTCTTTCCCTGATGTTATTAATGCTATATCTTCATCAAACCCTGTACCTACAACAGCAGAACACAGAGTTAAACAGATAGATAATCATGAAGAACAGTTAGCAAGTTAATGTTCCTTCAACACCTGTCCTGGAGGGAGAAACGGAGTGGCCTGTCCTGGAGGGAGAAACGGAGTGGCCTGTCCAGGAGGGAGAAACGGAGTGGCCTGGCCTGGAGGGAGAAACGGAGTGGCCTGTCCTGGAGGGAGAAATGGAGTGGCCTGGAGGTTATACAAACTTTTCTCCAATCTCAAATGCAACCTCTCTGATTGGTTGAGTCCAGAGCACATCTTGGACCCGACAAATCATATCACTTGAGTTTGAGAACGGTTTTATAACCTCCAAACATGGTTACGATACATTACATTGTCCATGCAGGCCTTATGTTTCTCTTTTGTTGTTGTTGTTTTTTCATTTTTGAGTTGCAATGGAGCAACCCGTTTTATTTATTTTTTCAAATTTACATGTGCTTAAAATACAATTTCACCTTATTTCAGTTTAACATTTGATATACTCTTCAGCACTATTTTGGGCTATATCGCCGGCGGACACTTTACCTAACAACACCTTTCCTGGGCAGGCTCAAGCAGTTAACCAGTACTTGGTGCACGAGCCTCCGTAAGAAATTGCTAACTTTTTCATATAAATGAGACACGACCTGAGTGGGGCTCGAACCTGTGACCATCAGTGATGATAGGTGGTATACAAGTGGCATACAAGTCAGCAACCGTAACCACTCGACCACGTAAGCGGAACATCAGTTATATTTATAGTTATATTTCGGGTTTTACGCCTGCATCAGCACCATTTTTGGGCTATATCGCCGGCGGGAAGTTTACCTAACAACACCTTTCCTGGGCAGGCTCCAGCGGTTAACCAGTACTTGGGTGCACCAACCTCCGTAAGAAATGCCAACTTTTTCACATAAATGAAACACGGTCTGAGCGGGGCTCGAACCTGTGACCATCAGTGATGATAGGTTACAGTGGTATACAAGTCAACGACCGTAACCACTCGACCACGGAGGCGGACTGCGGAACATCAGTACATTGCGAATTATATGCTACATGTACCTATTTCATTTTCCATTCACATAATCACTATGTCTCACAACTAGTTCATGACATTTGCAGGTGTCTGTAGTTGAATATATCAACTGATAAGACATATTTCTAGGTCTCTAGTCATGATAGATGTTGCATGTCAGCCAGGTACCAGTACAGACATGTTTCTTTCGTACCATACAAGGACCTTTTAAAAAAAATTGTTAATCATTGATGTCGAATAGTAACTACATAATAAATGGAATACCATGGTCTGTCAAACCAACCTGATACCAAAACCCACACAATGTTAAACCCAACCTGATACAAAACCCAACCTGATACCAAAACCCACACAATGTCAAACCCAACCTGATACCAAAACCCACACAATGTCAAAACCCACCTGATACCAAAACCCACACAATGTCAAAACCAACCTGATACCAAAACCCACACAATGTCAAACCCAACCTGATACCAAAACCCACGCAATGTCAAAACCATCTCTGAAGAAACGACTATATCGTTAGTACAATATTCACTATCGTTATTGTACTAAATATGAAAACATTTATAGCAAACAATACATAAACACAAAGCACTATGGGAGGTCATGGATACATATCTATCATTCACTGGATATTACAACTTACAGACGGTTCTTCTCTCGATATTTCCAACATCAGAAACATCGACTCCGAAAGCATCAACACACTTCCTTGTCAGTTTGAGAGGCAGCTCGCTGACCACTTCCATCGGAGAATGGTTAGGATCAAACATGCGCACAACAAAACTGTCCTGCAATAAGGCAATTGAACATTTTGCATGTAACTTCAAATATATGTACAAACTATGTTGGCTAAATGATAACGTACTGGCCACTGTAACTTTAGAAGTTGAATTCTTAAATATTCTACACAGAATATGGTAATTCACCTCCTGTTAACCCATTCAACACCAAGTAACTGACATGGACTGGTCCATGATATTTTCAGACCAATAAATTAATAAAGAAATTACATTTGGACCAGTTCATTTATCAAAATAGGTAATTTTTGTCTAAAAATAGTAATATTACTGGCAAAAAGTGCAGATCCTGATGAGGCGGCTCGTCACGATCTGGATCTACACTTTTTGTAAGCCTATTTAGAGGTCTGTGGTGTGGAAAGGGTTAAGCTGTGAATATCGAATGAACACATGAATATACTGTCTTCACTCTTCAGATAAGATATTATTGGAAAATGTGTGATTTTTGGAGTTCAAAGTCCCTCCAACAACATAGGTCATATGGTGACTAGCCAGCTGTTATTGGTGGAGGAAGACACTGGCTGTTGCTGTGAGCATTGGTGGAGGAAGACACTGGCTGTTGCTGCGAGCATTGGTGGAGGAAGACACTGGCTGTTGCTGCGAGCATTGGTGGAGGAAGACACTGGCTGTTGCTGCGAGCATTGGTGGAGGAAGACACTGGCTGTTGCTGCGAGCATTGGTGGAGGAAGACACTGGCTGTTGCTGCGAGCATTGGTGGAGGAAGACACTGGCTGTTGCTGCGAGCATTGGTGGAGGAAGACACTGGCTGTTGCTGCGAGCATTGGTGGAGGAAGACACTGGCTGTTGCTGCGAGCATTGGTGGAGGAAGACACTGGCTGTTG
>CM026391.1:23124538-23232240 GCA_014843695.1 Archivesica marissinica | reverse complement strand
ATTAACCAATTATTGATGCAACATTCAATAAACTCTATCACCATTAACCAATTATTGATGCAACATTCAATAAACTCTATCACCATTAACCAATTATTGATGCAACATTCAATAAACTCTATCACCATTAACCAATTATTGATGCAACATTCAATAAACTCTATCACCATTAACCAATTATTGATGCAACATTCAACAATAAACTCTATCACCATTAACCAATTATTGATGCAACATTCAATAAACTCTATCACCATTAACCAATTATTGATGCAACATTCAATAAACTCTATCACCATTAACCAATTATTGATGCAACATTCAATAAACTCTATCACCATTAACCAATTATTGATGCAACATTCAATAAACTCTATCACCATTAACCAATTATTGATGCAACATTCAATAAACTCTATCACCATTAACCAATTATTGATGCAACATTCAATAAACTCTATCACCATTAACCAATTATTGATGCAACATTCAATAAACTCTATCACCATTAACCAATTATTGATGCAACATTCAATAAACTCTATCACCATTAACCAATTATTGATGCAACATTCAATAAACTCTGTCACCATTAACCAATTATTGATGCAACATTCAATAAACTCTATCACCATTAACCAATTATTGATGCAACATTCAACAAACTCTGTCACCATTAACCAATTATTGATGCAACATTCAATAAACTCTGGCACCATTAACCAATTATTGATGCAACATTCAATAAACTCTGTTATGAAACCAATTATGACAACATGTATACATACTATACCATATGACAATTCATCAGCATTATTTACTGGTCTACCTGCCTCTGACATATGCAGGTTATTAGTTAGTGTACTATACATACTGTACACAGGACAATTCATCAGCATTATTTACTGGTCTACCTGCCACTGACATATGCAGGTTATATATGTACTAATGGCATAACATAACTAATTCCGCTGTATTTTCTGGCACAACCCCCATAATACAAATATTTCAAACTTAATACGACCTGTTTTATCTATATCTATATCCTATATATCACAGAGCTATCCTGTATTTGTAAGTCAGAGGTTTCTCGTTACTGGGTCAGGTGATCTTAGGGGCGGGGCAATAGCGACTTTGGAGACTGACCAATTATCGACACAACCCCATCTTATCACATACAAGGTATTCAATAAATTCAAAGCAAATTGTTGACAACACTCGACAACGGACGCCGGACACAGGGCAACCACAAAAACCCACCATGAGCACTTTGTGCATAGGAGAGCTAAAACTTGGTGAAACTCAGACTAGGCTGGTCATAGCATAGCAAAAAAAGCGTCAAAGTAAGTTTTATATGTCAAGCTTCAAAGTAAGTTTTATATGTCAAGCTTCAAAGTAAGTTTTATATAGTTTTATATGTCAAGCTTCAAAGTAAGTTTTATATGTCAAGCTTCAAAGTAAGTTTTATATGTCAAGTTTTATATGTCAAGCTCCAAAGTAAGTTTTATATGTCAAGTTTTATATGTCAAGTTTTATATGTCAAGCTTCAAAGTAAGTTTTATATGTCAAGTTTTATATGTCAAGTTTTATATGTCAAGTTTTATATGTCAAGTTTTATATGTCAAGCTTCAAAGTAAGTTTTATATGTCAAGTTTTATATGTCAAGCTTCAAAGTAAGTTTTATATGTCAAGCTTCAAAGTAAGTTTTATATGTCAAGTTTATATGTCAAGCTTCAAAGTAAGTTTTATATGTCAAGTTTTATATGTCAAGTTCAAAGTAAGTTTATATGTCAAGTTTTATATGTCAAGCTTCAAAGTAAGTTTTATATGTCAAGTTTTATATGTCAAGCTTCAAAGTAAGTTTTATATGTCAAGTTTTATATGTCAAGTTTTATATGTCAAGTTTTATATGTCAAGCTTCAAAGTAAGTTTTATATGTCAAGCTTCAAAGTAAGTTTTATATGTCAAGCTTCAAAGTAAGTTTTATATGTCAAGTTTATATGTCAAGCTTCAAAGTAAGTTTTATATGTCAAGTTTATATGTCAAGCTTCAAAGTAAGTTTTATATGTCAAGTTTTATATGTCAAGCTTCAAAGTAAGTTTTATATGTCAAGTTTCAAAGTAAGTTTTATATGTCAAGCTTCAAAGTAAGTTTTATATGTCAAGTTTATATGTCAAGCTTCAAAGTAAGTTTTATATGTCAAGTTTATATGTCAAGCTTCAAAGTAAGTTTATATGTCAAGTTTATATGTCAAGTTTTATGTAAGTTTATATGTCAAGTTTATATGTCAAGCTTCAAAGTAAGTTTTATATTGCTTCAAAGTAAGTTTTATATGTCAAGTTTATATGTCAAGCTTCAAAGTAAGTTTTATATGTCAAGTTTTATATGTCAAGTTTTATATGTCAAGCTTCAAAGTAAGTTTTATATGTCAAGTTTTATATGTCAAGTTTTATATGTCAAGCTTCAAAGTAAGTTTTATATGTCAAGCTTCAAAGTAAGTTTTATATAGTTTTATATGTCAAGCTTCAAAGTAAGTTTTATATGTCAAGCTTCAAAGTAAGTTTTATATGTCAAGTTTTATATGTCAAGCTTCAAAGTAAGTTTATATGTCAGTTTTATATGTCAAGTTTTATATGTCAAGCTTCAAAGTAAGTTTTATATGTCAAGTTTTATATGTCAAGTTTTATATGTCAAGTTTTATATGTCAAGTTTTATATGTCAAGCTTCAAAGTAAGTTTTATATGTCAAGTTTTATATGTCAAGTTTTATATGTCAAGCTTCAAAGTAAGTTTTATATGTCAAGCTTCAAAGTAAGTTTTATATGTCAAGTTTATATGTCAAGCTTCAAAGTAAGTTTTATATGTCAAGTTTTATATGTCAAGCTTCAAAGTAAGTTTTATATGTCAAGTTTTATATGTCAAGCTTCAAAGTAAGTTTTATATGTCAAGTTTTATATGTCAAGCTTCAAAGTAAGTTTTATATTGCTTCAAAGTAAGTTTTATATGTCAAGTTTATATGTCAAGCTTCAAAGTAAGTTTTATATGTCAAGTTTTATATGTCAAGTTTTATATGTCAAGCTTCAAAGTAAGTTTTATATGTCAAGTTTTATATGTCAAGTTTTATATGTCAAGCTTCAAAGTAAGTTTTATATGTCAAGCTTCAAAGTAAGTTTTATATGTCAAGTTTATATGTCAAGCTTCAAAGTAAGTTTTATATGTCAAGTTTTATATGTCAAGCTTCAAAGTAAGTTTTATATGTCAAGTTTTATATGTCAAGCTTCAAAGTAAGTTTTATATGTCAAGTTTTATATGTCAAGCTTCAAAGTAAGTTTTATATTGCTTCAAAGTAAGTTTTATATGTCAAGTTTATATGTCAAGCTTCAAAGTAAGTTTTATATGTCAAGTTTTATATGTCAAGTTTTATATGTCAAGCTTCAAAGTAAGTTTTATATGTCAAGTTTTATATGTCAAGTTTTATATGTCAAGCTTCAAAGTAAGTTTTATATATCAAGCTTCAAAGTAAGTTTTATATGTCAAGTTTATATGTCAAGCTTCAAAGTAAGTTTTTATTCAAGCTTCAAAGTAAGTTTTATATGTCAAGTTTATATGTCAAGCTTCAAAGTAAGTTTTATATGTCAAGTTTTATATGTCAAGCTTCAAAGTAAGTTTTATATGTCAAGTTTTATATGTCAAGCTTCAAAGTAAGTTTTATATGTCAAGTTTTATATGTCAAGCTTCAAAGTAAGTTTTATATTGCTTCAAAGTAAGTTTTATATGTCAAGTTTATATGTCAAGCTTCAAAGTAAGTTTTATATGTCAAGTTTTATATGTCAAGTTTTATATGTCAAGCTTCAAAGTAAGTTTTATATGTCAAGTTTTATATGTCAAGTTTTATATGTCAAGTTTTATATGTCAAGCTTCAAAGTAAGTTTTATATGTCAAGCTTCAAAGTAAGTTTTATATGTCAAGTTTATATGTCAAGCTTCAAAGTAAGTTTTATATGTCAAGTTTTATATGTCAAGCTTCAAAGTAAGTTTTATATGTCAAGTTTTATATGTCAAGCTTCAAAGTAAGTTTTATATGTCAAGTTTTATATGTCAAGCTTCAAAGTAAGTTTTATATTGCTTCAAAGTAAGTTTTATATGTCAAGTTTATATGTCAAGCTTCAAAGTAAGTTTTATATGTCAAGTTTTATATGTCAAGTTTTATATGTCAAGCTTCAAAGTAAGTTTTATATGTCAAGTTTTATATGTCAAGTTTTATATGTCAAGTTTTATATGTCAAGCTTCAAAGTAAGTTTTATATATCAAGCTTCAAAGTAAGTTTTATATGTCAAGTTTATATGTCAAGCTTCAAAGTAAGTTTTATATGTCAAGTTTTATATGTCAAGCTTCAAAGTAAGTTTTATATGTCAAGTTTTATATGTCAAGCTTCAAAGTAAGTTTTATATGTCAAGTTTTATATGTCAAGCTTCAAAGTAAGTTTTATATTGCTTCAAAGTAAGTTTTATATGTCAAGTTTATATGTCAAGCTTCAAAGTAAGTTTTATATGTCAAGTTTTATATGTCAAGTTTTATATGTCAAGCTTCAAAGTAAGTTTTATATGTCAAGTTTATATGTCAAGTTTTATATGTCAAGCTTCAAAGTAAGTTTTATATGTCAAGCTTCAAAGTAAGTTTTATATGTCAAGTTTATATGTCAAGCTTCAAAGTAAGTTTTATATGTCAAGTTTTATATGTCAAGCTTCAAAGTAAGTTTTATATGTCAAGTTTTATATGTCAAGCTTCAAAGTAAGTTTTATATGTCAAGTTTTATATGTCAAGCTTCAAAGTAAGTTTTATATTGCTTCAAAGTAAGTTTTATATGTCAAGTTTATATGTCAAGCTTCAAAGTAAGTTTTATATGTCAAGTTTTATATGTCAAGCTTCAAAGTAAGTTTTATATGTCAAGTTTTATATGTCAAGTTTTATATGTCAAGCTTCAAAGTAAGTTTTATATGTCAAGCTTCAAAGTAAGTTTTATATGTTTTATATGTCAAGCTTCAAAGTAAGTTTTATATGTCAAGCTTCAAAGTAAGTTTTATATGTCAAGTTTTATATGTCAAGTTTTATATGTCAAGCTTCAAAGTAAGTTTTATATGTCAAGTTTTATATGTCAAGTTTTATATGTCAATTTTATATGTCAATTTTATATGTCAAGCTTCAAAGTAAGTTTTATATGTCAAGTTTTATATGTCAAGTTTTATATGTCAAGCTTCAAAGTAAGTTTTATATGTCAAGTTTTATATGTCAAGTTTTATATGTCAAGCTTCAAAGTAAGTTTTATATGTCAAGCTTCAAAGTAAGTTTTATATGTCAAGTTTTATATGTCAAGCTTCAAAGTAAGTTTTATATGTCAAGTTTTATATGTCAAGCTTCAAAGTAAGTTTTATATGTCAAGTTTTATATGTCAAGCTTCAAAGTAAGTTTTATATTGCTTCAAAGTAAGTTTTATATGTCAAGTTTATATGTCAAGCTTCAAAGTAAGTTTTATATGTCAAGTTTTATATGTCAAGTTTTATATGTCAAGCTTCAAAGTAAGTTTTATATGTCAAGTTTTATATGTCAAGTTTTATATGTCAAGCTTCAAAGTAAGTTTTATATGTCAAGCTTCAAAGTAAGTTTTATATGTCAAGTTTATATGTCAAGCTTCAAAGTAAGTTTTATATGTCAAGTTTTATATGTCAAGCTTCAAAGTAAGTTTTATATGTCAAGTTTTATATGTCAAGCTTCAAAGTAAGTTTTATATGTCAAGTTTTATATGTCAAGCTTCAAAGTAAGTTTTATATTGCTTCAAAGTAAGTTTTATATGTCAAGTTTATATGTCAAGCTTCAAAGTAAGTTTTATATGTCAAGTTTTATATGTCAAGTTTTATATGTCAAGCTTCAAAGTAAGTTTTATATGTCAAGTTTTATATGTCAAGTTTTATATGTCAAGCTTCAAAGTAAGTTTTATATGTCAAGCTTCAAAGTAAGTTTATATGTCAAGCTTCAAAGTAAGTTTTATATGTCAAGCTTCAAAGTAAGTTTATATGTCAAGTTTATATGTCAAGCTTCAAAGTAAGTTTTATATGTCAGGTTTATATGTCAAGCTTCAAAGTAAGTTTTATATGTCAAGTTTTATATGTCAAGCATCAAAGTAAGTTTTATATGTCAAGTTTCAAAGTAAGTTTTATATGTCAAGTTTATATGTCAAGCTTCAAAGTAAGTTTTATATGTCAAGTTTCAAAGTAAGTTTATATGTCAAGCTTCAAAGTAAGTTTTATATGTCAAGTTTTATATGTCAAGCTTCAAAGTAAGTTTTATATGTCAAGTTTTATATGTCAAGCTTCAAAGTAAGTTTTATATGTCAAGTTTTATATGTCAAGTTTTATATGTCAAGTTTTATATGTCAAGCTTCAAAGTAAGTTTTATATGTCAAGCTTCAAAGTAAGTTTTATATGTCAAGTTTTATATGTCAAGCTTCAAAGTAAGTTTTATATGTCAAGTTTTATATGTCAAGTTTTATATGTCAAGTTTTATATGTCAAGCTTCAAAGTAAGTTTTATATGTCAAGCTTCAAAGTAAGTTTTATATGTCAAGCTTCAAAGTAAGTTTATATGTCAAGTTTATATGTCAAGCTTCAAAGTAAGTTTTATATGTCAGGTTTATATGTCAAGTTTCAAAGTAAGTTTTATATGTCAAGTTTATATGTCAAGCTTCAAAGTAAGTTTTATATGTCAAGTTTCAAAGTAAGTTTTATATGTCAAGCTTCAAAGTAAGTTTTATATGTCAAGTTTTATATGTCAAGCTTCAAAGTAAGTTTTATATGTCATGTTTATATGTCAAGCGTCAAAGTAAGTTTATATGTCAAGTTTATATGTCAAGTTTATATGTTAAGTTTATATGTCAAGTTTATATGTCAAGCATCAAAGTAAGTTTTATATGTCAAGTTTATATGTCAAGTTTATATGTTAAGTTTATATGTCAAGCTTCAAAGTAAGTTTTATATGTCAAGCTTCACATTGAGTAATATAGATATACAGTCAAACCTGTCTTAAGCAGCCACCCAAGGGAATCATATAACGTCATTTTCTGAAAATGTTACATTACCATCCATATCACAGAGGTTCTCCACCTCCAATGTGTCCGTATTGATTGTGCACAGTTGAGATGAATTGTCTATTCTACACAGCAACATCAACTGAAACAATCATCATGCATATGGTTGGTAAATACATACAATCTAAACACCGTCCCCCAAGTACAATGATCAATGTTACAACACATTGAGTAATATAGATATACAGTCAAACCTGTCTTAAGCAGCCACCCAAGGGAATCATAGAAAGTGGCTGCTTAGCACAGGTGGCTGCTTAATAGAGCTCAAATGTATAATAAAACGGCATACTGGGAATCTGGAAACTGGCTGCTTAATACAGGTTGGCTGCTTAATAGAGGTGACCACTAACACAGGTTTGACTGTATACTGAATTTGAGTGAAACTAGTCAAAACCTGTGTTAGTGGTCACCTCCATTAAGAAGCCAGTTTCCAGATTCACAATATGTTGTTTTATTATAAATTTGACCTCTATTAAGTAGCCACCTGTGCTAAGCAGCCACTTTCTGGGATTCCCTTGGCTAGCTGCTTAAGTCAGGTTTGACAGTATTTCAAAATTCTTATATTTTAGATAAGAGACAGCTAAATCCTGGAAGTGTTTAGACAGACGCACATAAACAGGGCTGCCATATGAACAAACGCGGTCATGTTCACTACAAGCCGACTCGATAGTACACGAGATAAACAATAGAATCTCAGAAACAAACGCGGTCATGTTCATTACAAGCCGACTCGATAGTACACAAGATAAACATTAGAATCTCAGAATGAAACGCGGTCATGTTCACTACAAGCCGACTCGATAGTACACGAGATAAACATTAGAATCTCAGAAACAAACGCGGTCATGTTCATTACAAGCCGACTCGATAGTACACAAGATAAACATTAGAATCTCAGAATGAAACGCAGTCATGTTCACTACAAGCCGACTCGATAGTACACGAGATAAACAATAGAATCTCAGAAACAAACGCGGTCATGTTCATTACAAGCCGACTCGATAGTACACAAGATAAACATTAGAATCTCAGAAACAAACGCGATACATTATAATACTACTATCATAATAGTAGGATTTTTTTCCACAGCAGAATGACAGGGGGCGCAGCCCTGCCCGTTTTAGCTCCGCCATTTTGCCCATTAGTTATGTTATGATTCGGGTTTTACGCCTGCATCAGCACCATTTTGGGCTATATCGCCGGCGGGCAGTTTACCTAACAACACCTTTCCTGGGCAGGCTCCAGCGGTTAACCAGTACTTGGGTGCACCAACCTCCGTAAGAAACTGTCAACTTTTTCATATAAATGAGACACGGCCTGAGCGGGGCTCAAACCCGTGACCATCAGTGATGATAGGTTACAGTGGTATACAAGTCAGCGACCTTAACCACTCGACCACGGAGGCGGATTTTGCCCATTAGCACCGCCCTCTTGGCTTTCATATATATATATGCCTCAATAGGTGGCCTTCAGATGGCAGACATAATACGATAAAACATAAAACGTGTCCGCTCTTTTCATCAGTATATACTGCCCCTTCGATCAATCACCGTAATTTATACCCCAAATACCCCTTCCCGCACCTCATCGTGGCTCAAAATGCACCCTGCCCCTTTTCTGACACACTCTGCCCCTTTTCTGACCCACCCTGCTGCCCTTTTTTCCACTCTAGAATAAACCCTATAATTGGGAATCAGGATTGCTGCCAATAAGATAACACATGTACGTGACCATACATTTCATGCTCAGTGAATCGTAAATGTCAATTTCTGTTTTCACATGTAGTAGACATGTTAACCCTTTCCTTCATAGAGATTTAGGTTAATATACTATTATATCTCCATACAAACGACAGCCATTTAACCCTTTCCTTCATAGAGATTTAGGTTAATATACTATTATATCTCCATACAAACGGCAGCCATTTAACCCTTTCCTTCATAGAGATTTAGGTTAATATACTATTATATCTCCATACAAACGACAGCCATTTAACCCTTTCCTTCATAGAGATTTAGGTTAATATACTATTATATCTCCATACAAACGACAGCCATTTAACCCATTCCTTCATAGAGATTTAGGTTAATATACTATTATATCTCCATACAAACGGCAACCATTTAACCCTTTCCTTCATAGAGATTTAGGTTAATATACTATTATATCTCCATACAAACGACAGCCATTTAACCCTTTCCTTCATAGAGATTTAGGTTAATATACCATTATATCTCCATACAAACGGCAGCCATTTAACCCTTTCCTTCATAGAGATTTAGGTTAATATACTATTATATCTCCATACAAACGGCAGCCATTTAACCCTTTCCTTCATAGAGATTTAGGTTAATATACTATTATATCTCCATACAAACGACAGCCATTTAACCCATTCCTTCATAGAGATTTAGATTAATATACTATTATATCTCCATACAAACGACAGCCATTTAACCCTTTCCTTCATAGAGATTTAGGTTAATATACTATTATATCTCCATACAAACGGCAGCCATTTAACCCTTTCCTTCATAGAGATTTAGGTTAATATACTATTATATCTCCATACAAACGACAGCCATTTAGCCATCATGCAGTGGATAAACCATATCTATCCCACCTCCATAGATATTACTGCGACTACACAAGATTCTGGCTTTTATTATGAACATTGGTTTGGCTACTACATTGTTAATGTATGTTATATTGGTAATGGCGTCAAGATGTGCTTCTATGAGGGAAAGGGATAATACTTGGTTTCGTCCTCAGCATAGAAGTATGTAAGATGGTACAGTGGTTGCCAGATCCGAAAGGTTACCTTTCTATGGGTAGTCTCGTTTCTTCACATACATGCGTTCATCCTCGCAACAGGTGATCGAAATATAATATAGGTGAATAAATATATCGCAACAGGTGAGTAAATATATAGCTGCAGGAGAGCAACAAAATATATAGCAACAGATGAACATTTCAGAGAATACAGATACCGTCAGGCATAATGATTAAAATGTGTGTTTTACGTTTATTTATCTTCGCTACCGGTTGCCCATATGAGCGACACCTCCTGAAGAGATTAGTCATTTTAGATTTTTGGAGGATAGTGCAATGATACAGACAGAGACCCATTCCAGAGTCTCCTCTGGTTCCTTTACGTGCACAGTGTACAGCACCGACACGAGACCTCGGTTTAAAGTCCCGTCAGAAAGGCTTTTAATTTTATTACGGTCAGATGGTGGATCGAACCTGCGATCCCTGGATTACCAGTCCAGCATATTACCACTGGACTACATAAAATAATGTAATGATTGAATCATATCTACATACCCCAGCATAGGCCAGCCACACACTTGACTTGGCAGGCAACATTTCCCTGTAGCACACTATATGACCCTGACAGAAATAAACATTATGCTTACACATGAATAATTCAGCAGTAATTGCTTTGCTTATAATTTGTATATTAAAGGATCACATGAACATAACTTGTGTCTGTTAATGTCTGAAACTTAAACAATATTAATATACAACCGGCATACACATATCAATGTAAGTGAGATCAACGTGAAAACAATGTAAGCATGATCAATGTAAGCACGTCAATGTATGCATGGCCAATGTAAGTATGCTTAATGTAAGCATGATCAATGTAAGTATGCTTAATGTAAGCATGATCAATGTAAGTATGCTTAATGTATGCATGATCAATGTATGCATGATCAATATAAGCATGATCAATGTAAGTATGATCAATGTATACATGATCAATGTAAGCATGATCAATGTAAGCATGATCAATGTAAGCATGATCAATGTAAGCATGATCAATGTAAGCATGCTCAATGTATACATGATCAATGTATACATGATCAATGTAAGCATGATCAATGTAAGCATGATCAATGTAAGCACGATCAATGTAAGCACGATCAATGTAAGCACGATCAATGTAAGCGCGATCAATGTAAGCACGATCAATGTAAGCACGATCAATGTAAGCACGATCAATGTAAGCACGATCAATGTAAGCACGATCAATGTAAGCACGATCAATGTAAGCACGATCAATGTAAGCACGATCAATGTAAGCACGATCAATGTAAGCACGATCAATGTAAGCATGATCAATGTAAGTACAATCAATGTAAGCACGATCAATGTAAGCACGATCAATGTAAGCATGATCAATATAAGCATGATCAATGTAAGTATGATCAATGTATACATGATCAATGTATACATGATCAATGTAAGCATGATCAATGTAAGCATGATCAATGTAAGCATGATCAATGTAAGCATGATCAATGTAAGCATGATCAATGTATACATGATCAATGTAAGCACGATCAATGTAAGCACGATCAATGTAAGCACGATCAATGTAAGCACGATCAATGTAAGCACGATCAATGTAAGCACGATCAATGTAAGCGCGATCAATGTAAGCGCGATCAATGTAAGCACGATCAATGTAAGCACGATCAATGTAAGCACGATCAATGTAAGCACGATCAATGTAAGCACGATCAATGTAAGCATGATCAATGTAAGCACGATCAATGTAAGCACGATCAATGTAAGCACGATCAATGTAAGCACGATCAATGTAAGTACAATCAATGTAAGCACGATCAATGTAAGCACGATCAATGTAAGCACGATCAATGTAAGCACGATCAATGTATGCACGATCAATGTAAGCACGATCAATGTAAGCACGATCAATGTAAGCATGATCAATGTAAGCATGATCAATGTAAGCATGATCAATGTATACATGATCAATGTATACATGATCAATGTAAGCACGCTCAATGTAAGCATGATCAATGTATACATGATCAATGTAAGCATGATCAATGTAAGCACGATCAATGTAAGCATGATCAATGTAAGCATGATCAATGTAAGCATGATCAATGTAAGCATGATCAATGTAAGCATGATCAATGTAAGCATGATCAATGTAAGCATGATCAATGTATACATGATCAATGTAAGCATGATCAATGTAAGCATGATCAATGTAAGCACGATCAATGTAAGCATGATCAATGTAAGCATGATCAATGTAAGCATGATCAATGTAAGCACGATCAATGTAAGCACGATCAATGTAAGCATGATCAATGTAAGCATGATCAATGTAAGCACGATCAATGTAAGCATGATCAATGTATACACGATCAATGTAAGTATGATCAATGTAAGCATGATCAATGTAAGCACGATCAATGTAAGCACGATCAATGTAAGCATGATCAATGTCTTACATGATCAATGTAAGCATGATCAATGTAAGCATGATCAATGTAAGCATGATTAATGTAAGCACGATCAATGTAAGCATAATCAATGTAAGCATGTCAATGTAAGCATGATCAATGTAAGCATGATCAATGTAAGCATGATCAATGTATACATGATCAATGTAAGCATGATCAATGTAAGCATGATCAATGTAAGCACGATCAATGTAAGCATGATCAATGTAAGCATGATCAATGTAAGCATGATCAATGTAAGCACGATCAATGTAAGCACGATCAATGTAAGCATGATCAATGTAAGCATGATCAATGTAAGCACGATCAATGTAAGCATGATCAATGTATACACGATCAATGTAAGTATGATCAATGTAAGCATGATCAATGTAAGCACGATCAATGTAAGCACGATCAATGTAAGCATGATCAATGTCTTACATGATCAATGTAAGCATGATCAATGTAAGCATGATCAATGTAAGCATGATTAATGTAAGCACGATCAATGTAAGCATAATCAATGTAATCAATGTAAGCATGATCAATGTAAGCATGATCAATGTAAGCATGATCAATGTATACATGATCAATGTAAGCATGATCAATGTAAGCATGATCAATGTAAGCACGATCAATGTAAGCATGATCAATGTAAGCATGATCAATGTAAGCATGATCAATGTAAGCACGATCAATGTAAGCACGATCAATGTAAGCATGATCAATGTAAGCATGATCAATGTAAGCACGATCAATGTAAGCATGATCAATGTATACACGATCAATGTAAGTATGATCAATGTAAGCATGATCAATGTAAGCACGATCAATGTAAGCACGATCAATGTAAGCATGATCAATGTCTTACATGATCAATGTAAGCATGATCAATGTAAGCATGATCAATGTAAGCATGATTAATGTAGCACGATCAATGTAAGCATATCAATGTAAGCATGTCAATGTAAGCATGGTCAATGTATGTGATCAATGTAAGCATGATCAATGTAAGCACGATCAATGTAAGCATGATCAATGTAAGCATGATCAATGTATGCATGATCAATGTAAGCACGATCAATGTAAGCACGATCAATGTAAGCACGATCAATGTAAGCACGATCAATGTAAGCATGATCAATGTAAGCATGATCAATGTAAGCACGATCAATGTAAGCACGATCAATGTAAGCACGATCAATGTAAGCACGATCAATGTAAGCACGATCAATGTAAGCATGATCAATGTAAGCATGATCAATGTAAGCATGATCAATGTATACATGATCAATGTAAGCATGATCAATGTAAGCACGATCAATGTAAGCACGATCAATGTAAGCATGATCAATGTAAGCATGATCAATGTATGCATGATCAATGTATACACGATCAATGTAAGCATGATCAATGTAGCATGATCAATGTACATGATCAATGTAAGATCAATGTAAGCATGATCAATGTATGCATGATCAATGTAGCACGTCAATGTAAGCATGATCAATGTATGCATGATCAATGTAAGCATGATCAATGTAAGCATGATCAATGTAAGCATGATCAATGTATACATGATCAATGTAAGCATGATCAATGTAAGCATGATCAATGTAAGCAGATCAATGTAAGCATGATCAATGTAAGCATGATCAATGTATACATGATCAATGTAAGCATGATCAATGTAAGCATGATCAATGTAAGCACGATCAATGTAAGCATGATCAATGTAAGCATGATCAATGTAAGCATGATCAATGTAAGCACGATCAATGTAAGCACGATCAATGTAAGCATGATCAATGTAAGCATGATCAATGTAAGCACGATCAATGTAAGCATGATCAATGTATACACGATCAATGTAAGTATGATCAATGTAAGCATGATCAATGTAAGCACGATCAATGTAAGCACGATCAATGTAAGCATGATCAATGTCTTACATGATCAATGTAAGCATGATCAATGTAAGCATGATCAATGTAAGCATGATCAATGTAAGCATGATTAATGTAAGCACGATCAATGTAAGCATAATCAATGTAAGCATGGTCAATGTAAGCATGGTCAATGTATACATGATCAATGTATGCATGATCAATGTAAGCATGATCAATGTATGCATGATCAATGTAAGCATGATCAATGTAAGCACGATCAATGTATGCATGATCAATGTAAGCATGATCAATGTATGCATGATCAATGTAAGCACGATCAATGTAAGCACGATCAATGTAAGCACGATCAATGTAAGTACGATCAATGTAAGCATGATCAATGTAAGCATGATCAATGTAAGCACGATCAATGTAAGCACGATCAATGTAAGCACGATCAATGTAAGCACGATCAATGTAAGCACGATCAATGTAAGCACGATCAATGTATACACGATCAATGTAAGAACGATCAATGTATGCATGATCAATGTAAGCATGATCAATGTATGCATGATCAATGTATACACGATCAATGTAAGCATGATCAATGTATGCATGATCAATGTATGCATGATCAATGTAAGTATGATCAATGTATGCATGATCAATGTAAGCATGATCAATGTATGCATGATCAATGTATACACGATCAATGTAAGCATGATCAATGTATGCATGATCAATGTAAGCATGATCAATGTAAGTATGATCAATGTAAGCATGGTCAATGTATACATGATCAATGTAAGCATGATCAATGTAAGCATGATCAATGTAAGCACGATCAATGTAAGCATGATCAATGTAAGTATGATCAATGTATGCATGATCAATGTAAGCATGATCAATGTATGCATGATCAATGTAAGCACGATCAATGTAAGCATGATCAATGTAAGCACGATCAATGTAAGCACGATCAATGTAAGCACGATCAATGTAAGCATGATCAATGTAAGCACGATCAATGTAAGCATGATCAATGTAAGCATGACCAATGTAAGCATGATCAATGTATACATGATCAATGTAAGCATGATCAATGTATACACGATCAATGTAAGCACGATCAATGTAAGCATGATCAATGTATGCATGATCAATGTATACACGATCAATGTAAGCATGATCAATGTATGCATGATCAATGTAAGCATGATCAATGTAAGTATGATCAATGTAAGCATGGTCAATGTATACATGATCAATGTATGCATGATCAATGTAAGCATGATCAATGTAAGCATGATCAATGTAAGCACGATCAATGTAAGCATGATCAATGTATGCATGATCAATGTATGCATGATCAATGTATGCATGATCAATGTAAGCATGATCAATGTAAGCATGATCAATGTAAGCACGATCAATGTAAGCATGATCAATGTAAGCACGATCAATGTAAGCACGATCAATGTAAGCACGATCAATGTATGTACAATCAATGTAAGCACGATCAATGTAAGCACGATCAATGTAAGCACGATCAATGTAAGCACGATCAATGTAAGCACGATCAATGTAAGCATGATCAATGTCGTACATGATCAATGTCGTACATGGCCAACGTAAGCATGATCAATGTAAGCATGATCAATGTAAGCACGATCAATGTAAGCATGATCAATGTCGTACATGGCCAACGTAAGCATGATCAATGTAAGCACGATCAATGTAAGCACAATCAATGTATGTACAATCAATGTAAGCACGATCAATGTAAGCACGATCAATGTAAGCACGATCAATGTAAGCACGATCAATGTAAGCATGATCAATGTATGCATGATCAATGTAAGCACGATCAATGTAAGCACGATCAATGTAAGCATGATCAATGTAAGCATGATCAATGTAAGCACGATCAATGTAAGCATGATCAATGTAAGCACGCTCAATGTAAGCACGATCAATGTAAGCACGATCAATGTAAGCATGATCAATGTATGCATGATCAATGTAAGCACGATCAATGTAAGCACGATCAATGTAAGCATGATCAATGTAAGCATGATCAATGTAAGCATGATCAATGTATGCATGATCAATGTAAGCATGATCAATGTAAGCATGATCAATGTCGTACATGATCAATGTCGTACATGGCCAACGTAAGCATGATCAATGTAAGCATGATCAATGTAAGCACGATCAATGTAAGCATGATCAATGTCGTACATGGCCAACGTAAGCATGATCAATGTAAGCATGATCAATGTAAGCACGATCAATGTAAGCACAATCAATGTATGTACAATCAATGTAAGCACGATCAATGTAAGCACGATCAATGTAAGCACGATCAATGTAAGCACGATCAATGTATGCATGATCAATGTAAGCACGATCAATGTAAGCACGATCAATGTAAGTATGAGCAATGTAAGCACGATCAATGTAAGCACGATCAATGTAAGCACGATCAATGTAAGCATGATCAATGTAAGCATGATCAATGTAAGCATGATCAATGTAAGCATGATCAATGTAAGCATGATCAATGTAAGCATGATCAATGTAAGCATGATCAATGTAAGCATGATCAATGTAAGCATGATCAATGTAAGCATGATCAATGTAAGTATGAGCAATGTAAGCACGATCAATGTAAGCATGATCAATGTAAGCATGATCAATGTAAGTACAATCAATGTAAGCATGATCAATGTAAGCATGATCAATGTAAGCACGATCAATGTAAGTATGATCAATGTAAGCACGATCAATGTAAGCACGATCAATGTAAGCACGATCAATGTAAGCATGATCAATGTAAGCATGATCAATGTAAGCATGATCAATGTAAGCATGATCAATGTAAGCATGATCAATGTAAGCACGATCAATGTAAGTACGATCAATGTAAGCACGATCAATGTAAGCACGATCAATGTAAGCATGATCAATGTAAGCATGATCAATGTAAGTACAATCAATGTAAGCATGATCAATGTAAGTATGATCAATGTAAGTACAATCAATGTAAGCATGATCAATGTAAGCACGATCAATGTAAGTATGATCAATGTAAGCATGATCAATGTAAGTATGATCAATGTAAGCATGATCAATGTAAGCATGATCAATGTAAGCACGATCAATGTAAGCATGATCAATGTAAGTATGATCAATGTAAGCATGATCAATGTAAGTATGACAGATGCACAGTATTCAAGACACACCTTTAATGTTCCGCCATATCCGGACCCTATCTTGAAGAGGCCATATTTATTGTGTATGTACAGATAACGGCCATCACACGTTATAGCTGATATACCTTGCGCCTCCATTGACGATGCTGCAAATATAGAAACAAATATGTAAAATACATCTTGTTTCCTAAATTCTCTATACTGGTTATGTTATATTTCGGGTTTTACGCCTGCATCAGCACCATTTTGGGCTATATCGCCGGCGGACAGTTTACCTAACAACACCTTTCCTGGGCAGGCTCCAGCGGTTAACCAGTACTTGGGTGCACCAACCTCCGTAAGAAACTGCCAACTTTTTCATATAAATGAGACACAGCCTGAGCGGGGCTCGAACCCGTGACCATCAGTGATGATAGGTTACAATGGTATACAAGTCAGCGACCGTAACCACTCGACCACGGAGGCGGACTGCTATACTGGCTTAATGGAATGTTTTATATTGTCCAAAAAAGAATTTATGCTTTACATTTCAGGAATGGCACAAAAAATAGAGAACAGCGTGAAAGTTGCGATGGTGCAGTGGTAGCGCATCAGGAGTGAGAGGCCCAGAGCTCGCGTCCAGCTGGATCCATTATGCTTGTGCCATTAGGCAAAGGAATAAATTTTCTCTCTCCATCATGGCAATTGATTCCATCAGGAATGAGGTCTCGAGAATGATTAATATTGCAAAAACTTGTTTCACAATCAAGCTAAAATTAATTAAAAACTAAACTAAAATTTGTTGGTGCAAAATTTCATTATATATATCATAATTAGGAGAAGTAGTATAGAATCAAATGTTTCCACCCCGCTAGATTTACAGAGATGCAGTAACTGACACATTCTAACCCCAGGTGGGGGGGGGGGAAATATGCTAGGAAATATACCCCCCATCCCTGAAAATTTCCAGGGGGGAAGATTTCCTGTGACACCGGTGCTAACTGTGGTGGATGCCCCGGTATGACACCTGGTGGAGCAGGTGCTAACTGTGGTGGATGCCCCGGTATGACACCTGGTGGAGCAGGTGCTAACTGTGGTGGATGCCCCGGTATGACACCTGGTGGAGCAGAAGATGTGGTGGATGCCCCGGTATGACACCTGGTGGAGCAGGTGCTAACTGTGGTGGATGCCCCAGTATGACACCTGGTGGAGCAGAAGATGTGGTGGATGTCCCGGTATGACACCTGGTCAAGCAGAAGATATGGTGGATGCCCCGGTATGACAACTGATGGAGCAGAAGATGTGGTGGATGCCCCGGTATGACACCTGGTGGAGCAGAAGATGTGGTGGATGCCCCGGTATGACACCTGGTGGAGCAGAAGATGTGGTGGATGCCCCGGTATGACACCTGGTGGAGCAGAAGATGTGGTGGATGCCCCAGTATGACACCTGGTGGAGCAGAAGATGTGATGGATGCCCCGGTATGACACCTGGTGGAGCAGAAGATGTGATGGATGCCCCGGTATGACACCTGGTGGAGCAGAAGATGTGATGGATGCCCCGGTATGACACCTGGTGGAGCAGAAGATGTGGTGGATGCCCCGGTATGACACCTGGTGGAGCAGAAGATGTGGTGGATACCCCGGTATGACACCTGGTGGAGCAGAAGATATGGTGGATGCCCCAGTATGACACCTGGTGGAGCAGAAGATATGGTGGATGCCCCGGTATGACACCTGGTGGAGCAGAAGATGTGGTGGATGCCCCGGTATGACACCTGGTGGAGCAGAAGATGTGGTGGATGCCCCAGTATGACACCTGGTGGAGCAGAAGATGTGGTGGATGCCCCGGTATGACACCTGGTGGAGCAGAAGATGTGGTGGATGTCCCGGTATGACACCTGGTCAAGCAGAAGATATGGTGGATGCTCCGGTATGACACCTGGTGGAGCAGAAGATGTGATGGATGCCCCGGTATGACACCTGGTGGAGCAGAAGATGTGGTGGATGCCCCGGTATGACACCTGGTGGAGCAGAAGATGTGGTGGATGCCCCGGTATGACACCTGGTGGAGCAGAAGATGTGGTGGATGCCCCGGTATGACACCTGGTGGAGCAGAAGATGTGATGGATGCCCCGGTATGACACCTGGTGGAGCAGAAGATGTGATGGATGCCCCGGTATGACACCTGGTGGAGCAGAAGATGTGGTGGATGCCCCGGTATGACACCTGGTGGAGCAGAAGATGTGGTGGATGCCCCAGTATGACACCTGGTGGAGCACAAGATGTGGTGGATGCCCCGGTATGACACCTGGTGGAGCAGAAGATGTGTAAGACTTACTGTGAGGTATATCTTGCAGTTTGAAGGAGAACAGCCTCGATTGTTCCTTCACTCCGTGGGTGAACCACTCTGGCAGGTGAGTCTTGCCTTGTAGTACAGCTTGCACACTCTTCTGCAGTGAGGTTAGTATTCCAGGTACCTAAAATGAAACAATTTATGGGACAGTCACATTTTAATTTAATTTGGTGGTTCCTAACCGTATGCCATTCTTGTTTTGCACGAGGTATTGCTCAGTACGTGACGAAGATGGTTGTCCATATTTATTCATGACCCCAGGATCAATATTTGAATAAACTTAGTAGTGGTTCAATATATTGTTTTATTATATATTGCACCTCTAATAAGCAGCCACCTGTGTTTAAAGACTCTTTGCGGATATGGCGATTCGTACCCAGACAATTCGGCCGAGACGGGAATCGCACCTAGACCAATTTTGGTGCGACATTATCGTTTTTATGGCGATAATGTCACAATTACGCGGCCTGAGCAGAACACTGAGAGTGGCTGGCTTTGAAAAAGATAGTTATAAATCGGATTTAGATTTTGTTCTGAATTTACCTGTCCTGTTGACATGGTGGACATGTGCAAGGCTGGTTTCTAACACACAACCTTATTCGTGGAAAGGTAAAAGCAGACCGGATTTCCAACCAATCACAGTAGCTATAGCGAAAATATGTAGGCAGACATCAGATGGGTGATCGGCCAAAGTACGGACCGTGAACGCTTCGAAATTGAAGAATAATAAAATAACCCATACCCAGCCCTCCCCAGAATTTTAAGCCGGATTTACACGATTCAGAAAAACAGACATTATCACTCTGGGAAAAAAAACGGAATTCCGGAAAACTCTCATCCCTGCTATAATTCATTAATTCTCGCAAAAATCCCCCATCTGACCCTAATAATATTAACAGTCTTTCAGATGTGACTTAAAACCGAGGTCTCGTTAAGGTGCTTTACACTATGCACGTAAAAGAAGCAGAGGAGACTCTGTAATGTGTCTTTATCTGTATCATTGGTCTCGTTAAGGTGCTTTACACTATGCACGTAAAAGAACCAGAGCCTGCAGGGTTGGCAGGTTTCTTCCCTATAGGGAAAAAAACGTGGTTTTTTCCGATACAGAAGAAATACGTTTCTTCCCAACTACTGGGAAGAAATGGAAGAAACCTCCTTTTTGTCAATTTGTTTAGTAATATATGCGCAAAATATAGATAAAATGTATATATTATGATTAATATTGCTTCAACAATAACATCTGTTGATCAAGTCCAATTGACAGGTGTCAATTAGATTGTATAGTGAAGTCCCATAAGCTGGGTCACACCAACCAACCTGTTATAATTACTAGCTATTGTTATATGTTTCAATGTTTCATTCTAAAAGTGGCAAACATGTGATATGGCTTCATTTTTGTTCAGGGGTTTCCTATTGAAATACAATACACGACAATGGCATGCCCCTTATTAAACAACTTTTACCATGGCTTCATTTTATTCAAAGGCATCCCATTGATTACATTTTCACTATATAACCAAGCGAGAGAAGTAATTTAAATTCAGAAACTGACTGCCTTTGCGTTAAACTGGGAACCATTATCACCAAGTTGACATTTATTTTTCTCATCATCAGTTCTATTTAAATCATAATGTATAGGGGTGGCAGACCTCGTGACACTATTTGGGAACACTTTGTTTCTGTGACAGTGGCTGGAAAAGAGTATGCTAGGTGCAAACTTTGTGAGAACCAGCAGCTTCCTAAAGCTTGCCGTCTAAAACTCCATTATGCGAAATGCAGTGCAGCATACCACTTACCAGCAGAAAGAGATCCCTGAGCAGCCTATGTCAGTAAAAAGACGGAGATCTCCATCTCCTCCACCAACCAAACGACAAGCTATCTCAATCCAACCAGACATGGATAGTTGTGTTGTGAAGACATCTCTAAACCAGAAAAATGCCATTGACTTGGAGATTGCCAAATTCTTCTACGCATGCAATATACCATTCAATGCCGCTGACCATCCACAGTACAAAAAGATGATGAGTACACTACGAGCAGGATATCAGCCACCTAACAGGAAGCAGATAGCCGGAAAACTCCTAGACACTGTGTATGATCAACTCCAGGAGGATATGAAGCATGTCATTGGCGGAAAAACTGCAACTCTTGTACAAGACGGCTGGAGTAATTGCCACAACAAACCTATAATTGCAAGTTGCCTCCAGGTTGAGAACAAATCCTATCTTTTAGATAGCCACCCTACTGGATCTATGTCAAAAACAGGGGACAATTGCAAGATGTTGTGTCAGGAGTCCATCAAAAAGGCAAGGGAAAACTACAACTGCACTGTATCTGGAGTATGTACTGACAATGCTAAGAACATGGAAAAAATGCGTGCTGCCTTACAAGAAGATGACCCAGACCTCACTGTGTATGGCTGCTCTGCCCACTGGCTCAACTTACTTGGGCTGGATCTAACTTCACAGTCAGTGATGAAGCATATTGTGGAAGTACAGAAGTATTTTCGCAACCACCATAAGCCATGTGCTTGGCTGTCTGAGTGTGCCGAAAGTAAGAAACCACAGCTCCCTGGAGAAACACGATGGAAGTCTCAACTCACCTGTTTGGACAGCTATATTGCCAACAGAACCAGCTACATGAAGATTGTTCAGGACCATGAGGACGAGATTGACCAAACCATTGCCAAAAAGATACAGGATATCAATATCTATAGGAATTCCAAGGACATGGCAGAGCTGCTTCGCCCTGTAGCAACTGCTATTGATGCTTGCCAGGCAGACTACTCCTCTCTGGCATCAGCGTGCCATACATGGCTGTCTCTTCTGGATAATCCCAATCTTCAGTCACCAGCGCACAAGACCCTTGTCACAAAGCGGTTCAAGCAAGCAATCATACCAGAACACTTTACAGCTTACAAACTACATCCAGCATATCAGGGTGTTAAACTATCTGCTTGGCAATTGGAGATTGTTAATGACTTTATTATGTCCAAGAGTCCTGCCTTCATCACTGAGCTGATTGCCTTTCAAGCCAAATCCACACCATACCCTGCTGCATTTTTCAATGAGGCAGCACTTCGGATGGATCCAGTTACCTGGTGGAAAGCAGCTAAATCCAGTGGTGTAAATTCTGACTTTGTAGACTTTGTGGTATGTCTTCTATAGGCACCAGCTTCCTCAGCGTCAGTAGAGCGTATATTTTCCAACTTTGGACAGATCCACAGTAAAATTAGGAACAGACTAGGAAATCAAACTGCAGGAAAGTTAGTGTTCTGTTTCCGGCTCCTGAGAGGTGATCTTGAGATTGATTATTAACTGCTGTTTTTTTACATGAACAGTGTGCTTATCTACCTGATGTGAAGACTGCTAATTGTGAGAACATTGTGCTAATGTATATATGTAAATATTATTCTCTTATAGTTGCTGATAGTGATGCAATAAAAATATCACACTTTATTCCCAGTTTCTTCCTAGTTTCTCCCATTTCTTCCGGGAAGAAAGGTGTTTCTTCCCTTTTTTCCCATGTTTCTTCCCACGGAAGGGAAGAAATACCTTTCTTCCCGGAAGAAAGCCAACCCTGAGTCCAGAGGAGACTCTGGAATGTGTCTCTATTTGTATCATTGCACAACGACTTATCTCTTCAGGAGGCATCGCTCATATGAACAACTGGTAAC
Organism: Archivesica marissinica; assembly: GCA_014843695.1. NCBI lineage: Eukaryota > Metazoa > Mollusca > Bivalvia > Venerida > Vesicomyidae > Archivesica > Archivesica marissinica. The sequence goes on along the minus strand of CM026391.1, from coordinate 23,208,715 downwards.
AACAAGAAATAAATGAAAAAACACACACACACAAAAATGTCTGAAATATAGTGTTCTATTATGGTATTTTTAAAACATATATTATTTCAATATCTCAAATAAAGTGTAAAATCTACTTCTGTTTTATCTTAATTTGATAGACATTGTACATTAGTATATATAATAGTAGGCCCTTTAGTCCTTTACTGTGATGTGTTCGGATGTTAGTAGTCACTTGTAAATTTAACAGCTGGTCCCCTACCTTGATGTGTTCGGATGTTAGTAGTCACTTGTAAATTTAACAGCTGGTCCCCTACCTTGATGTGTTCGGATGCAAGCGGCCACCTGTAAATTTAACAACAGGTCCCTCACCTTGATATGTTCGGATGCAAGCGGTCACCTATAAATTAAACAGCTGGTCCCCTACCTTGATGTGTTCGGATGCAAGCGGTCACCTGTACATTAAACAACAGGTTCCCTACCTTGATGTGTTCGGATGCAAGCGGTCACCTGTACATTAAACAGCTGGTCCCCTACCTTGATGTGTTCGGATGCAAGCGGCCACCTGTACATTAAACAGCTGGTCCCCTACCTTGATGTGTTCGGATGCAAGTGGCCACCTGTAAATTTAACAGCTGGTCTCCTACCTTGATGTGTTCGGATGCAAGCGGCCCTGTACTCATGAGCAGAGCTGACACAGCAGTAAGAAGCTTTCCTGTGTCCCCTAAAGCTATGACATAGCTGATCAGGGCTGAACATGCCAACGATGTGAGTGACAGCCCATTGTGTACAAAGTCAGGACCAGAGTTGGTAGCAATGTCCATTAACAGTTGAAATAAACTGTCTGAAAATATACACATACATGTATATGGCCATGTATGATAAAGTATTACCAATCTCCATAAAAGACAATGTGTTACTATGGCAACGAATATTCGCTCGAATGTCCGAATATTTTAATACTATTTACAATATTCGAATATTCGGGGGAAAAAATTATATTTCCAAAAATGAAATAAACTGTCATAAAATCAGATGCGCTGTAGTTGTTTTCCTTTGAATAAATCATAAAACCTTATAACACAAAAGAAATTGCCCCAGGAGGTGTGAATAAACCAATGTTGTGGTCGCATCTACGGCAGGTGTTATAATTGACAAACAGACATAAAACAGACGATAGGTTCATTGGGCAATTATTATAAGTGTTTGAGTGATTTTGACAGAATTATATCGAATATTCGAATATCTTCCCGACTGAATATTCGAATAGCAAAATCGCTATTTGTTGCCATCCCTAGTTACTATATATGACAATGTGTTATTATATATATATAATGTATTACCATGAAAACAATGAAGGTACCATGTATGATGCACTATCATTTATGACACCGTATTACCATGTATGACAATGTATTACCATGTATGACAATGTACTACCATGTATGACAATGTATCACTATGTATTACCATGTATGACAATGTACTACAATGTATGACAATGTATCACCATGTATGACAATGTATGACAATGTACTACAATGTATCACCATGTATGACAATGTATGACAATGTATGACAATGTACTAGCATGTATGACAATGTATGACAATGTATGACAATGTACTACCATGTATGACAATGTATCACCATGTATGACAATGTACTACCATGTATGACAATGTATGACAATGTACTACCATGTATGACAATGTATGACAATGTATCACCATGTATGACAATGTACTACCATGTATGACAATGTATCACCATGTACTACCATGTATGACAATGTATGACAATGTATGACAATGTATGACAATGTATGACAATGTACTACATGTATGACAATGTATGACAATGTATCACCATGTATGACAATGTATGACAATGTATCACCATGTATGACAATGTATGACAATGTATGACAATGTACTACCATGTATGACAATGTATGACAATGTATCACCATGTATGACAATGTACTACAATGTATGACAATGTATCACTATGTACTACCATGTATGACAATGTATGACAATGTATCACCATGTATGACAATGTACTACAATGTACTACCATGTATGACAATGTACTACCATGTATGACAATGTACTACCATGTATGACAATGTATCACCATGTATGACAATGTACTACAATGTATGACAATGTATCACCATGTATGACAATGTACTACAATGTATGACTATGTATTACCATGTATGACAATGTACTACAATGTATGACAATGTATCACCAGGTATGACAATGTACTACAATGTATGACAATGTACTACAATGTATGACAATGTATCACCATGTATGACAATGTACTACAATGTATGACAATGTATGACAATGTACTACAATGTATGACAATGTATGACAATGTACTACAATGTATGACAATGTATCACCAGGTATGACAATGTACTACAATGTATGACAATGTATCACCATGTATGACAATGTACTACAATGTATGACAATGTATCACCATGTATGACAATGTACTACAATGTATGACAATGTATCACCATGTATGACAATGTACTACAATGTATGACAATGTATCACCATGTATGACAATGTACTACAATGTATGACAATGTATCACCATGTATGACAATGTACTACAATGTATGACAATGTATCACCATGTATGACAATGTACTACAATGTATGACAATGTATCACCATGTATGACAATGTACTACAATGTATGACAATGTATCACCATGTATGACAATGTACTACAATGTATGACAATGTATCACCATGTATGACAATGTACTACAATGTATGACAATGTATCACCATGTATGACAATGTACTACAATGTATGACAATGTATCACCATGTATGACAATGTACTACAATGTATGACAATGTATTACCATGTATGACAATGTACTACAATGTATGACAATGTATTACCATGTATTACCATGTATGACAATGTATTACAATGTATGACTATGTATTACCATGTATGACCATGTACTACAATGTATCACTATGTATTATGCTGTATTACCATGTATGACAATGTATTACCATGTATGACAATGTACTACCATGTATCACTATGTACTACCATGTATTACCATGTATGACAATGTATTACCATGTATGACAATGTATTACCATGTATGACAATGTACTACAATGTATCACTATGTACTACCATGTATTACCATGTATGACAATGTATTACCATGTATGACAATGTATTACCATGTATGACAATGTACTACAATGTATCACTATGTACTACCATGTATTACCATGCATGACAATGTATTACCATGCATGACAATGTATTACCATGTATGACAATGTATGACAATGTATGACAATGTATTACCATGTATGACAATGTACTACAATGTATGACAATGTATGACAATGTATCACCATGTATGACAATGTATCACCATGTATGACAATGTATCACTATGTATCACTATGTATTACCATGTATGACAATGTTTCACTATGCATCACTATGTAATACATAGATACATGTACAGGTTTGTATGTATCATAATGGCCATGTTTTACATACCAACAACATCCGTGGGTTCATGCTTCATGCTCTCTGGCAGCTGTCCCTGTAACATATCCAACAGTGCCTTCATCGCCTTGACGCACAACTCTGGGTAGTTAGCACGAGTCTCCCGGACCAACTCAAACACTCCACACAGACCCAGGCCAACAATCTGAAACATACGCATCTCTTTTAGCATGGTAAGACAATCTGAATTCTAAGGAGATGATGGGTATTATTGCCATCCGAGTGAATGAGACGCTGCATATTATTGCCATCCGAGTGAATGAATGAGACGCTGCATATTATTGCCATCCGAATGAATGAGACGCTGCATATTATTGCCATCCGAATGAATGAGACGCTACATATTATTGTTATCCGAGTGAATGAAGGAGACGCTGCATATTATTGCTATACCGAGTGAATGAGACGCTGCATATTATTGTTATCCGAGTGAATGAAGGAGACGCTGCATATTATTGCTATACCGAGTGAATGAGACGCTGCATATTATTGTTATCCGAATGAATGAAGGAGACGCTGCATATTATTGTTATCTGAGTGAATGAATGAGACGCTATATATTATTGCTATACCGAGTGAATGAATGAGACGCTGCATATTATTGCTATACCGAGTGAATGAATGAGACGCTGCATATTATTGCTATACCGAGTGAATGAATGAGACGCTGCATATTATTGCTATACCGAGTGAATGAATGAGACGCTGCATATTATTGCTATACCGAGTGAATGAGACGCTGCATATTATTGCTATACCGAGTGAATGAATGAGACGCTACATATTATTGTTATACCGAGTGAATGAATGAGACGCTGCATATTATTGCTATACCGAGTGAATGAGACGCTGCATATTTTTGCTATACCGAGTGAATGAGACGCTGCATATTATTGTTATCCGAGTGAATGAATGAGACGCTGCATATTATTGCCATCCGAGTGAATGAGACGCTGCATATTATTGCTATACCGAGTGAATGAATGAGACGCTGCATATTATTGTTATACCGAGTGAATGAATGAGACGCTGCATATTATTGCTATACCGAGTGAATGAAGGAGACGCTGCATATTATTGCTATACCGAGTGAATGAAGGAGACGCTGCATATTATTGCTATACCAAGTGAATGAAGGAGACGCTGCATATTATTGTTATCCGAGTGAATGAGACGCTGCATATTATTGTTATCCGAATGAATGAGACGCTGCATATTATTGTTATACCGAGTGAATGAATGAGACGCTGCATATTATTGTTATCCGAATGAATGAGATGCTGCATATTATTGTTATACCGAGTGAATGAATGAGACGCTGCATATTATTGTTATACCGAGTGAATGAGACGCTACATATTATTGTTATCTGAGTGAATGAATGAGACGCTGCATATTATTGCTATACCGAGTGAATGAATGAGACGCTACATATTATTGTTATACCGAGTGAATGAGACGCTGCATATTATTGTTATCCGAGTGAATGAATGAGACGCTACATATTATTGTTATCCGAGTGAATGAATGAGACGCTGCATATTATTGCTATACCGAGTGAATGAATGAGACGCTACATATTATTGTTATCCGAGTGAATGAATGAGACGCTGCATATTATTGCTATCCGAGTGAATGAATGAGACGCTGCATATTATTGCTATACCGAGTGAATGAATGAGACGCTGCATATTATTGCCATACCGAGTGAATGAGACGCTGCATATTATTGCTATACCGAGTGAATGAATGAGACGCTGCATATTATTGCTATACCGAGTGAATGAATGAGACGCTGCATATTATTGTTATCCCGAGTGAATGAATGAGACGCTGCATATTATTGTTATCCGAGTGAATGAATGAGACGCTGCATATTATTGCTATCCGAGTGAATGAATGAGACGCTGCATATTATTGTTATCCGAGTGAATGAATGAGACGCTACATATTATTGCTATACCGAGTGAATGAATGAGACGCTGCATATTATTGCTATACCGAGTGAATGAGACGCTGCATATTATTGCTATACCGAGTGAATGAGACGCTGCATATTATTGCTATACCGAGTGAATGAATGAGACGCTACATATTATTGTTATCCGAGTGAATGAATGAGACGCTACATATTATTGTTATCCGAATGAATGAATGAGACGCTGCATATTATTGTTATCCGAGTGAATGAGACGCTGCATATTATTGTTATCCGAGTGAATGAGACGCTGCATATTATTGCTATACCGAGTGAATGAGACGCTGCATATTATTGTTATCCGAATGAATGAGACGCTGCATATTATTGCTATACCGAGTGAATGAGACGCTACATATTATTGTTATCCGAATGAATGAGACGCTACATATTATTGCTATACCGAATGAATGAGACGCTGCATATTATTGTTATCCGAATGAATGAGACGCTACATATTATTGCTATACCGAGTGAATGAATGAGACGCTGCATATTATTGCCATCCGAATGAATGAGACGCTACATATTATTGCTATACCGAGTGAATGAATGAGACGCTGCATATTATTGCTATACCGAGTGAATGAATGAGACGCTACATATTATTGTTATCCGAGTGAATGAATGAGACGCTGCATATTATTGCTATACCGAGTGAATGAATGAGACGCTACATATTATTGTTATCCGAGTGACAGAGTTTCTTTCCACAAAAGATTATACAAAAATAGGATGAAAATAAAACTGAACCAAAGGAGGGAGAAAACAAAGACAAACCTAATTAACAATAAAAAGTCGATATAGATTGATACAAATATTACATGTAAGTATTCTTGCATTTAAAGCTCTTCACTAAACGCAGATTGCATAACATCTTTCAAAATAAGACTACAATTTCACTCACACGTGAATTGAACTTGGCATCATAAAAAGCACAACATGGCATAAAAGCACCTGTTTTCGGTTCACCAATCAAATTTCATGTAACAGAAAATGTGTTTACGGCATTTTCACATGACATGTGACCTTGCAAAGCAAACTATGAGGGTTCAACCGTTACTAAAACAAACAAATATTTCCATAAAATATATATACTTCTGCTATAAGGGTTTGTTGAACACGTGAATGAAAACATCAACATATAATGTGAATATTTTATATAATTTATCTGTGTTTTTTTGCTCATTTTCCTGTTTGAGCTAGCCTGGGAACAGGCTTTAATATATTTTGCCTGGTCAGTCACATAAATATATTTTAATACCGAGATCATTAACTGGGTCGTATTGAGTTTCTGATAATATCAACCTCATTTGCAAGAAGTAAATTAGTAAAAAAATCGACAAGACTGGAACCCAGGCTAAGAATTCTAGCATGTATCATACAAACGAAGCACCTGTTATTGACAGCTGTGACATCGTTTGCAACCAAATTCGAAAACAGGTAGGGAACGAAAACAGGACGATTGACGATACACTGGACGATTGACTATAACACAGGACGATTGACGATAACACAGGACGATTGACGATACACAGGACGATTGACAATACACCGGACGATTGACTATACACAGGACGATTGACAATACACCGGACGATTGACGATACAACGTACCTTCGGTATTTTAAGAGTGGCCTCCCTGCTTTTATCTTCTCCTTCTTCATCCGTCTCTGAGTCGGACAAATTTCCCGAACTTTTCTGATATACCTTGGTTGCCTCTTTCATACATTTTTCTAGTAGCGTCTGTCTGACTAGTGCATAGACATTGAACGACGACGGATTTCCAGGAATTTCTAGGTTTGTAATGTGCGTCTCTGGTACATCCTCTGTACTGGCATCTCCCTGCGATACATGTATCTTAGCATTAATACAGGGTTCATTCTAGGTCAGAATTTTTGGGAGAAGTGAGAAAGCGCGCGATCGCATCCTTAAATGGTCTTATTTAATAATTTGTTTAACAAAATATGGTTAAGATGCACAGTAAATGTATGACCATTAAATACAACATTTGAATAGGAGTGTTTTATAATGGGTCAGTGTATCTTACTGGACAAAAAAAAATTGTATGAAAATTGTAAAAAAATAATTTAAAAGTGGGGCTCCAGAGGGACAAAGTCAGGGTTCTTAGGGCACCTATTTCGCCCACATTGCCCTCTAGAATGATCCCTGAATTTAAAATTAATTATTATAATATTACATATCATAAATGATATTATCCTACCTTCATGCGTAATAATGGCCTAAAACTGCTATGTATTTATTTTTACAGATGATATGATACAAGTGGCGTCCGTGGTCCAGTGGTAGAGCGTCGGATTTGGAATCGATCGGTCCCGGGTTCGATACTCGGTCAGGCCATGTATGTAATGTCATTGAGCAAGGCACCTCACACACATTGCTTAGTACTGGTTAACCACTTAGGTCAGCTAAGCTTGCCCAGGAAAACATGTCTACGTCCCCGTAATGGGGTTGACATTAATGGAACATACATACATACACTCCTGATAAATAAATATTCATTAATCTTACTCTCTAAAACATATTTCTTATCAGAAGATAGGATAAATAGAATATTAGATTACTGTTTTTCACTTATTAAATTATTACATGTACATGTACGGTCATCTCCGAATAAATACAAGGCTCAGTAGGACCTTAGCCGTGTGTAATTTCTCCAAGTCGCCTAATAAATTCAAATTTATAAGACAGTAACCTAATATTCTCTATTTAACTTCTTAAAGCAGCATTACATCGTAATAAAGGATGTTTTGGGTAAAATATAAATACTAATGTGTGTGTGTGTTTATAAAAATCGAAATAGTTGCTCAGAAACGATACAAATCCAATAAATTTATACCGTCGTATACGCGAATTTGTTTATCAACACACGAAATACAAACACGCACAGCGCGCATGCGTGAAACAACAGAGGATGTAGAAAACAACGTATATATTTTGAACATGAAAGAATATCTATCTATCTTCCTCCAATGTCGAACCCCTCGCGGGGGTGTAGACATGTCCCTAAAAGACTTAGCTAACAGAGGTATGAATCAACATATCAAGTAAGTTAATTAAAAAAGACAACGTGTGACAACTGGGGACGATGCATTCCGAATGTAAACAAGTGCGGACGATGCGTTCCGGTTGTAAACAAGTGCGTGACCAATCGACTCGGAAAGTCCTACTTTCGGTTTCGAGTTTGTTTTATCGCAAAGACCACTGTTTACCAAATGAACATAAGCATACAAAGTATAATGTTAGAATGTGTAGCAGCATTGCTACCCATACGTAAAAATTTAATTTTTCAAATAGCTTTTATTTCATACGATGTAAACACACACACATTAGTATTTATATTTTACCCAAAACATCTTTTATTACGATGTAATGCTGCTTTAAACATTATTTATTTCAGTATTTGTACATGTAATCAAGAAATGAACATTTTACATATAATTTAACAGCAGTAGACTGAAAGGGATTAGAACGAAAGAAAACTTATATAGTTCTTCTCCCCATCAATTGATTGATATACAATAGGCAGGAAAATAATATATAATATAACAATGAAAATACGTGAAATCTATTCTAGGTATTTGCTATAGAATTTCAGAACTTGATGTATTAGTGAGTCAATAGTTTTGGATGTAAAAAAGAAAAAGACAGTTTTAAATGTACAATGCCAGACTGTAACACGCAACCTCCGTGTGTCGCGGGAGTTTGGCCGATTTTTGTTCGACACAAAGTGCCGCTAATTATTTAACAGAATAAAACGGACCAATAAGACAAAATGTAGGCATCTGACCTCGATGTGTGACCTTGACCGTGAGCAAACATGCTTGAAAACTGCGCTCTGCAAAATCGCCTTGTTTGTGGTGAATATTTGTGCCACGGTATTTCAAACAACGTTTCAAGAGGTATGAGGCAGTCACTATAATAAACACCCCTTGACAAAACATGTGCCCAAAAAGAAAGAAAAAAAGTTCACAAAATTTAGCACCAATATTTGTTTTTTGTCACAATTGGCGACCGACAGTGGGACCCTGCTCACCCTGGCGACCGATAGCGGGACCCTGCCCGCCCATACATGTATATCATTATATATACAATGCATACCTTTGATTTCTTCTCTTTACCCTTTTGTTTTGCTTTCTTGGGTTTTTTATCTGCTTTCTTTCTACAAAATAAATAAGTGTACAAATAAACATTTACACTGCAAACCAGTCTCCGGGAGAAGGCATTAAATTGGGTGTTGTCAGGTTGAGGTAAGCAATCAAGGGGAACATACATTTTGTTGTTGGGAGGTTGATGCAAGCCGTCGCCTATGGGAAGATATTAACTGGTTATTGTTTGGAGGTTGATGCACGCCGGCGCCTATGGGAATACAGGGTTTCCTCTGGGTCAATTTTAGTTTGCGCCAGCAAATTTGCCAATCAGAAAAAGTTTGCGCCAATGGTTCCAATGTTGGAGCCAGCAGTCTATAATGCCATATTCAATCGGACATCTGGTATGTGCTGATGTTAAACAAGTTGTCAACTTGTGTGCATGTACTACTGCTAATTACTTGAATAAATAAATACTGTGTAACTTACTACCTACCAATCATAAAAAATCAGGTTTGGGAAATTGGAAAGTGCACTAAGACTAACAATGCATTTTCTTGCACCCACTACATTCTAAATTCGCGTTTCGATACAGTTTTACGTTTGTAGGGACTATTAGTTATATCACTAAACTGAAGGTGAGTCAGTACTTTCATGGTTGGAAATTGTCTGGGCCGAATTATATTCTGGGGATTCAGGATTAGCAGAATTATTCTGCTTGGAAACTAAACCTATTTCAGTAGCGGGCATTTCCCGACATATGACATACTTACTTATCTGTATCATCTGAACGCTTTTCGTTGTACATAATTGTAACAAGTAAAAGCGTCTCGTCAATGAACAAGTACTCGGTGACGGTGATCTTGTTCATTTTATCCCTGCAGAAATGTACATATATAATCTGCTGTCAAAATATTGTTGCGTCACAGAAAACGCTTTAAATGATTCTCATTGCGTCTCTGTCCATTTCATTGCATCAAAACCGCAAGAAACGCACAGTGAGAAAACACTGCATTATCAAATTCTGGTGTACAGAAATATCTGTGCTAATTAGTTGTAGGATTAAAGGCCGCCATTTAATCCAATTATCCGTAATTAAAATGTCACCAACTTCTCAACACCTCATGCAATCAAGTGCCAAACAGCTGATTTCCAATAAACAAACGCTTGTCATCATCGCACGCACACTTTCATGGATTTTCGGCTGATTATGTTTCTTGAACAATGTTATTTTGCCGATATTTATGGCATGCGCCAAGGATTTTCGCCAACTGAAAATATTTGATGCAGCGGGAACCCTGGAATATATTAACTGGTTGTTGTTGGGAGGTTGATGCAAGCCGTCGCCTATGGGAATATATTAATTGGTTGTTGTTGGGAGGTTGATGCAAGCCGTCGCCTATGGGAATATATTAATTGGTTGTTGTTGGGAGGTTGATGCACGCCGTCGCCTATGGGAATATATTAATTGGTTGTTGTTGGGAGGTTGATGCAAGCCGTCGCCTATGGGAATATATTAATTGGTTGTTGTTGGGAGGTTGATGCACGCCGTCGCCTATGGGAATATATTAATTGGTTGTTGTTGGGAGGTTGATGCAAGCCGTCGCCTATGGGAATATATTAATTGGTTGTTGTTGGGAAGTTGATCAATCAATGCAAGCCGTCGCCTATGGGAATATATTAATTGGTTGTTGTTGGGAAGTTGATCAATCAATGCAAGCCATCGCCTATGGGAATATATTAATTGGTTGTTGTTGGGAGGTTGATGCAAGCCGTCGCCTATGGGAATATATTAATTGGTTGTTGTTGGGAGGTTGATGCACACCGTCGCCTATGGGAATATATTAATTGGTTGTTGTTGGGAGGTTGATGCACGTCGTCGCCTATGGGAATATATTAATTGGTTGTTGTTGGGAGGTTGATGCAAGCCGTCGCCTATGGGAATATATTAACTGGTTGTTGTTGGGAAGTTGATCAATCAATGCAAGCCATCGCCTATGGGAATATATTAATTGGTTGTTGTTGGGAAGTTGATCAATCAATGCAAGCCGTCGCATATGGGAATATATTAATTGGTTGTTGTTGGGAGGTTGATGCAAGCCGTCGCCTATGGGAAGATATTGGACGTGTTCGATTCCAAATCTGACGCTCTACCACTGGTCCACGGATGCCACACATTGTTTGCATCCTCATGTCTAGATAGTGTATGTAAATGTATCACTGCATGCTGAATATAACATATACCAAGTGCACACTCACCCCCCCCCTTAATTATTTAATACCTGGCACTACTAGTGGCAGTGGTTACGATTGGACAGGACTAGTGCAGCTGTCGGTATGGCCATATCAGTTTACATATTTTAGCAACAACTTGTGAATCGACACATATATGTATACATACTTTGCAACATTATTTTCTTCAGACACTTGAAATAATTCATGGAATTTTTGTCCCAGTTTGTTGCCTTTTAAAAACAGGTCAAGTTCACTTCTTGTTGAAGGCAGAACAGACGCAGACGCCATATTGTTTGGAAATAATGAGTGTCATTAAAACCCACACTGCCTTATTCCACTAATAGTGCTAGGTAGTCCGTAATAAGTCAAAAGTGATGTCGAAAGTAAATGAATTTTTCATTTCAATTCCAACTTTCACATCAATAAATATGTATTCTCCGGTTAACCGTTTGTGAATGCGGGACAGAAAAGGGTCTGTCTAAAATGCGGACGCGTTAAGCGGGCGCTATATATATAGAGAGAGAAAACGCGGACGCTATGTAATATATAGGGAAAAAGCGGGCGCTATAGGTATTACTTGATAAAGATGTTAGATAAGGTGTTTAGTTTAATCATATTTTATTGCATTCTATATATACAATGTACAATACAAAACAAATGAACAAACATGTATAACTATCCATAATGCATGATTTGTGGCATTGTTTGCTCAAGGATTGTCATTATATGTTGAAGCAAATGGGTTGGGCCACAAGTTTTAACAACATTAGTTAAACGAACTTATAATCGCCGTGTTTTTAGCGTGTCTGGTGATAATGCCAACCAAATTGTTTATAAAATCGGGTCCTTGGAGGAGAACATCATTGAGAGAAATACCATTAAATTTTGCTAATGCATTAAAAACTACCAATGATCTGGTCCATAAAACTAACAAAGTGCTCTTGCTTCTTCGGGTTTTTTAAGAGGGATGTCTGCAGCAAGGAAGCCCTTCTAAGAGCTTGTGACCTATTGTTTGGTAGCTTTGGTCTAGATGAACGAAAAGGGAGGGGGCAACCCAGTTCCCGCAAGGATCTTTCTTCATCTTGTTGTTCACTATGACTAGAAATTATCTATCCTCGACAGAAAGGCCAATCTTATTATCATCTTTCCTTCTGACAAACAGACTCTCTTCAGAATACGAAGTCGGGATGCTCTTTGACGTTGAAATTGTTTTCACAAGGCGGAAACATGGAGGACCTCCCATCTTGCAACAGGTAAGTTTTGTTGCAGTTCACAATGTTGTCCATGTGCATTTGACCTAAACAGACTTGACCGATAATCACCCAGCCTAACCCAAGTCGTTGAGCAAAAGGCGCGTCATCTGGGCCTATAATCTGCTCGTGGATATGGTGAGCTGCACCAACATCCCTACCAATGAGCAACAGGATCTCAGCATCATTGTCAAGTCTCGGTATCTTTGGTGTTATACTCTGTAGATGAGGAAAATATGCTGCTACCTCTGGCGTGGGAATCTCTTCTCTTGCATTTGGGATATGTGAACACTCTAGTAAGGGGGGTAAGTGGTATACAGCAGAGCAATCGGTTGCTTCAACAACACAATTGAACGCCTTTCGTCCACAGACTATATTTGGTCCCGAGCATGAGTTTAAAGTATATTCTATTGGATCACCAACCAACCCAAGCTTCTCGAACAAATCAGGGTGTGCCAGCGAACGATTGCTCTGTTCGTCTAATATAGCATATGTTCTTAGACGCCGAGAGCGATCAGCTTGATGAAAAACATCTACCAATACGACTTTTGCACAAGATCTACTACCAAGACTATTTGAATTTGTTCCACAAATGTGTGTACATTTGCTTTTAACTTGTGGAAGACCCTCATAGCCCTTCTCCCCGCTATGAGCTCGTGCGTTTGAACCACCAAATTCCACGCCATGAGCTTGTGCATTCGAACCACCAAATTTACCATCACTTCTCTCTTCATGCATTAATGAGCAGTGCCTGCTGCTTCCACAAAACGTGGAGAGATTGGACAGCATCCTTGAAATCTCTATACAAACTCTTAGTCCCGCGGACTTACTTTAGTCACTCGTTAAGCCTTGCATCTTACAATGAGCTCCTCTTGTTTTCAGACGCATCAGAAAAGGCTGTTGCTTCAGTGGCATACATGGTCAGTCACGGCCCAGACACTTCCAGTCAGATAGGCTTTGTTATGGGTAAGACAAAGGTGGCCCCGTCCCGGGGTCACACTATCCCTCGTCTCGAATTGTGTGGTGCGGTTCTGTCGGTTGAGACCGCAGACTTTATCCTTGAGCAAATCGATACTGAGATACACAAAGTGAGATACTTCACAGATAGTAAGGTGGTGCTTGGTTATATTTGCAATCGCACAAGACGGTTCCACACATATGTCTCTCACAGAGTGGAACGCATCTTGAATTCATCTCAACCCGCACAGTGGTGCTATGTAGACACTAGCCGTAATCCAGCATATACCGGAACTAGAGGTATTGCAGCAAATGACATGGCAGACAGCATGTGGTTGTTGGGTCCTACAAAATCAGGGCCCACGCTAGCATTCGCAACTTGAGCCATTTGCGATAAAAAAAGAAAAATGGCTCAACAAAATTCCAATTTTGCGAAAATACAAAAATCCACTCAAAATACGAATATATAAATTGTTCATTATAGTTTTTGACTGGTAGCCTGGTTTCCTAGATCGGCTTGAGGAGTGTGAAAACGCGCGTAAATCAGTCCGAATGTTTTGCTGTCTACAATTGTCGGTCAAGGACGCATAATGTGTGAATAACAATCTTTTTGACACGTGAGGGGCCAATTTGCAATATTAAATTGGCTGTTTAATCATACCGATGATTGGATTATCGACTCGGTAATTAAAGTATGATGAATTATTGTTTATTCTGGTCCACGATTGCTGGGGGATAATTGACTGAAAATTGCTTCGGCGGCCGTTTGAACCTCAATTTCAAACATGTAAAATGGAGCAAATGGAGCAAACGTTAGCAACCACCACGCATCTTTACTGCGCATTATTGCGCAATCGGTGTTCCGATAAAAAACTGACCCCAAAATATGTCCTGTGTAGTACGGTCTTGTATGAACAGAGCAAAGGCTTTCCAATTGAAATATTTGCATAAGTGGGAGGAGATATGACCAAATATGGCGTATATGCCCATTTGGCTGTTACGCAGTATATAAATTATTTACAGTTCAAAACCGAAAGTGAAAATTTCAAATATCATAAATGTGTCCAAAACGGCCATATACGCTAATGAAATTGGTATTTTATAATAGATATATCAGTATTCTTTTCATTCTGGGCACTTCCAAGAATGTAATTTAACGTATATCCTGTTTATTTGGCTTGCATCCGAGTGACATGACAAGTCTCACCGGACAAGGGAAGTAATCAAACTTAACCATTACCATTATTCCACTTCCGCCGTCCCGAATCGTAATTTTAATCTTCATAGCAACCTCGATACTGCTGTGCACTATACAAGGTAAACGGGCACCTGCCATATCTTTCTCGTTTGCGCGAACGTAAAATTTTCAATTGTTTGTTTACATTTGCAGAGGTCAATCAGTGCACATTCCTGAGCGCTCGTTTTTCTTTGCTCAGGGGCACCTGCTATTTTTCACACTGGTTTGTGCGACTAGTTAACTTTTTGCCATTAGGTCTTACTTTTAATTTTCGTAGTAATATCTTTATTGATATTTATTAGTACAACCCTCAACGGGCAACGCAGTCTATATGTTGCAGGTTTGACTAGGTGTTATTAGGGATCTTGGGATATATGAAGGACACACCTATGAGCTGTTGACTTTCTTCTGACAGACAGTGTCCTTCTACCTTCTTACTATTGTAATTTAATCTATCTCTCTACCTTATGCAACCCATTATAAATCACCTACTCTAAATACATTTTGGTGATGGGGTATGCTGATATAAAAATATACCCGAAGATCCCTAATTAAGGTCAAACCTGTCTCTATATTATTTATCTGCTGTTATGGTTAAACTAGTTTATTTTTAAATGATATATTTTCTAACAATCCCTCCCTACATATCGCTAAAATGTCAACATATTCATAAACAAAATAGAAATTTTTCAAACTGGGGAGGGGACACCCCCACCCTCCCCATTTCACGCGCCATGATAATGGCTCAAACTTTTTTTAGCCCAGTGTGGGCCCTGAAAATGCGTGTACTCTATGCATCAACAAGACTCCTACTTAGCCCAGAAGATGACAAAGAAGTGCGTCAAGAAGTTATTTCCAAGATTACTAAGTCTTCGGAAGGAAACGGACCTTCCATGAGTTCTAGATTTCAGAAATGTTCCTCTTTCACTCGCATAGCCAGAGCGGTTAGCAGGTTGCAGCATATTGGCCAATCTTTCAGTGGCACTAGTCCATGTGTTGGGTGGCACTTATGTCCGGAAGCTTCTACCACAGAGAACCTTTCTAAAGCTCAAAATTTCATAGTGAAGGTCTATCAGCAAGATTTTTATCCCAATGAAGTTTGTTGTCTCAACCAGGAGAATCCTGTGCCATCACACAGCATAATTCTTCCTCTGAATCCATTCTTGGATGAAAATGGTCTATTGAGAGTTGGAGGTAGGCTTAAACACTCTAGATTGTCAGTTTCGGAAACTTTAGCTTTTTTACTGTTACCCACTTTTCCTGTAAACCATATGGTAGCTTGTGTACTATTGGAAGAATTCCTTCTGATGAGTCGAAGTATGACAATTGCACTGAATACATGGGATCCTGTTTCAATGCTTCCACTTCCGAGAGAGTGTCAACCATATCATATAGGCGTTTGGGTTCCTTTCCATTGAGCCTTGGTAGACGACCGAGCTTCGTCATTATTGCATGTCTCACAAGTTCTGGTGAGCCATATCGTTCATTCAGACGGTTCCAAATTTGTTCACGCCCCATAGCTGGATCACAGACATATACGGAACGAAGACTAACAGCATGTTGCTTTGATTCTGCACCCAAGTATCTTATGAGTAGGTCAATTTCTTCTGATGGATTTGCACCTAGATCATTAACAACACCCTTAAAACTTGCCTTCCATGAACGGTATGCATCTGGCCTGTCATTGAAATTTGTTAATCTAGATAACAGCAGATCTTTTTTCAACAAAAATCTTGCAAGATCATTCGAAACTGGATCTTGTTGAATCTGTGGAGCCATTGGAGTTAGTAGTGTATGTGTTTGATTTAGTGGTTTCCGGTAAAATTCCTTTCATGGGCCCCACAGCTTTTTTACTGCTCTGCCCTGTCTGGCAGTCTATAACCGAGACGATTGAAGTTGTATCTGCTTTTTTACCATATGTGACGAAATGAAATAAAGCAGATACAACTTCAATCGTCTCGGTTATACACCGCCAGACAGGGCAGAACACAATGTGTCAGTCATTTCGAAATAGTGATATCGAAGCGTCTGCATTATACCATGCAGTCTGCACTATACCATGCAATATGATCATTATGATACTAACACTTGTTATCGCAATCAGGGTAATCCGATCAGTGAGCACAATCAAAGTGGAGTATCAATCAGCATAATCATATAAACGGTAGCGCATGTCTTACGCACACTTATTAACAATACATAAGTTGTTTATTCTGGTATGATATTAGCAATTTGCTTTTTGCAATTTATAGTATGAAAAGAATACCAATCGTTTGTGTGGATATGTAAGTAAGTAAGTAAGTAAGTAAGTAAATAGTTTATTATAGTGACATGTGCATTAACATATTTCAATACATACATAAATACATGAATATAGCACCCGACCCACTGGATCTATAAGTCACATACATAAATACATGAATATAGCACCCGACCCACTGGATCTATAAGTCACCTACATATTAAATTGTTATACATATAAACATCATATAGAAGTCACAATGATTACATCAACAATATGATATTCAGTCATTTTAAGTATGGCATGGTATTTATGACTGTAATTTTAGCAATGGTAATGGTTGCAACAATGATTATTATAAATTCACACCTTTATAATAAAGTTCGACTACTCGAGAGTAACTGTAAATGGACAGGTAATCATTGTTAATATATAACTGTACACACTGAAAATAAAATCCATATACTGTGAGATCTGTAACAAATAATTAAATTCAAGTCATCATCATCATCATCATCATAATCATCTCATCATCATCATCTCATCATCATCATCATCTCATCATCATCATCATCATCATCACCCTCATCATCATCACCCTCATCATCATCATCACCCTCATCATCAACATCATCATCATCAGCAGCAGCAGCAGCAGCAGCAGCAGCACCCTCATCATCTTCATCATCACCATCATCATCACCCTCATCATCACCACCACCATCATCATCATCATCATCATTGTGTATTGTAATACAATAAAATAAAGGACATAATGAACGTTCAGTAATTACATATTATAAATTAAACATTTTCTCCTCAGATATGCTCTCACAACAAACTTGGCCACTTTTCTTGGGTATGAGTTTAACAGAAGTTTTAGTATTTGGGTATCTGTTAGATTGTTAAACTGTTCACTTGTTATTGTATCTCCAAGTACACTTAATCTTATATCATCGTACAAATGACAGTGAATGATAAAGTGGGTTTCATCCTCCACAGAATGTAGTGTACAAAACCGACACAAGCGCTCCTCTACACGTTCACCTATATATCTTCCTGTCTCTAGTCTTAATGGTAAAATTCCACACCTAAACTGGCACAACACTGAGCGTTCGTGTTTATTAAGGTTCATTTGTACATATTCTTCACATCGGAAAGCCTGTTTGAATAGCTTATAAGTTCTTAATTTGGGGACCGTTTGGATGTCATGCGACCACTTATCAGCATAGTAATCGCCTATTAATGTCTTGGTATGTGGGAGATTGACGCAAGTCTTTGTGTAGAAATTATTTGCTATTCCTAAGGTATTCATTTTTTTGATTTAGGTCACTACACCAGTTATTCCTATTCACTCGGTAATCAAACTCGAATACACGTTTCGTAAGTCTATCACTGTCCATGTTTATTAAACGATTCCAGTAACGTAAGGCTACTTGGTATCCATCCTGAATCTCCATATAGCGCTAGTATAGGTGTGAACCGGTGAACCCCAAGAAAGTAACGTAAAGCTCTGTGTTGTACGTTGTCAATACACTGATAATGTTTTAGTCCCCACACAGATGAACAGTAATCCAATATAGGAACTACACAAGAGTTGTATAGCTTCTCATACGATCGAAATCCAAAATCCTTGAGCTTATGTATCTTACTTATTATACTCCCAAGAGCACGACCTGCTCCTTTAGCAAGAGCTTCACAGTTCGACGTAAAGTCACTCTTTTCATGAAAAATAATCCCTAGGTATTTATATTGGTCAACGGTTTCTAAAACGCTATTTCCGATTTTGAATTCATAATCACTGCGCTATGTTCGACCCCTTCTGAAATGCATAGCTTTCGATTTCGTTGTGTTTATAAGAACGCGCCACTTTTGGCACCACCTATGAAGTGTATCCAGCATGCACTGTAACTTGTCCTCTGAGTCGGCGAGCAAAACAATATCGTCTGCATACATCAGTAACGAGATCTTAATGTCGCCCATCGATATTCCGAGGTCAAGGTCGTTAACCTCCTGTACAAGGTCATTTGAAAATATTGAGAACAGGGTTGGTGACAGGTTGCAACCTTGTCTCACCCCGGTAGTACAGTCGAACCACTCTGTCATCTTGTTGTTAATCCGAACACACGATGTTGTGCTAAGGTATATATTCCGTATTGAGTTGTACACTTTCCCGTCAATATTGTTACTGATTAGTTTATATAAGAGCATGTCCCTGTCAATGAAATCGAAACATTTCTTGAGGTCTATATAAGCTGTGAACACTTGTTTATTATTTCGAATAATACTATTTAATGTAAATACGTGATCTTCACACGAGCGGTTAGCTCTAAATCCATTCTGTCTATCCGCCAACAATCCGTTACTTTCTAGATAATCCGACACTCTTTTGTTAAGGAACGAGCTATATAGCTTGCTAATACACGAGAGTAAACTAATCCCCCTATAGTTTAATGGTATACGTTTATCTGAATTAGGGTCTTTTAGTATTGGACATATAATTGCCTTTCTCCATGTCGAAGGAATGATGCTGATGTCAAACACTAGTTGAAATAGCTTTTGAATCACAACTGTAACATGTGGGAATTTCAGTACATCGTATGGGATTTTGTCGATACCACAGGCTGACCCTGATTTGGCATGTGTAATAATCCGAGTTATTTCTTCAATTGTAATGTTGTGATTTAATTGATCATTTGATATATATAACGGATCCTGCATGTTCAGTTCTAATAATTGTTTATGCAGTTTTGCTCTATCATAGTGTGTCTCATCAAAGTCACTGTCATCATCACGGTTGTATAGATTATGGAAATCACATTTCCACCGTTCAAAATCTGCGCATTCGTCCCAGCATAACATTACCATAATTGTCTACTACTTCCACTGGGATTGAGTTGTTTTTCCGCGGTCCTAATCGTTGAATTTTCTGCCAGAATACTGTAGGATTGTTGGTGTTCATTTCCTCTATTTCAATTGCCTGTGTTCGTCTGTACGTCCGTTCTGTTTGTCTCAGCATTTTATCGAAATCGTTGCGCGCCATGATATAGTCCGTGTGTAATCCGTTTCTAGTACGGTTATTAACCGTGTATTTCAGGAATAGTCTTTCTTTGACATGCATATTATTCCACAGTGTGTAATTCATCACTCCAGTATGGTTTAGTACGTTTTAATCTTTTATTTGATTGTTTCGACGTGCAGTACTTTGGAATACTCCGCGACATTTCATCCGTAATTGTAACACAGAGGCCAAGATAAATGGAGTCTATTTCGTCTTGTGTTTCACGTGCAATTTCTATTTGCGCGATAATGTTCATGATTGCCAATCTTGAAAGTTCATTGCTCATAAATTTCGGGGGTATTTTCCGTAACTTATATCGCACCTCTCTTTTTGTGCTACGGGTGACGTTATTTTCACACTCATGAATGTAATTACACTCAAATTCGGTCACAAGGGCTGAATGGTCTGGTAAGAGTGAACGCTCTCCTAATAACCCATGGAGTCCGTGCTGATCTGTAATCTCTTGAACCGTTAACACTTTAAAGTTTTTACAGTTTCTAAAAGTATCATGCGGGACACACAGGTAATCAACCACTGCCTTTCCTCGTCTCGATATAGAAGTGTGATTATCATGACCATTACGACCGTTAAGTACGCAACAGTTCGCTTCATTGAGAAAGTCTATGAAATCACGGCCATGTTGATTTATGTTTTTGTCTAGTGTTTCACGGACAGGTATTGAGTCGCAGTCATTTATAATATCCGACAAATTTCCGATCCTGGAATTGAAGTCTGCACCGATGAACATATTGTCACTATTACTGTGGGTATAAATTTGGGTTAGCAAATGTGCAAAGAATGACTGTGCATCACGGCCCCTGGATGAATTTTCTGGCGGCAAGTAGCAAGAGAACACTATAAAGTCTGAGCCTGTATTCCTGTGTTCCAACTGTATCGCTATAATCCCTTCATACGATCTGTCTACCACAGTAGTACTATATTGATCATTCATATTATTCCTAATGAAAACACCAACCCCACCTGAAGCTTTGGGTGCATTGCGATGAATGTCTGTCCGATTAAATCCAAACCATGAATAACCTTCAATCTCTATCACACTCTGCTCTATCTATCTATCTTCCTATTAGTCAAACCCCTGATGGGGACCTTAGACTTTGACGCGCGTCAACTGACAAGAATGTTAGTAAGAGATGAAATAAAAGATGATAAAAAGAATGATGTTAGGTTGGTTAAAAACAGGTTAAGAACAGGGCAGGTTTATTTAGGGAGAAACATGTTCAATCCGACTTGCAGCCAGACTGAACTGTGGGCCAGACAAGGTGACAATATCTGGGGGCAAAGCATTCCAGTGGACAATGGTTCTTGGAAAGAAGGAATATTTATGGTAGTCAGTCACTGTTTGGATCTGTCGGAATGCTTGGGAATGGGATGTTCTGGAAGATCTTGTATTTGGGGTAAGGTAGTTTTCAGCTTGAATGGCAACTTGGTTATGGAGGATGTTGTGGAACATAACCAATCTTTGGTCGATGCGACGAAGGTCAAGGCGTCTCCAATTTAGGGAGTTCAACATTTCTGTGACACTGGACGTTCGGCCGTAGTCTTGTTTGGCCCAGCGGGCAGCTCTGCGCTGTACAGACTCAAGCTGGTCTATGAGAACTGCCGTATACGGTGACCAAATCGTGGAGCTATACTCAAGCTGGGGCCTTACCAGTGTCTTGTATGCTGTTGATTTTAACCTTTCTGAGTGTACTTTGATGTTTCGTCTTAGAAAACCCAATGTTTGACTTGCTTTTTTGCTGATGTTGTCTATGTGTTTGTTAAAGTTTAAATCACTTGATATTGTTACTCCCAGGTATTTTGCTGAAGAAACAGTTTCTAAGAAGGTATTATGCAGACGATATTTCGTGGATATGACTAGTTTGCGTTTGGTGATCTGAATAACCTGGCACTTTGATGGATTGAATTTCATTTCCCATTTGGATTCCCATTGTTCAAGCTGGTGTAAGTCTTGCTGTAGTAGGCTGGAATGAGAAGAAACAGTCAGAGAAAGATAAAGAGCTGTGTCATCGGCGAAGAGGCGGACTTTAGAGTGTTTGACAAAATCTGGGAGGTCATTGATGTATATGAGAAAGAGGAGTGGTCCGAGGACCGAACCCTGTGGGACACCGGAGGAGACTGGTATGGTACTTGACTTAGAGCCATTGACTACGACGGACTGTGACCTGTTGTCTAGGAAGCTTTTAATCCATGAGAGAGTTTGACCCCTTATGCCATAATAATGTAGCTTATACAGGAGCTTTTCATGGTTGACCATATCAAAGGCTTTTGAGAAGTCAAGGAGTATTAAGTCAACTTGACTTCTCTGGTTTATGGATTTGAGGATGTCGTCTATTAGCATGAGGAGTTGGGTTTGACATGACCTTTTTTCTCGGAAACCATGTTGTAGTTCATAGAAGAGGTTGGCTTGTGTGAAGTGCTTTGTTACGCTAGATGAGACAATAAATATAGATGCTCAGATAAATGCGTGTCACAAACCGTTATAATATCAGCGTCTAATGCGCGCACAATAGCAACTCGTAGATTATGGGTTATCAGGTGTCCAACCGCACACGTTAATATGTGCTATTTTCACAGATCCGTCGGGACGGGGTGCATCCTATTGTGTATTCTTGTTTACCTCTTGTCTTGTACGTCGTATAATGCGGCCATTAGCATCAACTCGGAAGTTGTTCCCCTCAGGTAGATGACGTAACAATGCACGGGCATTCATCTCAATTATTCTTTCAGCATGAGATGTGCAGCTTTTCACATACACTTCGCGATAATCATGTGCATTCTTTAGAGTCATTTTGTTGCGGAGTACAAGGATCTTTTCATTCAAGTTACGGAACGTGATCTTTACTAATCCTGGTCGACCTTCATAATGTGTTCTGAAACGTGTCACTCTGGTGATATTTACTCTGGAGGAAACATCCTCACCTATGGATATGTGTATCTTAGAAAATGTATATGTTGCTTAATAATTGTTTTGGGGGTTTTAAGGTAATAAACACATTAGTAAGACTTCATCAAATTAACGAAATAAAAAAGTGGTGATAACACATTAATTTCCCCACGATAAAAATCTCAAATTCTACCATGATATGATTTCAGTAAATACGATTTAGTTTCCAAATAGTTCATAGTTTTAATTCATTAAAGAGTACGTCTGGTAAATTTGCAGATGCGTCGATATCACTGTATGAAAAGCAGACATAATGAACATATAACAAACTGCGGACGCTATATATATATAGAGGGAAAATGCGGACGCTATATATATATATAGTGGGAATACGCGGACGCTATATATATATATATAGTGGGAAAACGCGGGCGCTATAGAACATGTATATGTTGCTTAATAATTGTTATTGGGGTTTTAAGGTAATAAACACATTAGTAAGACTTCATCAAATTAATGAAATAAAAAAGTGGTGATAACACATTAATTTCCCCACGATAAAAATCTCAAATTCTACCATGATATGATTTCAGTAAATACGATTTAGTTTCCAAATAGTTCATAGGTTTAATTCATTAAAGAGTACGTCTGGTAAATTTGCAGATGCGTCGATATCACTGTATGAAAAGCAGACATAATGAACATTATAACAAACTGCGGACGCTATATATATATAGTGGGAAAACGCGGGCGCTATAGAAAATGTATATGTTGCTTAATAATTGTTATTGGGGTTTTAAGGTAATAAACACATTAGTAAGACTTCATCAAATTAACGAAATAAAAAAATGGTGATAACACATTAATTTTCCCACGATAAAAAACACGGCGATTATAAGTTCGTTTAATCGCACACCTTATCTAACACCTTTATCAAGTAATACCTATAGCGCCCGCTTTTTCCCTATATGTTACATAGCGTCCGCATTTTTTCTCTATATATATAGCGCCCGCTTAACGCGTCCGCATTTTAGACAGCGCCGACAGAAAACATGTCCGCGGTTGTATGTTCGGGGACCTAGCCATTATTTCCTGGGCAGGCTTAGTCGACCTAAGAGGTTAACAAGTGCTATAAGCAATGTGCGTGAGATGCCTTGTTCAATGACACTACATATGTGGTCTGACCGGGTATAGAACCCGGGACCATTCGATTCCCTATAACATCCATCATATATCTAACGTAAGTTTGTGTTTTGTGTTGTGCTGTCTGTCTTTCACATCTCATTCTCGAGCACCACTGTACCAAATTTGAAAATGTTTTGCCTACACAGAAGTGTTACCTTGCTATCCATTATTGGTTTCCTTGCTGCCAAAACAAGCTTCAAGCATGGAGTTGTGATTAACCTAAGCCCAACCCAGTTAGCGGTTGACATACATTCACCCCTGTACGACTACCAAATCTGTTTTTGTAAAAATGACACGACCCAGCAGGATAAACATGTAAATCTCTATTACTGGCTCTTTCATGCACCAAAATCGTTCAGACCTAACAAACTGCTCATCCCACCATCTGATCGAAACTTCCACCTCCTAATCAAAATCCTTTTGGGTAATCAAATCGAAACGAATCCTGGCCCAAGAGCCCCAAGGTGGCCCTGCGGAACGTGCGGTAAAGGTGTGAACTTTAAGTCCAAGGCCCTTGAGTGTGACTCATGCAAAACATGGTTTCATATCAATTGCCAAGGTAACATGACAGACTCCATGTATTCCATGATGGACAGTAGTAATATATCATGGCATTGTCTACAATGTGGCCTACCAAACTTCGCTAGTTCATTTTTTAACCAAACAGACCCCTTGTCGCTTTCCCATAACCCTTTCTCAACCCTCAGTTTGTGTAGTAGTCCCGGTGAACCATTTGCATGTTCCTCTCCAAAACAAATACCACCTAAGCCACCAATGAACCAATCTCCAAATACAAACCAAACAAATAAAGCTACTCATTAAAACGTCAACAAACCACTGAAAATTATTAGTCTGAACTTTCAATCAATTAAAAACAAAAAACCTGAGTTGGACATCTTAATTGAATCAACATCTCCTGACATCATCATTGGTACTGAAACCTGGCTAGACCCATCGGTGTCATCATACGAGTTCTTTCCAAGCCATCTTTATAATGTGTACAGAAAAGACAGAACACCAAACAAAAAAGGTCTCAGTCATGGTGGAGTACTCATAGCAGTTAAAAATGACTATCAATCTATAGAAGTTAAAGAAATACAAACAGAATGCGAACTCGTTTGGGTTGAACTCACACTTTATAACTCCAGAAAATTATTAATCAGTTCATTTTATCGACCACAACCGAATGACGCCACCTCCCTGTCAAAACTTAATGACTCATTTGAAAGACTTAACCCTAACTCCAAATCAATTGTAATTGTTGGAGGAGACTTTAACCTTGGTCATATCGACTGGAATACATCAAGCGTAATTACAGGCAAACCCAATATAAAACATAGTCAAGAACTTCTAGATATCATCGCCGACCGCTCTATGAAACAAGTAGTCAAAACATCTACACGTAATGACAAAATCCTTGACCTGATCATCACAAGCCATCCATCAATCATTGATAATCTAGAAACAATCCCACCTATTGGCATGTCCGATCATGACGGCATATTCATTGAATGTAACACCTCCCTTCGAAATTGTAAATCACAACCTAGAACTATTCTCAAGTATTCTAAAGCAGATTGGCACCAAATAAATGAAGACCTCACAAAGATACATATAGAAATTAAAGACAACAAAGACAATAAAACTGTAAACGAACTATGGAACACCCTTAAAGACAATCTCCAAAAATCAATAAATAAGAATATACCAACTAAATCAATCAAACACAACAACAAACTTCCCTGGGTATCAAATATGCTAAGAAAGAAAATGAATAAATATAAAAAGAAACTACTCTGGCAATACATTGAAAACATGATTTATGACATTCCTCTCCCTGAACAGGACAATCCAAACTTCTCTAAAACTCCCAAAAAACTCTTTTCCTACATCAAAACGCAAAGAATAGAAAACAAAAATATTGCACCAATCAGAAAGAATGGCCGCCTAGAGTCAGATTCCAAAACAAAAGCAAACATCATTAATGACCAATTTCAAATAGCATTTACGCCAGTCACAGATGAACCTATACCTAACAAAGGGCCAAGCTCACATCCACAAATGAAAAACATCAAAATCACTCAAAATGGAATAACTAAACTACTCACAAATCTTAAACCACACAAAGCCTCAGGACCAGACAACATCAATGCTAGAATACTAAAAGAATGTAGAGAACACATATCACCTATCCTCACTATCATCTTCTCAAAATCCCTGTCTTCTGGTACTATACCCACCGACTGGAAACATGCAAATGTGTGCCCAGTCTTTAAAAAAGGTGATAAACATGATGCTATCAATTATAGACCAATATCCCTTACATGCATATGTTGCAAACTATTAGAACATATAATATCAAGCAATATCATGAACCATCTAGAATCTAATAACATACTCTGCGACCTTCAACACGGCTTTCGTACATCCCGCTCCTGCGAAACTCAACTGACATCCCTCCTTCAATCTATTACAAAATCAAATGACGATAACATTCAAACAGACATCATTATCATGGACTTTGCCAAAGCATTTGACAAAGTTCCACACAAGCATCTTCTTTATAAACTAGAATACTATGGCATAAATTGTAACGCTTTTAACTGGATTAACGACTTTCTATCAGATAGGACCCAGACTGTTGTCTTGGAGGGTGAAATGTCAGACACGGCCCCTGTTACATCGGGTGTACCCCAAGGCACAGTTCTGGGCCCAATCCTATTCCTCATCTACATTAATGATCTATCCGAATATATCCAACATAGTACCCGTCGTCTCTTCGCTGATGACAGCATCATTTATAAAGAAATTAAAACACAAAATGACACCACATTACTCCAAGAAGATATTGATTCAGCTGGTAGATGGGAGCAAGATTGGCTCATGAAATTTCACCCCGATAAATGTAACCTACTCAGCATCACACAAAAACGCAAACCATTTCTCTTTACATATAAACTCCATAACCATCCCCTTCAAAAAGTAAATGATGCAAAATATTTAGGCCTAACCTTGCAAAGCAATCTAAAATGGGACAAACATATTAACTCGATAACCAATAAAGCAAACCAATCACTAGGATTCTTGAAACGCAACATAAAATTCACATCACCTAAAGCAAAAGACCATGCATACAAAGCACTAGTAAGACCCAAGCTAGAATTCTCCAGTACCATCTGGGACCCACATTCTAAAACACAAAAACACCAAATTGAGAAGGTACAGCGACGTGCTGCCAGATTCGTTACCAACCGATACCATAATACTAGTTCAGTCTCCGAAATGATCGACAACCTAAACTGGCCAACACTTGAGACACGCAGAGTTAGATACAGATTGATTCTCTTCTATAAAATAATACACCAAATAGTAGCTGTAAACAGTCCCATAAACCTTTTGATACCCGTAGACAACATAACCAGACACACAAACCCATATTGTTATAAACACATCCCTGTCAACAAAGATTCATACAAATTCTCTTTTTATCCAAGAACCGTCATCCAATGGAACCTGTTACCACTTGCCGCACATGAAGCAATAACAGTTGATGGCTTTAAAGCACTCATCCCTGTTTCTGCCCTCCCAACCATGATCTAAAGCATTCATTATATGTACAAAATCTTAAACAAGCACTGTAGTATATTTGTCTTTGGACATTCACTTATTTGTTATTTGTTAATTAATCATTGTAAATATCATCTCAAAATTCACCAGCGACGACACATAATCCTCAATATTGAGGGAGTGCCGAAATCACCAAGAAGAAGATTCCAAATCCAACGCTCTACAACCTATATAATCCTTTTTATCATATTAACATATTGGGTTCTAATCATATTTTTGCACACAATAACGTTGCTACTTTCATTTTGATGCCAACTGTAAGTGCAAATGGTCATGACGTCACTAAATTGCAATGACTTCATTACGCAAAGCAGCGTTATATTTATGTTTTAAACAGCGTCATAATTGCGTCAAGACTTCTTTTAAATCGTAGTTTAGTAGTAATAGTCGGAACGAACAAAATACTTCGACATAAATGAAGTTTGACTTAACGAAATTCAATATAAACAGATCCAGTTATATAAAAATGATAGTGTCTGAAACGGGAATTTGATCTAACTTCGAGATAACCGGATAATTCGACATAACCGTCTTTGACATAACGGATGTGGACTGTACAAATAATAATCACGTGGTTAATTAATGGCGAACTTCAAAGTAAATGGTCAAAAGTCTAATAAAGAAACAATTTCTCAGAAAGCATCAATTTTTTAAAGGGTGACGTCAGTAGATGTACAAGTAAGACCTATGTACGGGTAATAGTACATGTAAACGTAGAAGAAATATGGTTGATTTAATTTTCAAAAGGATTGTTTTGTTTGATTTGGAAGTTTAATGTCGCACCAACAGCTTAGGTCATATGGCGACTCTCCAGCTATTATTGGTGCGGGAAGATCCCGACTGCCCCTCTGAGCAGTATTTCCTGTACGGATGGGCACCCTGGTAGAACAACTGACCTTCCACAAACCACTCGGCCACCAATTCTCAAAAGTAACATACATTGTAAAAGTGTGAATTATATACAAAGTACATGAAATAGCATTAATGAGCAAATGTTCATCTCGCACAACAAGACCACTCGTGTAAAGAAGTACCTCCAAAGGGTAAATTGTTAACATTGAGATTTCCGCCTCTTTCTCTTTCAAGAAAGTATCAGGTATATGTGTAGGCAATCATGAAGAGGCTTACAACCATAATTATATAAAAGTGTTTGTTTATTATAGTGTTTAATATATCTCTATTGAAAGGGCCAGTCACTTCTGACTTATGAGACACCTTTTATGGACATCAGTACTTCCCGAATCATACCCTTGAAGGCCAGGTGTCTGGCTGATAGGCAATCGGTAACAATTATTTAACTAGCTGGCGGCTCACCAACAGGCCATATCAGAATGAACCCCTGACGAGGTTAATATGTTAATATACACGCTTTCATCCGTGACAACGAAAGTGATATATATTAGTTGTTATAGCTTGTTTCGCAATCTTTGTAAAATAAATAAAGTTTACCAGCTTACGATTATAGCATTCACGAACTATTTGATGACTGTGTGATTGGGGGCATTTTCAAGAACGCGTGACTAATACACGAGAGACTGGCACGAGAGTTGATCTTTAACTAAAAGGATGCTTTGCATATTGCAGGTGCGGGGGCAGTTGTGTGGGTTTTATAGAGAGTGGAGGCACCGTTTCACTTGCAAAGGTTGATATTGACAACAAACGTGAACCACGCGATGCTCGTATGTGCCAAGTTAATTTTAAAATTGACACGAAGCTATCACCAGACAGCGCCATTTTCTACAATCGCATTGATGGCAGACTATTCATCACACATAGACGACAATTGCTGTGTTTCAGCAAAGGTATATATATACATGATCTTCTATTTGGAGGCATGGACATCCAAGGCCAAGTGGTTACGGTCGTTGATTTCAAATCACTGTTCCCTCACCACTGTAGGTTCGAACACCCATTGTCTATGTCGGACGTTTATATCACTCTATCACTGTTTATACCCCTCTATCACTGTTTATACCCCTCTATCACTGTTTATATCACTCTATCACTGTCTATACCCCTCTATCACTGTTTATATCACGCTATCACTGTTTATATCACTCTATCACTGTTTATACCCCTCTATCACTGTTTATATCACTCTATCACTGTTTATACCCCTCTATCACTGTTTATATCACGCTATCACTGTTTATATCACTCTATCACTGTTTATACCCCTCTATCACTGTTTATACCCCTCTATCACTGTTTATATTACTCTATCACTGTTTCAAGTTTCATTTGATTCCCTCCAATACATTTTGATTTACTACTGCAATCATATAATAAAGTGAAATAATTCAGCAAGTAGTGAAAAGAGAGGTAACTCAATAAATAGTGAAAAGGGAGATAATTCAGTAAGTACAACGCAGATATATATGGTTATTGCTCTCTGTACTCCGCCTCTCATAGTCGCCCAAATGCATTTATGCGGTGGCGACTTTAAATAAACTTATATAGATAGATACTCCGCCTCTATCATTGTTTCAAGTGTCATTTGATTTCCTTCAATTCATGTTCGACTATGCTACGGCAAGCACATAATAAAGTGAAAAGGGAGATAATTCAGTAAGTACAACACAGAGATATATGGTTATTGCTCTCTGTACTCCGCCTCTACCATTGTTTCAAGTGTCATTTGATTTCCTTCAATTCATGTTCGACTATGCTACGGCAAGCACATAATAAAGTGAAAAGGAGATAATTCAGTAAGTACAACACAGAGATATATGGTTATTGCTCTCTGTACCCCGCCTCTATCATTGTTTCAAGTGTCATTTGATTTCCTTCAATTCATGTTCGACTATGCTACGGCAAGCACATAATAAAGTGAAAAGGAGATAATTCAGTAAGTACAACACAGAGATATATGGTTATTGCTCTCTGTACCCCGCCTCTATCATTGTTTCAAGTGTCATTTGATTTCCTTCAATTCATGTTCGACTATGCTACGGCAAGCACATAATAAAGTGAAAAGGAGATAATTCAGTAAGTACAACACAGAGATATATGGTTATTGCTCTCTGTACTTCGCCTCTATCATTGTTTCAAGTGTCATTTGATTTCCTTCAATACATGTTCGACTATGCTACGGCAAGCACATAATAAAGTGAAAAGGGAGATAATTCAGTAAGTACAACACAGATATATATGGTTATTGCTCTCTGTACTCCGCCTCTATCATTGTTTCAAGTGTCATTTGATTTCCTTCAATTCATGTTCGACTATGCTACGGCAAGTACACAATAAAGTGAAAAGGGAGATCATTCAGAATATGTTTTAGTAATTGACCCCTCAATGCACGAAGATCGGTTGAGACCAATGGAACGTCTATGGGACAGGAGCTCTACGCGGTTCTTTAGCGACACATAGACTTCCTCATGTAGCTATATGCGTTATATACGGCGTAACAATGCCATCAAAGTGTTCGAACAATGCAGTTCTTATAGTGACACTTGCCTGCTTGAGCACTGGCAGTGCATGGTTTATTTATACAAATTAGTTAAGCTCGACTGCGGAACACGTTCTTACAACTTATATTAATCACTCACGAGACCTCATTCCTGATGGAATCCATCGACACGAGGGAGAGAGTAAAGCAACGTGGAAATTTAAATGCCTTACCTAAGGTCAGAATCGTAACGGCTTCAGCGGGGCTTGAACTCCAGGCCTTTCGCACCTGAAACGAACGCGCAGCCACTGCTCAATCACGACTTCCACAAGGTGCATTATTAGTCATGTTGGAATTATGTTCTCTGGAAAAGACTTTAATAAGCTATTGGCGTCCAGTCCAATCACTTTCATTAAGTTACGTTTGAATCAATGTAATTTTATATTCAAACATGGCCCAGTATTTTGTCTGTATGAGCAACGAAGGAATTTATCATGTTTAAATTTGCAATAAAACATTCTTCATAAATGCATATTATGCAACTAATATCATCTTTGGACAAGCGGCGTTACTCTGTAAAATCCTGGGAAATGTCTCCCACAATTGAGTTAATCCCCTTAGTAGCAACAAATAATATTATGTCAAGATAAGTTGATAATCAGTGGCGACTGGCGAGTCTACGGTCAGTCGTCACGTAACAGTTGGCACACAGAAAAGTTCCAATTGGATAGACTGTAGGATATATATCGTGATAGTAATTTAATAATTATAAGACGAGAAAGTGGATATAAAGAATAGCATATTGTGCAAAGGAAACGACGATAAAAACAGAGGAAACCACATAAGAGGACCTACATACGTTTAGGGAGTATTCAGGGGCAGTAACTGACCACTCATTGTTCTGAAATTATGGCTAACATCTAGCGATTTTGAGCAGAGCTGTTATCTAATGGGTCGTATATTATACTAAGATTCAAGATTATATTCAACATATTTTATTTGGCATAAACATAAGATGAATTTATTCATGCTTGGTCTACACAAACAGTTCTTTTGAATATATAACTACGACCACTTGATCCGTCTTGGATAACATTTTTTACAGACAAGTAGCAATACTGAATTGGATAGACTGTAGGATATATATCGTGATAGTCATTTAACAATTATAAACAGACGGATCTGCAACCCAGTGGTAAAACGCTGGACTGGTAATCCAGGGATCGCAGGTTCGATCCCCAGTCTGACCCTAATAAAATTAACAGTCTTTCAGATGGGACGTTAAACCGAGGTATCGTGTCGGTGCTTTACACCGTGCACGTAAAATAACCAGAGGATACTCTGGAATGGGTCTCTGTCTGTATCACTGCACTATCCTCCAAAATCTAAAATGACTAATATCTTCAGGAGGCGTCGCTCATATGGGCAACCGGTAGCGACGATACATAAACGTAAAACACACAAATAATTATAAGACGAGAAAGTGGATATAATTATAGCATATTTGCATATTATGCAAAGGAAACAACGATAAAAACAGAGGAAACCACGTAAGAGGCCTACATACTTTAGGGAGTATTCGGGGGCAGTAACTGAACAATGTCACTCATTGTTCTGAAATTATAGCTAAAATATAGCGTTTTTGAGCAGAGCTGTTATCTAATGGGTCGTATATTATACAAAGATTCAAGATTATTTTCAACATATATTATTTGGCATAAACATAAGATGAATTTATTCATGCTTGGTCTACACAAACATTTGTTTGAACTACGACCACTTGATCCTTCGTGTCGTTATGTTCGCGTCTTTGGCTCCGTAGTGTCCTTCGCCTGATCTAAATCCTGAAAATACAAAATACAACAAATTAAATATTTAGCGAATTGGTCTGCACACTATCCCGCTACCAGTGTCGTAGCTCCTATGAGGCCATATATTTTTTCAGAAAATAAATATTAAAAATGCCAAACTGCAATAAAATGTTCGGATGATGTTAGAGGTAGACATAATTTTTAATAAATAGATCATGTTTTGTAGTCAATGTGACATTTGATCTCTGTATTGCAATTTTAGACTAATTTTGAACAATACATCTCTGAAAATATTGACGTTTGAGCGTCTAGAGACATACTCCAGTCCACGCTATATGGTGCGTCACAACAGGATGTAGTGTTGATTATGAAACACATCTAAAAGAACATGTTATGTTATATTTCGGGTTTTACGCCTGCATCAGCACCATTTCGGGCTATATCGCCGGCGGGCAGTTTACCTAACAATACCTTTCCTGGGCAGGCTCCAGCGGTTAACCAGTACTTGGGTGCACCAACCTCCGTAAGAAACTGCCAACTTTCTCATATAAATGAGACGCGGCCTGAGCGGGGCTCGAACACGTGACCATCAGTGATGATAGGTTACAGTGGTATACAAGTCAGCGACCTTAACCACTCGACCACGAAGGCGGACCATCAGTGATGATAGGTTACAGTGGTATACAAGTCAGCGACCTTAACCACTCGACCACGAAGGCGGACCATCAGTGATGATAGGTTACAGTGGTATACAAGTCAGCGACCTTAACCACTCGACCACGGAGGCGGACCATCAGTGATGATAGGTTACAGTGGTATACAAGTCAGCGACCTTAACCACTCGACCACGAAGGCGGACCATCAGTGATGATAGGTTACAGTGGTATACAAGTCAGCGACCTTAACCACTCGACCACGGAGGCGGACCATCAGTGATGATAGGTTACAGTGGTATACAAGTCAGCGACCTTAACCACTCGACCACGGAGGCGGACCATCAGTGATGATAGGTTACAGTGGTATACAAGTCAGCGACCTTAACCACTCGACCACGAAGGCGGACCATCAGTGATGATAGGTTACAGTGGTATACAAGTCAGCGACCTTAACCACTCGACCACGAAGGCGGACCATCAGTGATGATAGGTTACAGTGGTATACAAGTCAGCGACCTTAACCACTCGACCACGAAGGCGGACCATCAGTGATGATAGGTTACAGTGGTATACAAGTCAGCGACCTTAACCACTCGACCACGTAGGCGGACCATCAGTGATGATAGGTTACAGTGGTATACAAGTCAGCGACCTTAACCACTCGACCACGGAGGCGGACCATCAGTGATGATAGGTTACAGTGGTATACAAGTCAGCGACCTTAACCACTCGACCACGGGGGCGGACCATCAGTGATGATAGGTTACAGTGGTATACAAGTCAGCGACCTTAACCACTCGACCACGGAGGCGGACCATCAGTGATGATAGGTTACAGTGGTATACAAGTCAGCGACCTTAACCACTCGACCACAGGGCGGACCATCAGTGATGATAGGTTACAGTGGTATACAAGTCAGCGACCTTAACCACTCGACCACGGAGGCGGACCATCAGTGATGATAGGTTACAGTGGTATACAAGTCAGCGACCTTAACCACTCGACCACGAAGGCGGACCATCAGTGATGATAGGTTACAGTGGTATACAAGTCAGCGACCTTAACCACTCGACCACGGAGGCGGACCATCAGTGATGATAGGTTACAGTGGTATACAAGTCAGCGACCTTAACCACTCGACCACGGAGGCGGACCATCAGTGATGATAGGTTACAGTGGTATACAAGTCAGCGACCTTAACCACTCGACCACGAAGGTATGATAAGATCGTTGTTTAAGTTTCATGTCTTCTACCAAACAAGAAAGATACTATTTGAAATGAGTGCAGCACTACACCAAAGCAAAACATGGGATGCATTTGAAAACTTATATGACATACAAGCTTATGAAAGGATATGTAGTGAATTCAATGTTGACAAGAATGCAGATTGGAGGATTCCAGGTAAGAACCACGGGTTTTGGTAAGCCATATGAGAAGTGGCCTAATACAGCCGGTCATCGTGTGGCTAATATGGGTAACATACCATCCACTTACATCTTTGCTAGCAATTCACCAGAAGGTAAATGGGATATTATATGGGTTAAACAAGATTCAAGCGTCATTCAAGACTGGTCAACACTCGTCCTTGATAACACAAACGGATTCACAAAAGCAGGAGTTGAAAGGATAAATGACAGCATCAGAACTTATTGCTGGGCTAACATTGGTGCCCAGTCTCAAACGAGAACCAATATTATTGGCACTGGGGCTGCTTTTGATGCTCAAAAACAATTCCTTGCAAATGTAGAAGATGCTATTAATAGTCCTGTAGAATTGCCAAGTCAAATCGCTAGATATCAAAATGTATTAAAATATGCAAGAGGTAAAGTTGACTTTGTGTTTGGTGAAGGGTTATATATGGCACCAAGTAATATGGAGCTTGAGATAGCCCTTGATATCAAAGGTTATAACAATAAAATAGTAATAGCAACACCAGAGCAAGCATTAGGATTAAATAATGATGTGAACTTGAAACCTGTACCTCCTAAGATTGTTCATAAGCAGCATGTGAAACCACCATTGCCACCCACAGATACAACTTTGCCTATGCATGCTTCCAATGACGTATTACCTCAACATAATGATATTGTACTACCTCAACATAATGATATTGTACTACCTCAACATATGCAGATTTAATTACACCTTGGATTTCATCCGTTTTTGTAAAATCTTTCAATGGTATTTCTTCCTCTGATAACTGTCTATCTACAGCTTGTAATTCTGTTCTTACTTTAGATTGATACACATTAAACCCCAGCCTATCCACAACAGCACGTGCACCACCATTACCAAATTCCTTCACTATAGCACCAAGATAACGGAATTTTGTTTTACCACAGGAAGTTAACAGTTTGATACTTTTATCGACTACATCCCAGTACAACATACCATCGCTTGCATATCTGAATTGCTTGATGTCAACCATAACATGTTTACGCATCCTATACCAATATCATAAAATTCATTAACTATTTTCTTTTTTAATCTTGCGATCTTATTTTTGTCTTTTTCAGTATCACTCTTAAGCTCATCAGAGGTTCTAGGTACCGCTGGTAAACCATTCTCATCTATAAGGCCACTAGTTTCAAGTTCATCTCCATCATCAGGATCATAAGTTGGATTATCAAAAGCATATCCTCCTTCAAAGATGTAAAAAAGAACAACTATCTGCTATAGTCGCAGGTGGAAATAGTACCCAATATCTAGGACACCAGTACCAATTAACAGACCTGGATAACATGCCTACTGAGACTATTGACAAACTGTATTGCAGATATGAAGCACGCATTGGAGTGAGTATGACTAAAACATTGGGCAACTCATTTATTAATCTTTATGTAATGGGGGTGTCTAAATATTTTAATGTGATAGATCCCCTGAAACTGAAAGTGATTTAGAAGAAGATCCGTTTATGAAGCATGCTTTAACAAGCACATGTTGTGAATTGTACTATAAATATGGTATGTATTTGGCACCCTTCACTGGAATGTTAACAACAGTGAGGCATGTTGATTTTAATAAAACTATAAACGTTAATAAACATGGATGTGACAGCGATAGTGGAACCTGTAACGAAACCAGGTAAAAACCCAAAACGTGTAGCAGCAGGTATAAAATCAGCTGCAACAAGAAAAGCTAAACGGGAAGCTAATATTATTCAAGTTACACGCGATTATATAGATGATAATACACATGCTGATACACTTGTTAATACGCCACATGTTAATACCTATGCTGATATATTAATGCAACATAAAACACCTTATAATTGATAGTATGGTTGTTGTTGTAGGCGTGTTTATGTGGAGAAGGAAATTAGATTCTCAAACTAATCTCAAACTGATGTACAACATCTTACCCCCCAGACTAATTTACATGACCCCTTTGAATTTAATTAATTCTAATTTTTTTTGTAACTCACAAACAAAAATGACAACCCCATCAATCGATAGTAAACATATAGTCAACATGATATATCATGCAGACGTTGACTCTGTTCTGACAATTGGTTATTCACAGATTACAAAGAAGATTCTTAAAATGCAATCACCAAAAGTGGATATTAAGTTGATATTCTATTAGCAATGTATGCACGTGATATGCTTGTTAAGCAAAGTATTATACCTGCAGATATTATGAAGTAATTTTATTTTTGTATACAAACAAATGGCAACAGTAGCAATCATGGTAGGTGGTGCGTTAGTAAACGCAGTGGCGTTTAGTGGATCGAATTACTTGTTTTCACACATGTCTGATGATGACAGAAAACGTCATGATAAAGCAATTGAAGATGTACAAGCTGCACAAGCTGCTTGGAGTAAAAAAACAGCTGAAAGACTTGATTATTTAAATACACAGAATCTGATGACAAAAGAATTACATGCAAAGCAAACATTTAATGATGTGGATGAAGCTATGAGGCAGTATTATTCACTGACAGGCAAGCAACTGGAAGCTTTACCTGAACTTAGTGCTCTTTACACACCATCACCAGAACAGAAGAAACGCGAATTGATATTTGTGACATTAGGCATGACAGCTACTGGTGTTCTGGCTTATAAAATGTTATAATCATAATAAAAAATGGAAAATATATATTACAGTCCACATGATGGTGTTGGGCGCAAGACATATACATATGCATTGACTGTTGTTGATATTGCAAGTAGGTATAAAGAAGCAGAGCCGTTAACTTCCAAGGACATTAAGGAAGTTGCACATGCATTTGATAAAATATATAAGAGAAAGCTGGCATATCCGAGGCTATTACAAGTGGATCCTGGAAGGGAGTTAGTTACACAGGGATCAGTTACACAGTTGATGGATAAACATAATGTGAAGATCAGGCGAGGCAGGAGAGACATTTACAGAGACCAAGCTATTGTGGAGAGATTCAACGGGACACTGGCTGAATGACTGTTTGGATATCAGTATGCTAAGGAAATGGAAAATCCAAACAAACGTAACAGAAAATGGGTAAAGAGATTACCTAGTGTAATTACAGTGATACATTCAGAGACGTAGAACCTCAACATTTGGTCGAGGAGAATGCTGTTGACGAGGTAATGATAATTGTATTCATAATCGTGTTGTTGATTTTGAGCAAATATTACACGCCAAAACACTGGCGAGGATGCTGGGAATACTCGTATCCCCGCTGTTGATATTTCAAATGGCGTAATGGGGTGTGGCAACCCGTCCCAACCTGATAATCTTAGAAATTGTTGTAATCACCAAATGCTTCTGGGCGTAGTAACCAGTAACAGCTCTCTAAATAACACTCGTTTAGCAGACGTTGATTTAGTGGCTCATGTGCCGACGGCCCTCAAACAGAAGATTGAATGCTATGAGGTAGGGTGCGAAAGGTCCGGAGTTCGAGCCCTGCTGGAGCCGTTACGCATTCCACATTGCCTCTTTTCTCTCCCTCGTGGCGATGGATTCCCCATCAGGAATGAGGTATCGAGCGTGATTAATATATGTTGTAAGAACTTGTTTCGCAATCGAGCTAAAATAAATGTGTGTAAACCAACATATTTGTTTATTTAGTGTTTTAAATAGTTGAATACACACTAAATAAAAACGTACGTGTATGTGTTGGTCTATGTGACGTATATTTACAAATAAATACTAGTTTGTACTCATTAGTGTAAATAATACTGCCAAAGAAATGTTAATTGACGTTGTTTTACGTAGAAACTATATTATATATAAAAAAACACAACTGTTAAAAAGTTTAGATCTCAGTATCGTAGATCCATTGAGAGATAACAAATAGCATTGCTAATGTAGATTGGTCGGGGGGAGGGGGCGTCGTATACATTTTTGTCGGGCTGTATGAGGTAGAGTGCTATTGAGGTAGAGTACGTATGGGGAATTAGCTCAAGTGGTAGAGCGCTCGCTTAGCATGTGAGAGGTACCGTGATCGATACCCGGATTCTCCAAGTCCACTTTTAAAAAAAAGAAAAGAAAGGAGGTATCTAGAAGTACATATTTTGATAGGATGGTCATATGGTAGAGTGCTATGAGGTAGAGTGCAATGAGGTAGAGTGCAATGAGGTAGAGTGCTATGAGGCAGAGTGTTATGAGGTAGAGTGCTATGAGGTAGACTGGTATGAGGTAGAGTGCAATGAGGTAGAGTGCAATGCGGTAGAATGCAATAAGGTAGAGTGCAATGAGGTAGAGTACAATGAGGTAGAGTGCAATGAGGTAGAGTGAAATTAGGTAGAGTGCAATGAAGTAGAGTGGTATGAGGTAGAGTGGTATGAGGTAGAGTGCAATGAGGTAGAGTGCAATGCGGTAGAGTGCAATGAGGTAGAGTGCTATGAGGTAGAGTGCTATGAGGTAGACTGCTATGAGGTAGAGTGCAATGAGGTAGAGTGCAATGCGGTAGCATGCACTGAGGTAGAGTGAAATGAGGTAGAGTGCAATGAAGTAGAGTGGTATGAGGTAGAGTGCTATGAGGTAGAGTGCAATGAGGTAGAGTGCAATGCGGTAGAGTGCAATGAGGTAGAGTGCTATGAGGTAGAGTGCTATGAGGTAGAGTGCTATGAGGTAGAGTGCTATGAGGTAGACTGCTATGAGGTAGAGTGCAATGAGGTAGAGTGCAATGCGGTAGTATGCAATGAGGTAGAGTGCAATGAGGTAGAGTGCAATGAGGTAGACTGCAATGAGGTAGAGTGCAATGAGGTAGAGTGCAATGAGGTAGACTGCAATGAGGTAGAGTGCAATGAGGTAGAGTGCAATGAGGTAGACTGCTATGAGGTAGAGTGCTATGAGGTAGAGCACAATGAGGTAGAGTACAATGAGGTAGAGTGCTATGAGGTAGAGTGCAATGAGGTAGAATGCAATGAGGTAGAATGCAATGAGGTATAGTGCAATGAGGTAGAGTGCAATGAGGTAGACTGCTATGAGGTAGAGTGCTATGAGGTAGAGTACAATGAGGTAGAGTACAATGAGGTAGAGTGTTATGAGGTAGAGTGCTATGAGGTAGAGTGCTATGAGGTAGAGTGCAATGAGGTAGTGTGCAATGAGGTAGAGTGTGCAATGAGGTAGAGTGATATGAGGTAGAGTGCAATGAGGTAGAGTGTAATGAGGTAGAATGAGGCGATAAGTAGACACATGTATATTTTGAGTTTTCTAATTACTGCGATGTAAGCGTATAGCTTGGTTACAATACTTTATGTTCTGTTTCTTTGTATTTTAAAATGTATACAGTCAACACTGTGATGTATATACGTGTGTGATAAGAGTTAAGTGGGTATGTCCTTTGAGATGTGCTAGATGCTGACCTAATAAATGAACACACACCTAAAGCACTGACACCACGTAAATGTTTGCAAAATGAAATATGAAATTAATGTCCGACGTATTCATCATTAACTGATAACGATAAAACATCTACTTTGCTTTCATGATAACTATGTATATATGTATTATGTCCTCTTGGACAAGTTAAAAACACAATGTATTTTGTGCTCATGCTTGTTTTCATAATGTAGTCCAGTACATTTATAAATTTAAAAAGAAACTGTGAACGAACGTCGGGCTCTATTTAGCCTAACATTAATATTATTAACCTTGGTGGAAATGACTAAACCGTAAGTTTACATGATTTTCGAAGCTGTCATCGATTTTTATACAGAAATTATGGTTGCGATATGGTACAATTACAAGCATGTTTACATTGCCTAGATGTGTGTATTGTGTACTACGTCATCAATTGTGGGTTTCACGTCATCAATTGTGGGTTTCACGTGAGCGTTGTATATCAACAGACAGCTGTCAAAAAAGTATCTATTTTTGACACACTTCATGTTTTAAAACTATCTTTTATTATATTTGGAGAAAGGATCAGAATGTCGCACAATAAACCAAAACCAAACAACCGTATCAATTTTGGAAATCAAATATCTTATTTGTAGCGAACTAACATATCTTCGCGACGCGTTCTCCGAGGCCATCTTAGTATGGTTGGATATTTTACAGAGGCGGGTTGGGGGGGGGGGCGTCGTATACATATGACGCTATGGGGAAAAAAGCGCCAACGGGTCAACAGAATTGGCCATCATTTAATTAAAAGTCTAGATAAATACGACATCTGCGTGCCCGACATCGATGCAAAAACTGGTTTCTTCAGTCACGACGGAACTCATCTTAATGATGTGGGGCTTGAGTTCTATCTCGACTATATTAGGGATATCATCTTAAAGAATTAAGATTGTTCTTTTAGGAATTTTTTGGGATATAAATTTAGAAATTTATTGTGGCCGGAAAAAATTCAGTCGACCGAGAGGCAAACGGATCCTTCATAGGTTTCTTCTTATAATATTAAATAATTAATTGAAGTTGATTCACCGCTTGTGGCAGAGGAAGTTGGTTGTGTACTGTCACGGCTTGTGGCAGAGTAAGTTGGTTGCGTAATGTCACGGTGTGTGGCAAAGTAAGCTGGTTGTGTACTCACTGCCACGGTGTGTGGCAAAGTAAGTTGGTTGTGTACACACTGCCACGGTGTGTGGCAAAGTAAGTTGGTTGTGTAGTCACTGCCACGGTGTGTGGCAAAGTAAGTTGGTTGTGTACTCACTGCCACGGTGTGTGGCAAAGTAAGTTGGTTGTGTAGTCACTGCCACGGTGTGTGGCAAAGTAAGTTGGTTGTGTACTCACTGCCACGGTGTGTGGCAAAGTAAGTTGGTTGTGTAGTCACTGCCACGGTGTGTGGCAAAGTAAGTTGGTTGTGTACTCACTGCCACGGTGTGTGGCAAAGTAAGTTGGTTGTGTAGTCACTGCCACGGTGTGTGGCAAAGTAAGTTGGTTGTGTACTCACTGCCACGGTGTGTGGCAAAGTAAGTTGGTTGTGTAGTCACTGCCACGGTGTGTGGCAAAGTAAGTTGGTTGTGTACTCACTGCCACGGTGTGTGGCAAAGTAAGTTGGTTGTGTACTGCACGGTGTGTGGCAAAGTAAGTTGGTTGTGTATCACTGCCACGGTGTGTGGCAAAGTAAGTCTGTATGATACGGCCACGGTTGGTGGTTCGGTGTTGTTGCATCGGTGTGATGCTTTCCATGCTGTATATTCGATCGGCTTCGGATTGCGGTCTCATTCACTCACGTGGTATCCGGTGTGGATGGGATCGGGATCTGATTGTTGATCGATGTACAGTTGGGTCGGTATGTTACGCACAGCCACGGCTTGTGGCTTGCACTGTAACTAGCGTGGTACATCTCGAAAAGTAATAGAATAATAAGTGAGATCTTATAATCAAATAGCATATAACATCCGTTTTCCTTTCGGTCGACAGGATTTACAGACATTCACGGGTATCCGGTATTGTCTT
Organism: Archivesica marissinica; assembly: GCA_014843695.1. Classification (NCBI taxonomy): domain Eukaryota; kingdom Metazoa; phylum Mollusca; class Bivalvia; order Venerida; family Vesicomyidae; genus Archivesica; species Archivesica marissinica. The sequence continues at coordinate 23,165,680 of CM026391.1, read as the reverse complement.
GAGCGGCCTATTCTATCCATATATATATTTTAGTAGATATCATAGATACCATGTTAGTACGTAATAAAATTGTGTATTTCTTGATCGAGTGTTGTCATCTTATCGAGTAAGTAAGTAAGTAAATATTTTATTATAGTGACATGTGCATCCGACATTATATATACTACAGATAATAAATATACAAACAAGCACCCGGCCCAGTGGACCTATATGTCACCTAATATAAAATCGTGGTTATGTACAAAATTGATACATACATGAAATTCAAAATTAAGTACCAAGCTACTAAATCAATGATTTATGTTTACAGTTTAATAACCGAACAAGTAACTGGCCTAGAAAGCGGTGGGTAGTTATCAGGCATCATTGTATAGGCTTAGTTACATTCTTATAAATACATAACAGATCTTCTACAAATACATGATTTTACAATGAATTTAGCGCTTTTCCTGGGATATGTATTCAATAGATACGACAGCTTGTCATCAGAAGTAAATTGCATCGAGTATTAAAATGTTTTATTTTCATTTATTATTTTTCACCGCTGCCACCAAAAAGTTGTCACGACTATGCTGGTAGCGTAGTTAGGCGTTCAGTCGTGGACAGACTTGTGAGAACCTTTAAATTGACAATCCAGTCGTCATGGGAATAAATCAAATAAACTCAGATTTTCAACTTCAAACTCATATAAATTTACTCTTTCTTTTCTAATGTTTAACGCAATAATATCACAACTTGGTTTACCATCAAAAGCATATCACGTCAAATATTCATTTCATGCTAATATTCCCTTCAAAACCCATAAATAATACAATAACATTCCCACCCTAATTTATCTTCCATGGTCAGTTCCCCTTTCTTTCTCCGTTAGTTCTACCCTAGTTCTCCCTTGTAATGAAACAAACCAGTAGTATAGTAAATTTTTCCCGATCCCCCAAGATTTCCGCCATGCGCAGAAAAGAGCAGAGATCCCGCAACTCGCGGAAAATGGCAGGTTGTGCCAACGGGATTCCGCAGAATTCCTGCAAAATCCCGCCGCAATAGCAGAATATTGAATGTAAGATACAGAAATGTTAGCATCAATCAAGACCTCAATCCATACTACATCAATTACCTATTGTGCCACATTATGATCCTTTCTCCAAATCTAATAAAAGATAGTTTTAAAACATGAAGTGTGTCAAAAATAGATACTTTTTAACAGCTGTCTGTTGATATACAACGCTCACGTGAAACCCACAATTGATGACGTGAAACCCACAATTGATGACGTGGTACACAATACACACATCTAGGCAATATCAACATGCTTGTAATGTTATCATATCAGAACCATAATTTCTGTATAAAAATCGATGACAGCTTCGAAAATCATGTCAATTTAGATTGATCATTTGTACAAACAATTTCCACACCCAGCATAAAGAACATGGCAATAGATTTAAACTGCTGTCATAATTAATTCTAACCAAAAAGCTCAAGTTTCACATTATTTATTAATTATTAGTGTTGATATATTCTGCAGATGATTCAGCTTATTTACCCTCGCCGAGGGCGAACCATATGGGCGAGCGTATATTCTGCAAGCAATCATGTTGTCTTATACCATCTGTTGTGTTATTATCCAATATGGTTATCGATGTATTTCTGGAAATAGTTGATGGCTGTAATTAAAGTCTTACTTTATAGTTTATTTCATTATTTACTCTCGGTGTCAGTATAAATTTATCTTGTAAATAGCCCACTTTATTCGGATGGGGTTATGGTCAAAATGCGATTTGCACTAAGTATATATCATGCTATTTCCAATATGAAGCATTAAAGTTAGATCCCAACATCTTGCCGCACATACTTCGGCCTTCGTGATATATTTCTACGCATAAGAACTTCAAACTGTGATATACCACGGTTGATACTTATTATTTCTTAAGTAGTTTCAACATGTATCAAGAAAACTAGTTTGAAAGATGAGAGCAGAAATTTGCATCTAAGTTTTTCTGACGTCAGGATTGATGTTGTGACATTCCGAACGAAATTCACATATTTGAAAAATATCGGGTTTAAATATTCTGCTGACTCAGTGAGCTGATAAACTGTATTAATGTTTTAAAAGTGTATTTAAAGCGACACTACATCGGTGAAAACGCAAATTTCTACAGAATGTATTTTTCTATTATATTGTATAATTGTTTTCCGAATATTTACCTTAAGAGCTGAGTATTTCAACTAATAAACAACCGTCGTATACGATGTTTATTGACATAACAAAATAATGTAAATATGGCCAACATCCATGCTGAATAACACGATTTATGTAGCACGCGCTTAGTATAGACTCCAATAATAGCAAATATCAATTCAGGAGAGTAGCTGACCGTTATATTAAATCCCACTTTTGAGATACCACAAAAACACTGTTTATGTATAGAAAGTTAGTGTTCGAATTATTTCTGAAGAATTTATAGTAGCAGTGATATTTATACGTTAAAAACATTGTTGGGGCTTTTTGCGATGTAATGTCGCTACCGGTTGTCCATTTGAGCGACGGGCAGTTTACTTAACAAGTCATTTCTTGGGCAGTCTCCAGCGGTTAACCAGTACTTGGTGCACCAACCTCCGTAAGAAACTGCCAACTGAAATCAATTGGATTCAAATGCTTTATATATTCACAGATTACTCTGGATATCCCAGATATATATCGAGTTATCACACCCACTCATGTTGTGATAGGTGCGAAAGGTCGGGAATTCGAGCCCCACTGGAGCCATTACGAGTGTGCCATTATGCAAGGAAATTAAATTATTCCACGTTGCCTTTTCTCTCTCCCCCGTGGCGATGGATTCCATCAGGAATGAGGTATCGATAGTAATTGATATAAGTTGTAAGAACTTGTTTCGCAATGGAGCTAAAACATATTTGTATAATCTAACTAAACTCATGTTGTCCCCATTTTCTAAGTCAGTATCTCATTAGATTAAGACAACTGGTTCAGCTGAAATGGATATCAAACAATTTACTTGGTATCTTATATTTTATCATCATTTACAACTGTCCATTGGTCCTCTGCAAGGTGATCCGGTATCTTTCCATCACCGGCCGTAGTCATATAAACAGAGAAGCAGACGAAGCAAACCAAAAGTTATCACTCGGCAATCACGGACAATATTAAAGTTCGACAACAGCAGATACGCTAATAGAATAGGCTTGAGATTGAAATAAGCCCAAAACGGTTTCAGAATCATTATTTACAAGTCCATTGGTCCTCTGCAAGGTGTTCCGGCATCTTTCCATTGCCTAAGATCGGCAATTACCTTCTTGTATTTTCCTTGGTTATTCATCCTTTCACATATATTACACAGTGCTCTCTGATACACGTGTTCATATCCCGGGAAATAATACTGACTCTTTTGTTGAAGAAGACGAGCATACGCTGTATCGTTTGAAATTAGATAGTTTAGATATTTTCCTAATTTTTCAATGGAGGAATATTTATATGTATTAATGTATGCATCAGCTGGTAGAATGATGTCGTTGATAGCATGTGGTTTATCTGCTCTTGATATTATGATAGTATCATAGTTAAAATTTTCAAAAACCTTTTCCGTAACGTAGTTGCGACAAAGTGCATTTTCAAATGCTAAGTAAAATTTATATGTTGAATTTAAAATATCAAAACAGTTATCATGAATCCATTGTTTTCCACAATTCCATTTACGGCCACATGAACCTAATATGTCAACATCAATATACTTTTGCAATCTATTGATATATGTTTCTCTTTTAGAAAGCGTATTACAGTGAGATGTAATAATAATTGCACCTTTTGTCTTTGAACGTCCAATATTAACGAAATCGCGATGGTCTGTAGTATTTCGTTTCCATATCTCACCATATGGCAAATAAATGTCTGCCACGGTTTTGTCATATGTCATTGTCCAATTAAATGCACTTCTCCAATATAAGTTACTATATGCACCACCGCCATAATGGTATGTCAATGGACTTTCGTCTTCAGCGAAAATCCAAATTTGTCCGTTAGGTCGCGAATATCTGTATACCGTTGGCAAATGTCGACCCTTGAATATTACAGCATCGCTCTTTGGTATATCAGCTTTATTTGTTGAAAGAGCGCAATTATCGTAAGGGCATTGATCGAAACCTTTTTCAAATGCCTTTGACCGCCACTCTATGTATGTCGGAACTTCATACCATGTAATCAAATACCTCTTTCTATTTTCTGTATAATTCTTATTTTTCTGGAATTCGTTGGGCTTTTGCGTATTCGTTGTGTGATCCAACTGCAAAATAAAACAAACATCACTCAGTCTAATAAATGATCAAATGCATGAACTTCACCACCAAACACAATCAAATGTTCATTATTCCATACTGCTAGTATTTTGAAATGTAAATAAACTATTTACACTATTTGAAAATACTTCAGATGAAAGCCTCGTACATTATGTAATATGAGTTATTTGTGCACACTCTACTGTCTGAATTTGATATTAAAGGTATTGCCTTGATATGGAAACATATAATATGTGCAACGCAATTTATGTCCTTGTCATCACTTGGTTACATAATGATGTGTGCATATATATAGACGTACTTGTACAGTAATTGGTAAACCTACTTTTATCTCTGAAGCATACTTGGATATATTATCGTCTAACTTGAGACTATTTCTAACTCGAATTAGGACGTCTGCCCATTCGCTTAGAATCCATACAGGTAGATTCGCTAATAATAGAGTACAGAGAAATGAGCGTTATTGTTAATGTTGCAATGGTAGAGACATTGAAGATGAGTATCATTTTGCTTTAATTTGTCCATGTTACTCAGCATTGAGGAAAGAACGCATTAACAAGTACTATTACATGAGACCAACATGTATACATTTTGTATTTTAATGAACAGTAATAATAGAAATGTGTTATTAAGCTTGGCTCGTTTTCCTACGAATGCTTTTTAAACCATAGACACTCCATACTGAATGTTTTAGTTTATACAAATTTATTTTAGCTCGATTGCGAAACAAGTTATTTCAACCTATATAAATCACTCTCGAGACCTCATTCCTGATGTAATACATCGCCACGAGGGAGAGAGAAGAGGCAACGTGGAATTTAAATGCCTTGCCTAAGGGCACAATCGTAACGGCTCCAGTGGGACTCGAACTCCGGACCTTTCGCACCTGAAGCGAACGCGCATCTACTGCGCTATCACTTCCACTGTCTAGTTAATTAGAATACAGTAACAATACGACAGCTTTATTGATCACTTGTTTACTTGTATGTAATTATATGTATATAGTATGACTATGTACTTATGAATACGTCATAAATACATTACATTTATATACAGCGTGCATTTTATTTAGATTTTTGGAGGATAGTGCAATGATACAGAGAGGATATTCTGGAATGGGTTTATTTCTGTATTATTGCACTATCCTCCAAAAATCTAAAGGACAAATCTCGTCAGGAGGCATCGCTCATATGGGCAACCGGTAGCGACGACAAATAATCATAAAAGTACGTGCGGGCGCGCGCCCGCGCGCGCACACACAGAGTAATTTTAGACGTTTGGAGGATAGTACAATGATACAGTGACCCATTCCAGAGTCTCCTCTGGTTCGTTTACATATAGAGGTATATAGAAATATATAGAGGTATATACTGGTATATATAGGTACATAGAGGTATATTGACGTATATAGAGGTATATAGACGTATATAGAGGTATATATAGGTATATATAGGTACATAGAGGTATATTGACGTATATAGAGGTATATAGAGGTATATAGAGGTATATATAGGTACATAGAAGTATATATATAGATATATAGAGGCATATTGAGGTATATAGAAGTATATAGAGGTATATTTGGTTATATAGGTGTATATAGTATATATATAAGTATATTGAGGTATATAGAGGTATATTGAGCTATATATATAGGTATATAAAGGCATATAGAGGTATATATAGATATATAGAGGCATATTGAGGTATATTTGGTTATATAGTAGTATATAGTATATATATAAGTATATTGAGGTATATAGAGGTATATTGAGCTATATATATAGGTATATAAAGGCATATAGAGGTATATATAGATATATAGAGGCATATTGAGGTATATTTGGTTATATAGTAGTATATAGTATATATATAAGTATATTGAGGTATATAGAGGTATATTGAGCTATATATATAGGTATATAAAGGCATATAGAGGTATATATAGATATATAGAGGCATATTGAGGTATATTTGGTTATATAGTAGTATATAGTATATATATAAGTATATTGAGGTATATAGAGGTATATTGAGCTATATATATAGGTATATAAAGGCATATAGAGGTATATATAGATATATAGAGGCATATTGAGGTATATTTGGTTATATAGTAGTATATAGTATATATAGAAGTATATTGAGGTATATAGAGGTATATTGAGCTATATATATAGGTATATAAAGGCATATAGAGGTATATATAGATATATAGAGGCATATTGAGGTATATATAGGTATATTGAGGTATATTTGGTTAGATAGGTGTATATAGTATATATAGATGTATATTGAGGTATATAGAGGTATATATAGGTATATAAAGGCATATAGAGGTATATAGAGATATATAGAGGTATATAGAGGTATATATAGATATATAGAGGCATATTGAGGTATATTGAGATATATATAGGTAAATTGAGGTATATTGAGGTAAATAGAGGTATATAGAGGTATATTGAGGTATATAGAGGTATATTGAGGTATATAGAGGTATATTGAGGTATATTGAGGTGTATTGAGGTAAATAGAGGTATATAAAGTTATATTGCGGTATATGTAGAGGTACATTGCGGTATATAGAGGTATATAGAGATATATAGAGGTATATTGCGGTATATTGAGGTGTATTGAGGTAAATAGAGGTATATAAAGTTATATTGCGGTATATGTAGAGGTACATTGCGGTATATAGAGGTATATAGAGATATATAGAGGTATATTGCGGTATATAGAGGTATATTGCGGTATATAGAGGTATATTGTGGTATATTGTGGTATATTGTGGTATATAGAGGTATATTGAGATATATAGAGGTATATTGCGGTATATAGAGGTATATTGCGGTATATAGAGGTATATTGCGGTATATTGTGGTATATTGTGGTATATAGAGGTATATAGGAGTGAGCGTATTCTAGTTCGAATGTATTTTAGCTTTAACGGCAGGTTAAATATTAATGTTTTCGTAAGTATACAGTACGATGGTCTAGTGGATTCCTGATATCTGCAGGTGAGTAATGTAGTGTATAAATAAGATCGAATGTTACGCCTAATTAATACATTTCGGCTACTGATGCCAGTCACAACGAATATATAAATTGAATTGTAATGCACATCGGCGAATGCTACCGTTCACAGAGAGAATATATACTCTTACTGTCAATGCACATCGGCGAATGCTGACGTTCACAGAGAGAATATATACTCTTACTGTCAATGCACATCGGCGAATGTTGCCGTTCACAGAGAGAATATATACTCTTACTGTCAATGCACATCGGCGAATGTTGCCGTTCACAGAGAGAATATATACTCTTACTTTCAATGCACATCGGCGAATGTTGCCGTTCACAGAGAGAATATATACTCTTACTTTCAATACACATCGGCGAATGCTGACGTTCACAGAGAGAATATATACTCTTACTTTCAATGCACATCGGCGAATGCTGCCGTTCACAGAGAAGATAAAATTACATCTACATTGTAAACTGCTGAACATTATAAGCACTATTATTGCCATGATAATGATAATAATAGAGGCAACCTTCTTACCGTCTCATTGATATTGCGATCCCACAGTACATAGCCTGGTAACATTTGCTTCCATATCACGAAGTAGAGGGTGGCAGGGTAAACCAATGCTAAAACATCTAAAATGATACGACATAGAGTATAATTATGTAGATAGGCCAAGTGCTAGTAGTTAGCAATGGGTGGTTTTCTGGACAGCCCAACCTCCACGTCGTGTGAGAACAACCTCACATTGCTAACAACTCTTCGTTTTAGTAAAACCCATTAATGATTAACTCTTTCAGCGCCGAATAAATTCAGAGCATGTGCAAACAACATAGATCCAGATCAGCCGTGGCGTAACGCCGCGTCTGATCAGGATCTGTGTTGTTTGCTATTCGGGTAGGTACTTCAGTTCCACTGTCTGAAGAGCACTCAGCATACAATCTGATCAGACGGCGCGTTCTGTTCTGTCTGATCAGGTTCTCTAGGGTTTTTTTTTGCAAAGTCGCTTTTATGCGACATTGGCGGTGAAAGAGTTAATGAAAAGCCTGCCACGATTTCATTGGGAATTACGCATTAGTCCGACTCTTGTATGCTTGCAATAAGATTTGATACCACGACAGCCGAAAATCAGGGGCCTTCGTGGTCAAGTTGTCATTGTCATTGACCTCAAATCACTTGCCACTCATCGCTGTATGTTCTAATCTCACTGGGGTATCGAATTCTTTCAATTATGATGATGATGATTGCGTGTATTTATCCTCGACTCCGGCGAACCATATGGGCGAGCGTACTAAGACGATTATTCCTCTGTGATGCTTATGTTGACATCCTCATGTGGCTTCTTCTTTCTTTCCATGCCAGGGTGACAAGACCTGGTCTGTACGTGGTCCTTTGTAGGGTAACCCTCCTCACTGTTGGTCACCCCGCAGCAGCATTTATACGGATATGGCAGTTAGACCGTTGCCGCTCCCTCAGGTCCGCTGGATTCCAACAGGAATGAGCTCTCGAGAGTGATTAATGTAATGTTGTAAGAACTTGTTTTGCAATCGAGCTAAAAGTCAATCACCAATGTTATAATCTAGTTCATTCTAACTTAAAACTAACCGCAGAATGAATGAATTTTACACCGAGCATACGTTATCTAGATAAGAGATCAAATATCATTAAGGAGTGTACTACATGACATTGTGATTTCAATGAATAACCTGGGCAACGAAATATCTCTGTACGCTTTATCTAATAAAAGATGTGTTTAAATAGCCAAGATTAATATTTGTTTTGGACATTTCAACATTTCGGTACAAATACATTTCGTATATTTAATCAAGTGGTATCTAATGTAATCAAATACACGCCACAGCTTAATATGTATTTGTATGTCTATTTGTTCGTTTATTAACATTAAATTTGTTCACTGGTTGTACGGCTATATGCCCGTCCGCCCCGACAGGCGTTCGTCCAAACACCCCCTCCAACAACCCGTCCAAATCCCGCCCACCCGTTCCTACAGCCGACCGTCCGTCCATCCGTCTGCCTGCCTATCCACCTTCATATAACGAGCACATCGATATACCGGCTAACTACATAAATTAACACTTAATTTAGTTTAATGCGTGTCATTTATGAATTAATTCATGTATGTATATATATATATATATATATCACTGCAAACTGGAAATATAGTGTATAATTTCTTGAGATACATGTATGAATCACAATTAAACTCTTTATATTGCAAACTATTTCAATTCACAACGTTATACTCCGTATATCTTGAATAAACACCGGAATATATCAGTAGTTCAGTGGTTAACATGCAATACTTGTAATCCAGGGGTCGCAGGTTCCATTCCCCGCTGCACCATACTAAAATGATGCATATCATAGTCTTTCGGATGCGACTTTAAACCGAGGTCTTGTCTCGGTTCCTTACACTGTGCACGTAAAATATCCAGCGGCAAGACTCCGGAATGGGTCTCTGTCTGTATCATTGCATTATCCTCCAAAATCTAAAACGACTGATCTCTTCATGAGGCGTCGCTCATATGGATAAGCAGTAGCGTCGGTAAATAAATGCAAAACATCAAAATGAACTGTATTACACGTCTAGAACATTCTAACGCGATCACAGTTTCACACAAAAGTCTATATATATATAATTATGATATTCTGCTCGTTCGTTTATTGTCGACTGGTTGGCTGATTTTACGGGTATATGCATGTCTTTCTGTCTGGTTGTCTCTATATAATTATGCGCACGTGTATGTAGAGTTTAATATCGAACATACACATAACATGATACATGTAATACATGTACATAATACTACGTTTCTATATGTCACATTAAGCTACAATATATTTATACATGTATTCACTAACTGTATGTTTTATCAACTAATAATACCAATTCCGAAGTCGTTTAGAAGTGGTCACGTGTCATTATGGGAGATGTTTGAGTACACTTGGGAGAAGTTTGGATACACTAATGATATGTTTGTGTACACAAAGGAGAAAGCTAGACACCCTGTAGTCCTATCTATATAAACATATTTTCATAGATGATGGCAAAATATTTATTTTATTGAATGAAAAGTAAAAGTTGGCTATATGTACATTCAACTGAATTATCTATGCATGTTTGAAATATTAAGCACAGTCTAGCAAAAATAGAGTAACACTGCAGTTCGTTACATACCTCTACCTAGATCTGTAGATAGCTCATATAAACCAATATTGATAAGGTGAGGGGACATTTATCCATGTGGTAGTTATTTTCAAGATATTGGACAGCAGGGATATCTTAGCTAAAAAATATGATTGTTTTAATTGAAACAGGATCAAAGAAATTCTTCATTTTCAGTGAATTTGTTTTCAGGATGATTTGATTCTAATGAGATTTCATTTCTTTGTCATCTAACTTAAGTGTGTTTCGATTTCAGTGTGGTTTGAATTCAGTGTGATTTGATTTCAGTGTGATTCGATTTCAGTATCATTTGAAATTGGTGTGATTTGATTTTTGTTTTTTTTAAATTCCGTGTGATTTGATTTCAGTGTATTTCGATATACGTATGATTTGTTTTCTGTGTGTTTTGATTTTCATGTGATTTGCATTCAGGGTGATTTGATTCTAGCATGATTTCATTTCATTGTCAGTTAAAGTGTGTTTCGATTTCAGTGTGGTTTGAATTCAGTGTGATTTGGTTTATGTGTGTTTTGAATTCAGTGTCATTTGATTTCAGTTTGATTCGATTTCAGTATCATTTGAAATTGGTGTGATTTGATTTTTGTGTGTTTTAAATTCCGTGTGGTTTGATTTCAGTGTGTTTCGATATACATATGATTTGTTTTCTGTGTGTTTTGATTTTCATGTGATTTGCATTCAGGGTGATTTGATTCTAGCATGATTTCATTTCATTGTCAGTTAAATTAAGTGTGTTTCGATTTCAGTGTGGTTTGAATTCAGTGTGATTTGGTTTATGTGTGTTTTGAATTCAGTGTCATTTGATTTCAGTGTGATTCGATTTCAGCATCATTTGAAATTGGTGTGATTCGATTTCAGTGTGATTTGAATTCAGTGTGATTCGATTTCCGTGTGTTTTGAATTCAGTGTGATTTGATTTTTGTGTGTTTTAAATTCCGTGTGATTTGATTTTTGTGTGTTTTAAATTCCGTGTGATTTGATTTCAGTGTGTTTCGATATACGTATGATTTGTTTTCTGTGTGTTTTGATTTTCATGTGATTTGCATTCAGGGTGATTTGATTCTAGCATGATTTCATTTCATTGTCAGTTAAATTAAGTGTGTTTCGATTTCAGTGTGGTTTGAATTCAGTGTGATTTGGTTTATGTGTGTTTTGAATTCAGTGTCATTTGATTTCAGTTTGATTCGATTTCAGTATCATTTGAAATTGGTGTGATGATTTTTGTGTGTTTTAAATTCCGTGTGATTTGATTTCAGTGTGTTTCGATATACATATGATTTGTTTTCTGTGTGTTTTGATTTTCATGTGATTTGCTTTCAGGGTGATTTGATTCTAGCATGATTTCATTTCATTGTCAGTTAAATTAAGTGTGATTCGATTTCAGTGTGATTTGAATACCACAATATACCTCTATATACCGCAATATACCTCTATATACCGCAATATACCTCTATATATCTCTATATACCTCTATATACCGCAATGTACCTCTACATATACCGCAATATAACTTTATATACGTCTATTTACCTCAATACACCGCAATATCTGACGAAATCCCAATTATATCATTATCCGTTTAAACGTGGAGGCTGATGACAATTCATCCCTTGTGGAGACCAATGGGTTCTGGCCCCCGGAGGTTTACTGTAAACAATGGAACACAAATGGTGAGCGCCTACGTATGCGCAATAAGGCTAACATGGGTCCTCGTCAATATAAATGGAATGCGCATTATCATCAAAGACCATACAGTGATAGGCAGTTTAACAGATATTGTGATATTGGTCCATATAGTGACTACTATGTAGATTACAAAAGGTATTCTAATCTCGAGGTCGACGTGGATGGCCCGAATATTGAATAACAATGGCACTGTGATGATTACAATGGATCACTTAAATATACTTACCTGGAATGTCACGGGACTAATGTCCAGTAGCTCATATCTCTGTGATATATTACATAGCCAAAATATTGACGTGTGTGGTATTTCTGAACACTGGTTACTAGAGAAAAACTTAAATTTTATTAACACAATATATACTCATTATATATGTGTAGCATCTGTAGACAATGACTGTTCGCTAACTACCAACAGAACATTTGGGAAAGGTGGAGTTGCCCTTTTCTGGCATATAAAACTTGACAAGATCATCACGCCCTTGTCTCTTAATGATGACCGCATTGTAGGCATACAGGTGCAACTATCGCCTGATAACTTCATCTTTATTTTTCATGTGTATCTACCATGCAGTAATCACTCGATTGCATATTTTAGGGAATATATAGACACGTTATATAGTATGTATTATATGTATTCAGAGCATGGTACAGTTATCTTTTTAGGCGATTTCAACTCGAAAGTTGTTCAACAGTCGATGCACTCGTACAGAGACATTTATTTCTCTAATTTTTTAAACGATACTAATTTGGTGGCAATAGATACTTTACCTTTATGTAAGGGAGCTAACTCAACTTTTGTGTCATATGATGGTCAATCAGAAAGTTTGATCGACCATATTTGCGTACCAATTGAAAAATTGGATTGCATTAAATATTGCGAGAGCATCGACGATCACTGTCTAAATGTTTCTAACCATCGACCAGTTGTGTGCAGTCTGTGTTGTCCTATTATTATGTATGCTAATGGTTACTGTGGTACAAATACATTATCACCATGGGCTTTTAAGCATGTATACATGTATTATACACTCATGAATATGATATGCAGGGTCGAGGAGTGTCAAACTAAAGCTCGAGTGACATTAAAAATAGATTGGTTGAGTCCTAGATTTTGTTCTATGGTTAATATGTCAGAAAGCCGAGATGTGCGTTTGTAATAGTCCTTGAATTGTATTTGCCTTACAAAGGAGTCCACTTTACCGTCAGAGGTTTTATTTTCACCCTTAAATCTGGCAAATAGTTTCCCCTCGTAAGACAAGCTTTGTAGAAATCGGGATGGATCCTTAAGTCTTACCGATGCCAGAATCCTATTGTTGAGTGGCGTTAGATCTTCGTTGAGGTAAATCCCGCACTTCATTTTACGGAGAACAGTTTATTTCTACAAAAATGTAAGTGGCATACTTTCCGTCCGCGTTCGATATTTCGGATATATGTGAAAATATGTGATTTTTTACGTTTCTATTCATTAGATTATAGCTCGATCGAGCTATTATAGCTCGTTCTAGACTGTTCTCCAACCTGTTCTAGGGACCGTGTCATTTGATCTTCTTTGTAAACAAAATTAAAATAATGTGCATTATTCAGTCATTTGTACAAAACAAAACTGAAAATGACAGAATGTGTGTTAATTGTCACATTAATTTGGGATACAACTTTACCTGTACAAAGCTCATGTAGATTTGGGTTAAATTGGGTTGAAAATGAGCCAGATGGATCTGTAGTCCAGTGGTAACATGCTGGACTGGTAATCCAGGGATCGCAGGTTCGACCCCCCGTCTGACAGTCTTTCAGATGGGACGTTAAACCGAGGTCTCGTGTCGGTGCTTTACACCGTGCACGCAAAAGAACCAGAGGAGATTCTGGAATGGGTCTCTGTCTGTATCATGCACTATCCTCCAAAATCTAAATTAACTAATCTCTTCAGGAGGCGTCGCTCATATGGGCAACCGGTAGCGACGATAAATAAACGTAAAAACACACACTCTAGTGGTTTTAAGGTTTTAATCTTTATTAAAGTCTCATCTATGTACATACATGTAATACAAACACAAATATAAATAATCAGATTAAAAGTACATAGCCATTCTGAATAGAATTATAAGAGACATATTGCAACAAAACATATCACATTATAAAATCCCACACTACTATTAGTTAATGCTTATTTACATTCTAAAGCCAAGAAACAGTTGCTAATTTATATTTAAATACGAAATAAAACAAAATGGTATAAAACACTAAATCGAAAAACAAGCACTAGTGCGCTATTAAGAAATATTTTACAAAATCAGTTATCACCCAGGATCAGATCGAGAATGACCTAATTAGCAGTTGCTTCTTGTAGTCTGTAAAAATCATAGATATATAGTAATTAACACAAAAAATGGCATTATTTACAAAGGTAAAAGTAACGACGCTGTAGTATATTAAAACAGGTTTTGGCACAAAGTCTTATCACTGATTGATTACTGAATAGAAATATAAATTGATCACGTTTTGTCATATTACAGAAATTATGGTCAGCTAATATTGCCTTCTGCAATAGTAAAGTTCTTAGATCATTATATATGGCACATTCCAATAAAACGTGTGTGGTTTCGGAGTTTCGAAACATTTACAGTCAAATTACAACTGATAACACAGTGACAACCGTTACAAACAAGTAACTAACATCATTACTGAATAATGGAATGTGATAAGAAGAAGAAACTTTATTTTCCAATTTGAACTAAAAAGTTCATCATTGTACAACATATATATACATAAAATCATTCACGTGAAAATTATGTCAATATCAGAAAAGTATATACCTTATTGACAATACCTACTATATATATAAATGATATATAACATATAATTAACAGTCTCATTATTTTCGGATAATGCATTCAATACAGGTTGCTTAGGTATATAAATACGAAAATATGAAATCCGATTTAAGTATCTTGTACATATCTAAATAAAGGAGGTTGAACTCAGTTTAAGTGGTACTATATAAAATTAAAAATTATTATAACAAATATCATGTTACATATACGATGGAATAGAACCACGCGCGTCTGAGTGTAAATGCTTCATACAGATATTTTCCTAATTTTGCTATAACATTATTGTTGTGAGATTGCATTAAAGTTACAAATTTGAAAACACTAGGTCTATTGTAGTAGATAACTGCTTCAATTAATAAAAAAATAAAACCATACAGTAGATTTCTAATATAATTATTTAGCTCGATGCCAATAAAGAAGGCTGTTCCATCAATTGACCGCGTAAGCAAGGATAAAGCATAAACCGGAGTAATCTATATAGATATTGGAAAATCCCCCCCCCCCCACACACACACACACACACACACAACACACCACACACACACACACACCACACACACACACACACACACACACACACACACACCACACCGACACCGACACCGACACCGACACCGACACCGACACCGACACCGACACCGACACCGACACCGACACCGACACCGACACCGACACCGACACCGACACCGACACCGACACCGACACCGACACCGACACCGACACCGACACCGACACACACACACACACACACACACACACACACACACACACACACACACACACACACACACACACACACACACACACACACACACACACACACACACACACACACACACACACACACACACACACACACACACACACACACACACACACACATCAAATAAAGTATTGCCATTGTACGGTCTCATGATTCAATACAAGAAGACAGGTTAAAGGTAACATAATTACACTCGATAACTATATCGAAACATCTGAATAAACAACTACCATCTACAAGCCAACTTCACAGACCTCGATAACTAGCATACAGTTCGTAATGTAGGTCTTATGTATTTTTGTGCTTTTAAAATAGACTTATGCAGTAACGAGGTAACTCACCTCTATAACTATTCAATTTAAATTAACATTTCACCTTCATGACATGTTGCTCCGGTAGTTCAGTGGTAGAGACGGGAGCTCAAGATGTTTAATGTACTTTAGGTTGGTGGTTCGAACCCAATCATGGTGAAAGCATGTTTTAAAATTTATATGCTGGTTCAAATGGCCGACGCGCTAACCACTGAGCCACTGGTATCGAACCGCTGTATGCTGGTTCAAATGGCCGACGCGCTAACCACTGAGCCACAGCGCTCAGTTGATGTGGGACGTCATTTTATTACATAAAACGCGGATCTGCATTTATTAAAATGCTTCACTCCCTTGTAATTATTTTGATTGGACTAGGCCATGTTTGATGATGATGATTGAGCTTATTTACCCTCGCCATGTTTATAAATCGGACTGTATTTAATACATGTACGCGGAGTAAATACGGAGGATAGTGCAATGATACAGACAGAAACCCATTCCAGAGTCTCCTCTGGTTCGTTTACGTTCACGGTGTAAAGCACCGACACGAGACCTCGGTTTAACGTCCCATCTGAAAGACTGTTAATTTTATTATGATCAGACGGGCGATCGAATCTCTCATTGTATTGTGTATGCATCCTGATATGCAGCTGCTAGTTAGTTCACTCTCGTTCTGATCGAGGTTGATAACTGATCTCTTAAAACAGTTTTAGTTGCGCGCTAGTGTTCAATTTAGTTTATTTTTAGCATATTGTATTTCCCAATAGAATACACATTGAACAATGCATACACCACCCACTATGAAATACCGAACATGATTAGAATGCGAGGCAGTTAAAGTGTTGAAATTGAATATGAAACTTGTTTTTGACTATGACCATGTCTGAATGGCAGTGATATTCTGAAGTATGTCATTTGTAATTCGTTATTATTGAATAGCTATACTGGGGATCGAACCCGCGATCCATGGATTACCAGTCCAGCGTGTTACCACTGGACTACAGATCCGTCTCATTGTATTGTGTATGCATCCTGATATGCAGCTGCTAGTTAGTTCACTCTCGTTCTGATCGAGGTTGATAACTGATCTCTTAAAACAGTTTTAGTTGCGCGCTAGTGTTGAATTTAGTTTAAACATATTTTTGCATACATCACACACAATCAAAATACATAAAAAGGATTAGAATGGAAGACAGTTAAAGTGTTGCATTTGAACATGAAACATGTTTTTGACAATTAGCTACTACCCATCAGTTTTACTTTATATGGCCTATTAAGATTTGTTTTCTGTATGTTTTCTTAATGTATTCTGAATTATGTCACTTGTAATTCTATATCATTGAATGGCTATGTACGGTTATACATTGCTCTTGTTATGTTTTATTACTTGTATCATGTACATATAGGATGTTCGATTAGCGTAGTGGTTAGCGCACTCGCTTCTCACTAATGCAACCCGGGTTTGATCCTCTGACTGGGAAGTATGTGAGATGGTATGGTGGTCGCCAGATCAGACAAGTTGGTTTTATCGAGGTACTCCGGTTTCCTCCCACACGAATGACTACATTTACGCTTTCATCCGCGCCGGTGTTTTCTCCGGGTACTCAGTCCGGTTTCCTCCCACAGACCACATTTACGCTTTCACCCGCGCCAACGATAGTGATTAATATAAGTTGTTAAAACTTACTTCGCAATCGTTGTAAAATAAATAAAGTTTAAACTTTATATATACATATATGAGACAATAATGAGTAAATCTACAAAATATACGTACACAAATATAGCATGATAATACAAATGATTCGTGTAACCCAACACGTTTCAACAACATTAGGAAAACTACCCTCTCCAGTTAATTGTTTGACGAACAGGTAAGGATTCTCCGGGAGATCCGGTTTCCTACCACGTATATGCTTTCATCCGCGCCAACGAGAGTGATTAATATAGATAGATATATAGATAGATATCTTTTATTCCACCATATGATGAGATACATTTACATAATAAACACAGACAATTGATAACAAAATGAACAGATGAAATGGAACATAGAACTTTTACACATATATGCACTATAATATATTATGTGTGTATATTTCTACATCTACACACATAACACACACATACACACAGATACACAATACATACATACCTACCTACATGCATATACACATATACATATATACATATATTTATATACATATACATGTATACATATATACATATACACACATATACATACATACACCCATGCATATACATACATATACACAGACATACAGACTACTGGATATGTCATTGACAT
The DNA here is from genome assembly GCA_014843695.1 of Archivesica marissinica. Taxonomy (NCBI): domain Eukaryota; kingdom Metazoa; phylum Mollusca; class Bivalvia; order Venerida; family Vesicomyidae; genus Archivesica; species Archivesica marissinica. Next base: position 23,147,246 of record CM026391.1, on the reverse strand, counting down.
TAATATATGAACTATATTAACCATTTTATTAGCTATGTATACATATCTTTGTAGATCTGAGATCTTGTATTCATTACATTCAGTATATTCATTATATTCATGAATACTTTCATGAAGTATGTGTACGTTACTTAGGAAAAGGTTCGTCTTTTCAACTACAGAAAAGTCGTTGTTATTTCTAAGACCGACTCGAATTAATTCCAAAGCATGTCCAAAGTAGCAACCCTAAACGAAAACGAAAGCTTTAGGGAATCAGAATTGGACAATTTTAACTGTTTTCAAACCCAGTTTGTAAGGGTATATTACAATAATAAATAGTTTAAGCATTTTGCTAAATGATGCATATATCTTAACATTAATTTGAAACATTGCACTCTCTGTGACTCACTCATAATTAAAGTTGAAAATCCGGATAACATTTCAATAATTTGATCTCTATAATACATATTAGTGAGGCTAGTATAGGTATCATGTCCCAGAGAGTTATGAAAACTATTCCACATATTTTGTCTGGTAGCGTCGTTTACTCGACAAAACAACCATTTACTCTAAACGTGGTAGTACGAGATCTACCTGTCACTGAAAATGAAAATGTGTGTAACAAGGTGAATAAACTGATCAAGGATGGATTGAAAGTTAATGGTGTAACATGTACTAACGCCGAGCGAAAGCATTCTATCAACGGTTCGAAGCCTGGTGTAGTAATTGCCAAATTCAGGTCGCATGAGGACAAGCGTAAAGTGATGAATAGTAAACCGAAATTGAAATCAAGTGGACAGTATTCGCATGTATTTATTCACCACGACCAGTCTCCTGCGGATCGCGTGATGTCCAGTAATTTCCGAACCATACTTAATGCCCTAAAACAGAGTGACTTATCCATGAGAGGTTTTCGCGTGGTGCATACAAATAACACTGATCAGTCACGTAATTCGGTTGATATCAGACACCCTACTTCTAATCGTTCCTCTGGCAATTCCATCAGTTATGGTAGAGGCAATGGTAGAGGAGGTGATAGACAATCAGGTCGTTCATCCGGCCATGGAAGTTACGATAATGGCAGAAATGGTGGCGGTAGACGATATGGCCAACAGAGCGATATACGTAACTCTTAACTTCGTTCCGGGTTTTGGAATGCCAGGGGATGGAACCAGGATCAGAACTCTGATAATTATATTTTAAGACACTCTTGTATTTTAACACAAAATTTAGATATTTTAGCTATTGCAGAGACTCATCTCTTAAAAGATAGTGTGTTAGAGGTAAATGGATACCGTTGGTTTGGGTTGAACAGAACACAGTTACACAGGAACGCCAGAGCGGGTTCTGGTGGTGTAGGTTTCTTAGTAAAACAGGAGGTATATGAATCATTTGATATTACTGTTTTAAATGATTCATGTGAAGGTATTCTATGGTTAAAGATGATTCATAGGTCTGAAGATTTTACTTTGCTTCCATGTGTGTGTTACCTCCCACCACAGAATTCGTCTCGGTATTTCGATGTGAATTGTTTCTATGACAGCCTGTTAACGGATGTTTACACTTACCAGAATGACGGTATGATTGTTATATCCGGGGATTTTAACAGTCGTTGTGGTGAAATGCAGGATTTTATAGTTGGTGTTGATGATATCCCTGCACGTGATATTATAGATTTTACTACCAATTCATATGGTGAACTGTTGATTGAGTTTCTGATTAATTCAAACATGTATATGTTAAATGGTAGAAATTGTATGCAAAACGACTATACCTCAGTGTCTGTTAAAGGTTCATCAGTTGTTGATTACTGTATCACAACTCACGATAATGTGAGCAACTTATCCAATTTCGCAGTGACGTTAACATCTGATTTGATTAATAACGCCGATAATTTGAGAATCTTGGCACCAACTAGTATACCGGACCATTCTTTGCTTACCTGGCATATTGATAACAGTATTACTAATACTAACACTAGCACGCCTGAAGTACATTGTTCATATGATAAATTTGATGTTAATTGTATAAATGGCTCCTTTTTGAGTAGTGACGAGGTTCTAAGACAGGTTAATATTGTTATTGATAAATTAGAACTAGGTCTACGTACACAGAATGATGTTGATTCTGTATATCAGGATTGGTGCAGTATTGTTAAAAACAGTATGTATGATGAAATACCCTATAAAACGAGTGTTACTGGTGGCCACAATAAGAAGCACCGACCTGAAAAACCATGGTGGAATACTCAATTAACAGATTTGTGGTCAAAAGTGTGTAATGCGGAGAAAATATGGTTAAGTTGTATTAATAGGAACGATAACATACGATATAAATCAGATTTTGTCTATGCCAGAACGTATTTTGACAGGGAAGTCCAACGGGCAAAGCGTTACTATTGGTATTCACTTCAGAGTAATTTGTTAAATGAATGTAATGTTAATCAAGATAGATTTTGGAAATCCATTGGAAAGATTGGTGTAGGCTATAGTAAGAGTAATAGAATTCCAATGGAAGTTGTTCTTAATGATGGTTTAACCTCTTCAATGTTAGACACTGTCTTAAATAAATGGAAATCTGATTTTAATTCCTTATTCAATAATACATATACTAATGACACAGAAACCCATGTGTTAGATTTTGCCCAAGGTAATAATCAACTACCTTTTAATGATGAAATCACTGTATTAGAGGTTAAGAAAGCTATTGATAAAGCTAAGATTGGTTTGATGTTAATTGAGGTTTACGCCAGGGATGTATTCTTTCTCCATTGCTATTTAATCTGTATATAAATGACTTAGCTTTGTATCTGAAATCTCTTGGAGTAGGTGTCGCCTACGGTGATGATACCATTTGTTTATTATTATATGCAGATGACATTGTACTTTTAGCTGAAAACCCAAATGACCTGCAGGTATTATTAAGTGCTTTGAAAGACTGGTGCAATTTAAATGACATGTGTATTAATAGTGACAAAAGTAAAATAGTTCATTTTCGCCAAGAATCTACTCCGGTAACAAATATTTCGTTTACATGTGGAGCTGTCGAGCTACACATAGTTGATAGATATTTATATATTGGTATTGTGTTGCATGAACATCTAGATTATAATATAACTGCTAAAATGGTTGCTCAGAGTGCTAGTCGCGCGCTCGGTCTTCTTATAGCTAAATGTAAATCCGCTGGTGGCATTCCATATAATGTAGTTACCAAACTATACGACTCCATTGTTTGGCCCGTTATTGATTACGGTGCAGCAATTTGGGGATACAAGCACTACTCTTGCATCAATGCTGTTCAAAATCGTGCCATGCGGTTCTTTCTAGGAGTTGGCAAATACACTCCAAACGCAGCCGTTGCCGGTGAAATGGATTGGTTACCGCCATATGTTCGTCAGTTACAATCTATTGCCCGTCTTTGGTCGCGTATATCTCATGTGAATTCGGACAGAATCAATCGAGGAACGGCAGTCTGGGCAAACTCCTTAGCAAACATGAAATGTCGCAATTGGTTTTATAATGTTCGAAAAACACTTACCGAAGTTGAATTATATCAATATTGTAGTCTGGATAATGTCATACCTAAACATACTATTGTTTCGAAGGTTGAAAATGTATTTATGTCTAAATATAAACTGGAATGGCTTCAGTCGATCAGTAGACCAGCTAGTACTTCAGGGAGAGGTAGGAATAAGCTAAGGACTTACTGTACATTTAAACAACACTATTTAACTGAAAACTATTGTAAAATTATTATGTCTAGATCGCATCGGGCTGCATTTAGTAAATTTAGATGTGGCGTAGCACCTATAAGGCTTGAAACTGGCAGATACGAAAACCTACCAGTAGAAGACAGAACATGTACATTCTGTAACACAATTGAAGATGAGTCACATGTTATCCTTGAATGTAACCTTTATGATGATTTAAGAAACATATTATTTGATAAAGCTCAACTTATACAACCTGGTTTTGTTAATATGTCTAGTCAAGAACAACTTATGTTCATATTCACAAATGCACCCATTATTAGATTAGCTGCCAAAACCTGTTTTAGTATTTTACAACGACGTACCTCTTATCTATGTAAATAATGCACATTTTTGTAATTGTCTATAGGTCATATAGTACAATTGCTGTCCCCCCATGCATGTATTGTCGCAAACTCTCCTTTTTCTTCTCGTAATAATATGTCTCGGTTGCTACGGCTCTTACCAGGGTCTATCCTATTGTAGACTCGCTGGAGTTGTCTAGGGGGTTTCTTCGTTATTATATGTATTAATGATAACTCAACACAGTATTACATTTCTTCTATATAATATCTTGTTTATATTGGCATCAGAAATATCCATATATATATAATCAGTGATCTATATATATATATACATCGTATCATTAAAAGCTTATTTAACAATCCATTTGTGTGAGCCGAATATGCGCTTACACAGTATATTTAACATCCAATCTTTCTAATCCGTCATTACTCAATATCACTATAATCTAATCACTGTTTCTGATTAGATTAACTTTTAATCAACTTCGATATGGTTCGCCGAAACTCTATGTTTCTTCTGTGGCTGAACAATTTAATTATTCGACAAATCTTTATAAGTTATATTTCTTATAATGTCAATAATATCTAAGTATCATAAATACAGTTTATATGTTCTATATACTAGATTGAGATCACGACCTTTCTCGCTCCTGGAGTTAGGCTCTAGTGTGTCTGATCTATGTTAATAAAATCCATTTTCTTATATACATAATTGAATCAGTGTATATATGATATAACAATTCCTAAAACATCTGTTATTCCTAAACATCTGTTATGTTATCTAATATTACACCATCAAACCAGTTCGGTGCCTTTGTATTACATAACTGGACACCTGCAACCACGGCCTTGATAAACTGAGATTAGGCCTAACATCTTAAGTCATTTCCCGCGCGAAGCGAGATTGATAATTTTAGGCGCGAAAATAATAGCAGACGATTATGCATAAAACAAATATATATATATTACATGGTAAACATTTGGCCATATATAGAAACAGTTTAATGTATTTATATAATACATTACTATTTATATATAACAATAATAAATATTTCGTGCAAATTGGGGTTTTGCACAGTATACCCAATGTTTATATTGTGTACAACATATTCATGTCATGTTGTTACATAACCTGTAACCTGACGTTAAATAAAAAGTTGTTGTTGTTGTTGAGAAAGATTTGTTAACAGTTGGACATTAAGCAAAAATAAACTACAAACAGCGTTTCCTTTGCAAAATGATGATGTTCCATATTGAAATAGGATACACTGTGTAACTGTGTGTTGTATGGTCATGTTTATGTATAAATAGTTCTTCTTCTCAACAGATAGGCCTGTACCACATATTTACCTAGTTTTCTAGGGTAATTTTCTGTACAATACAACAGTTTCTGCTCTAATGACATATTGTTAAAATCATTGTCTGACAGTTGGCTTTCAAACACCTTTCGTCGTATCGCATTATACAGGCTACAGTCAAACAGAAAATGCATGTATGTGATTTGTTGTTAGGTATGTCGACTTATGAACTTAATGAAGCAAGCCGTGACAATATCCAAATTACAGCAGTGAATATAGATAGTTTTAGATAGTTTATTCTGAACAAAAAGCAAATGCTCATGAGTTCATTATAACATTGGCATTACAATACTTGGTCAATGGTGTATTGTTCAATCACAAATTCAACATTCAGTACATGCACATTTTGAAAGCATAATATCGAATTAAACTACATAGTGGTTACACATGATCAAATTGAATTCGAATAATTGTATAATATAGTGCAACGACCTGCAACCTGAAAGAGAAAATACATATATATACATACACGCACATGTACATACCTACATAATATTATGTAATCATACGTACACATGTATATTGCATACAATGTTCTATCGCGTGTACAACCATAGTGTGCTGTGGTACATGAATTAACATGAACAGAGCAGAACTGATCAATAACGTAGATCAGTTGTCGAATTAAAATGTGTTTGCCTTTTGTGCAAAGCGTACATGCAAACACCCAAACAATATTCGATAATAAATGTCTGCGTCGCATAAATAGTTTGTTTACAAATAAAATGAGCTTGTAACTGTATACTGTATATCTCGTTGTGATGGGAATTATAATGGGTTCAGCTCATATACTCTACATCATTCAATTCTAGTATAGAGCTGCGTTCTGAAACAGTTCGTCAACTTACGTTATTAACATTTGAGTTCCTGTTTACACCTTATGTTTCGTTTCGGTAAGGTGTAGTCTCGGGATCAGATAGTATAGTTAATTCAATGTTCGATTTTATTATGCGAGGCTGGAAATTCTTGTCACAATGTTGCATATCTGTTATATTGTTTTTCGTGTTGTTTGTTTTTGTAAGTACATGTATAGAGTTTAATTACGTGATGTCACAATGTTTGTTCGTATTCAATAATAGATGTAATATTATAAATGTATCTGTATTATACATGTATGTGCTAGCTCTCCTTTAATGGGGGATAATAAAGACTATATCTATGCTTCGCTATCGTTGTAAAATAAATAAAGTTTAAATTGTTTGACAGGCACACGCCTTCGGCCTCCACACACTCTAATCACACCTAATGGTACATTGTTTTTCTAAAACCATTTCTTAATTGCGCATTAGTGACCCCTATGTCCTTCATGTTCTTAGCATTACTAAGGCATCCACGATAACGTTAAACACACACAATGTAGTTCATACCCCAATGGAAACTATTAACCTGCGATTCATTACTTATATTCACATTAATTATAGTGTCCAATGAGACAAAGAAAAAGATCACACTTTCCAATTAAAAGGTATTTAGTCCAAATCTGCGACTTATCGTGTGGCGGGGATCTGATAATTAGATCATCATTGGAACAGCGTAAACTGTAGGATACACCTTTTCTCGTGACGAACGCTGCCTAACACTGCGAATGCACATGCCCGTAACTTCGAGTGCACATGTCAGCTGCATATCATTAGTCGGAAACCCTCATATGAAATTGTATACCAAGGCACATACGTTCACCGAAGGAAATGCAATAGCGATGTAAATATAAGGTTTTGATTGCATGCAGTGAAATAGGTAATTGTGATATACTAGAGTATAAACATATTCCAATACTATTTTTATTTTGATATTTTCAATGGAAATTATGTTTAACTCATATAATTATATTTCCTGTTATTGTCTCGTGTGCACAGTTATTCTGAATACTGTAGTGCATATGGCGGATATGAGTTTGTGGAAATATAAAATACGGTACATTACTGAATATTTTAATATTTTGGTATATAACTTTGCAGAATAAAATGCACTAAGCACGCATGATCTTATATACGCCATTAGCGCAAACCGATCTCGTATGCGCACTTGATAGAAACCGGATTAGTTCAAATACTCACGTGTCTACCAGGCACCTAGCCCATTTAGTGTCCCTTATGCAACCCACACATGACGCAAGCTAATCGTTCGCCTCTCTATATCGACCTACCGCGTAAGTTGTTTATTCTGAAGATCATCTAGAAAACGATTATACTCACATTGTTTCCATGTATACATATTTCGAATATATATATTTATGATCTGCCAAACAGAACTAATACAGCATACATAAACAGGTATATACCAATGTATTGTGCGTCGATAGTTTATATACTCCACAGCAATTGTCAACGTATAAGGAATGACTTTAATTTGATAAGTTTAATATTTGTATACATATTTCCAATATGGCCTATGTCTCGCGATAAAGATATGATTAAGAAATTTCCTCCTAGCGTGAATACACATACATAATAATTATAACCAACATGTACAGTTACGCCATGCAATATACATGTTGTACATTTGTTAAACAAATCCGGTGTCCTAACAGAATTGATATCCCGTATGAACTGAAGTTGCGCATGCGCATAATGGTACATCTTAGCGGGTGTAAGGAATGGGAGACATTCGCTTTATTTTCAATATTTGTGCTAATTATCAGTATTATGTGGCATTTATGAACCTATAGATATGTATAAAGTGTGTGTGTGTGTGTGCGTGCGTGCGTGCGTGTGTCGTGATCGATACCAATATGATGTTCCATCAATTGATCGCGTATTCGGTAAGTCATGGTTATACACAAACACGAGGATAGTGCAATAATGCAGACAGGAACCCATACACAAACACGAGGATAGTGCAATAATGCAGACAGGAACCCATTCCAGAGTCTCCTCTGGTTCTTTTATGTGTACGGTGTAAAGCACCGACACGAGACCTCGGTTTAAAGTCCCAACTGAAAGACTGTTAATTTTATTAGGGCCAGACTGGGGATCGAACCCGCGATCCATGGATTACCAGTCCAGTGTGTTACCACTGGACTACAGATACGTCTCATTGTATTGTGTATGCATCCTGATATGCAGTTGCTAGTTAGTTCACCCTCGATCTGATCGAGGTTGATAACTGATCTCTTAAAACAGTTTTAGTTGCGTGCTAGTGTTGAATTTAATTTATTTTTTATCATATTGTATTTCCAAATAGAATACACATTGAACAATGCATACACCACCAACTATGAAATAACGAAATTGAATATGAAACTTGTTTTTGACTGTGACCATGTCTGAATGGCAGTGATATTCTGAAGTATGTCATTTGTAATTCTATATTAATGAATAGCTGTGTAAGCCTTAAAGGTTATATATTTTCTTAATCAGTTGATCACGTATTCGGTATGTCATGGTTATACATAAACACGAGCGTTTTGAAATCTCATACACTGGAAATTGGAGTCTCATTTATAGCCTTTATCTATTTAAACTAAAGTGTAGGAAAGATATTGTTATATTATTGGAAGACAAAATGACAGAAGCATATTGAATGACAATCATTGTAGCATGACTTGATCTGTTGTTCTAATGAACAAAGAACGTATCTGTCGTTGTAAAATATGCATTATCTTTTCTATCATTCCAGCTAAACATAAATTATTTTTAATCTAACCAATATAGTTATACGTCATCATTATAATTAATTTACCAATTTTTACCCAATGTAAAATAGTATACACTTGTATAACAAAAACAAAACATGTGCTATGTAATTATTTCTTGATGTTCATGTATACAATCTTTAACACACTACCGTAACAATTTTGAGCCATGTGGAACCAGTATTTTCAACAGAAACAATGATTTTAAGAAGTCACTAAAACCACGTCGGCCAGTGTAAGAAGTGACATTTTATTTTACATTTTGACCAGTGTGAAATTTTGATCCCATTTTGCTAAACGCGGCATCTGTTAACATTGAACTGGCCTGGCTTTATGTGTATGTGTATGCGTATGTGTATGCGTATGTGTATGCGTATGTGTATGCGTATGTGTATGCGTATGATATTTAATAATAAATGCTTCTAAATAACAAAACTCCCCATATAAAAATTTGTTTGCATTGCATATATTTGCAAAAAATGGAGAAACGGCGTATTTTTGGGGCAAAAATGCAGTTGTTTCATTATTTTCCCGATATTTTCACAGTGCTCTATAATTAGTTGCTGTTTGCCATGTAATATAATCAATAAGAAACTACCATGACTGAATCTTATCAACTAACTTGTCAATGAATACATACAACGCCGCTCAGGTAAACCATGGTGGTCGGACAGATTGACTGATTTATGGAATAACGTTTGTAAATCTGAAAAGGTTTGGTTATCATGTACAGATCAGAGTAATAAGCTTACACTAAACTCTGAGTATGTTCGTACCCGTAAGTTGTTTGACCGCGAGGTTCAGAGAGCTAAGCGTTTCCATTGGTACTCATTACAATCTCAACTATTAGATGAATGCGATGTTGATACTACTAAGTTTTGGAAATCAATTGGTAAAATTGAAGTAAACTGTAAGAAAGATAACAGAATTCCAATGGAAGTCGTTTTAGAGGATGGGTCTGTTTCTAATGATATCGATATTGTTTTATCACGATGGAAAAATGACTTTAGCCCTCTGTTCAAAACCGCACATAATGTTACTGGTACTAATGCTACCAACAATATATCTGATAATGATCATAATCTTAATAATCATGTATCGGTGTTAGAAGTTCATAAAGCTATTAATTCTGTCAATAAAGGCAAAGCATGTGGCATAGACTGTATCCCTGTAGAAGTACTTAATAACGATGCAGCGCTATCGTTTCTTCACATTTTATTTAATATATGCTTTGATAATGTTATTGTACCATCAGTTTGGAGTAAATGTATAATTAATCCCATACCAAAATCTTCTACATTGGACAGAAGGGACCCGTTATCATACAGAGGTATTTCACTTGCCCCTGCTATGTATAAAGTATATTGTTCCATTTTGAACAGTAGATTAAGTACTTGGTCCGAGGCAAATGATAACGTATAAGATGATCAGAATGGTTTTAGAAGAGGTCGAAGTACAACAGACCAGATACTTGGGGTAAATAATATAATCGAGTCAAGACAAAAGTTACGCAAATCCACTTTCTGTGCATTTATAGATTTTAAGAAGGCCTATGATACTATTAATAGAAATATTTTATGGAAACGTTTATCTTATATAGGAATATCTGGTAAAATGTTTGGCGCATTGCAGTCATTATATGCATCTGTAATGTCATGTGTAAGGGTTAATCAATTTAAGACAGAATGGTTTGATGTCAAGTGCGGTTTGCGTCAGGGTTGTATACTTTCACCTATTTTGTTTAATTTATACATAAATGACTTGTCTCTATATCTTAAGACGTTTGGTATTGGTATCACAATTGGGGATGAGAAAGTTTGTATAATGCTCTATGCGGATGATATTGTGTTAATAGCGGAGTCTGTTGATGATTTACAAGTGCTACTGAATGCTTTAAATGATTGGTGTGCTCTAAGTGATATGACTGTAAATGCGTCTAAAAGTAATGTTGTGCACTTTCGTCCCAAGTCAGAATTAAGCACACAGTTTAGGTTCACGTGTGGAATAAATCAGATTAATATTGTTGACAGATATACTTACTTAGGTGTTGTTTTGCATGAACATTTGGATAATAATATTACAGTTAAATCTGTTTCTCAGAGTGCCAGTCGCGCATTGGGCTTACTTATTGCAAAATATAAATTAATGGGCGGTGTGCCCTATGATGTTTCTACAAAGTTATACGATTCGGTAGTTTGGCCTGTACTCAGTTATAGTGCTCCTTTGTGGGGGTTTCGATCATATTCGTGTATCGAAGCCGTTCATAATAGGGCATTAAGGTATTTTCTAGGTGTCGGCAAATATTCACCAAACAATGGTATTTCAGGAGATATGGGTTGGAAACCCCCAATAGTCCGACACTGGAAATGTATCTCGCTTTATTGGTCGAGACTTTCAGGTATGGATACCACAAGGATCAATAAGCGAGTGGCACTCTGGGCATATAGTAAAGCTAGTCGTTCATGTAGAAATTGGCATTTTAATGTTAAGAGCTATTATGAGGCTAATGATTTTCCTATGTACACTAGCTTTGCTAATCCTATATCTCGTACTTCCACACATAATATAGAGGTCAAAGCATATGATAAGTATATAAACTCTTGGTCAACCAAGATAAACAATGTCATAGGTCCCTCTGGACGCGGGTGGAATAAATTAAGAGTGTATAAATTGTTTAAAACTGACCATATTGCAAAATTGTATTACCACCCAGACATCGTTCTGGTTTTTGCAAATTTCGACTGGGGATTGCCCCCATTAGGATAGAGACTGGTCGGTATGAAGGTTTACCAGAGGAATCTAGGATTTGTCCGTTTTGTAATACTGCTACTATTGAAAATGAGATGCATGTAATATTGAATTGTCCAGTTTACAATGATTTAAGACAAGATTTATTCTCAAAGTCTTATGCGTGTAATATCAATTTCTACTCAATGTCTGATTATGATAAATATTGTTTCCTGTTTTCAAACCAAGAGATGATTCGTAATTGTGCCAAAACCTGTTTTATTATTCTACAGAGGCGTCAGTTTTTATTATGTAAATAAATTTTTAATTTGTGAATAATGTCATTATTACTTGTATTTCTAACTGCATTTTTTTAGTTCGTCTGTAATATCTCTGCTAATCATATTCGCTATTATCTGATCAAAGCGAAGGTAGATTTCATATGACCAATTCTTAATCAGTGTGCAATAGTACCTATTTTGTATTTCAGTGTTTTATTATTGTCTTATAGCGGTTTTTAATATCCGATTAGCAGGGATATTGCAGCTTTATCCCTAACATACTGTGATAAATGAGTATGTATAATTTTGTCCATCTCTTATAACTCCATGTTGGAGTGGTATTGTACTTTTATTATGTAAACTATACATGTAATATTATTGTAAATATTGTACGTACAATGATGAGATGTAAATACAGATTACTACTACTACTACTATATATAGACAATCATCCACACTTATCTCCACTGAAACTTCCAACTTTCTTTTGCTAATCTTATCTCTTCTACTTAAAAATTACTCCTTATGTGTAATTATTATGTATATATGTAATTATGATGTATATTTAGCAATGTATGACTAGTATTTACAACAAAAAATAAGTTTTTAAGAAGTGCCTCGGCGGCCAATCTAATTGTTGTACATTTCTGTCCGTGAGTAGTTTTGACCCCATTTTCCAAAATTCTTCATTATTTAACATTAATCTGGCCATTCTGCATGCGTATGTATATGTTGTTAAATAATAAATACTTCTCACTATCAAAATTCCCTGTATAATTTCTTTTACATTGCATAGATTTTGAAAACGATGGAAAAATCGCGTATGTTTGGCGTTACAATCTGTTTGTTTCATTTTTCCCCTGATAATTTCGATGCGCTCTATAATTATTTGATGCTTGTCAAGTAATATTATCAATAACAAACTACCAAGACAAATTTGAGCCATATGCAAACAGTATGTTACAATACAAATTAAGTTATTATGAATTCACTAATATTGCCTAGGAAATGTCAATTTTGGTACATTTTTGAAGCAAAGCCTGTATGCACCTAGTCATGCATTGAGGTACTAATCGGCCCTGATAGTCTAGAGAACACATGTTTCCTAACATCAAGAAAAAACTGTGAAACAGTGAACCGGGCATATCTATTCAGTACTCCGAAATCGACAACATTTTCAAGAAATGCTGTCTACCGTACTCATGCCACTATAATTCTAAAGCTGTACTTGCTTCCTTCGAGCTCTGTTTTAAGGCAGCCGGAATACCCGTGTAACTCTGGCAACAGGCTGATCTTTTATTAGATGAGGACAAGGAGGTCTCAATGCTGCTGAAGACTCAAGTTTAAAGAACACTTACCGCGCACAGATGCGTCTCGGTATGGTTCACGCCAGAGACGTCACAGTGTACACACATATTCTGCTTATTTACGTATATACAACCTATAGGAATTGGTCGCACAGGCTACGTATCGTTTTATTACATTTACACATACATATACAATGAAATCATCCACATGATGGTTCCTCCAAACATCTTGCTACAGAATGTAGCTGGGTGTCCATGCACTTATAACACTACTATGTATAAAAGTAGACGTAACACTGCCGTTATTTGAGTGTCACACTTATTGTCCAGAACCCTCTCTCTCTCTCTCTCTTCTCTCTCTCTCTCTCTCTCTCTCCAGCATCACTCGCACGGTGTGACACACATATTACATCATTTTGATTGATAGGTATAGTACGACAGAAAATCGTTTTATCTTTAACAGAGAAAATAATATTATAATAACAACATATCATAACATAAAAGGGCGGGTGGGTCGGGAAAACGTAAATACGCTTGATACCTGCTTAAACTCGAATGAGAATTGTATTACAAAATGTATGTCTTCTGATTGGCTAATACCTGATGGTCAGATAAACTGACCATAGTATAGCCACTCAAGCATAACCTACACGATCGAATATAACTATATATATACCACGGCTATAACAGGCCTATTGTATGGCTGTTGAATTTTTCCTCCCTCGTATGGATGAAAATCACGTGACGTAAGCAAAAATCGTAGTAAAATATCGTCGTCTGTGAATAGTAAAATGGCTACATCGCTACCTGCAGTAGGTGCAATTTGCACTGCTAAGCGATAAATAGGAAACTAGAGGATTATCGGGCATTTTATGATGGCTTAGTAACAAAATGTAAGATGCATTGCCAGGCCAAGAGAGTTCCATTTCCCCACCCACTACAGTTGGCCACGTTAATGTCCAGACAAGTCACGCAACTGCAATGCACATGTTTACGGGAAATATCTCAAACAACACAATTAATGTCCATGTCCATGACACAAAATAAGAAGTGCAAATAATCCTTTCCCCTCGGCGTTTGACGTTTTGTCAACTTTTAAACTGAATGTGTTGGACAGTGTGTACGAACATAACAGTGTGACAGGAGGCGTGGCTAAAATATTTTTATACATGTATTTTATTAATATTGTTCATGATTATACATTATTCTGCCAACGTGAACTATTAACACATACATTTATTATTGTTTGAACAAAAAGATTAATACATTCTGGCTAATATTGAAAATTAGCATTAGATTTTTAGAAATTTTTTATTTCAGGGAGGTAATTTGTAAAGCCGTCAGCCAAATCATGGAAAGGAGAGAAATTAGGCGGCACGCCGACAAAGTAACACGCACATTTCTTCGTTCGTAGCATTATATTGAGTCATATTAGAATGGAAATAATAGTTGTCTTGCCGTGGTACGGCCTGCGTGGTTAATTCCTACGCATCAGAACTCCAAACCGTGGTTTATTCCTACGCAACAGAACTCCAAACCGTGGTTTATTCCTACGCAACAGAACTCCAAACCGTGGTTTATTCCTACGCATCAGAACTCCAAACCGTGGTTAATTCCTACGCAACAGAACTCCAAACCGTGGTTTATTCCTACGCATCAGAACTCCAAACCGTGGTTTATTCGCCGATATACCACGGCAAGACAAATAGTATTTCCTAATTATATATATATAACTTGCAAGTGTCTACCGATAAAAATGTTCCATATTTTACATTTTGGCTTGAACATATATAAAGATATGGGCGTCTTAATTTATATGTGATAACATATATATAGTTGAGCTCATGGCTACGTACCACACTGTCGGACATATAAGTAGTTATAACCTCTGGGTTTGGACGTCCACACATATTCCAAGAGAAGCAAGGATCTATGAACATTGTAAGTTATCAGTTATAGAGTGTGAATATCATGTGTTTTTCGAATGCAGCAAGTACAGAAATATGAGAAACCAGTACTCGCATGCATATATATATATAAATATATAAACACCAGACTACAAATGTGAACATATAGAATAACAATTAATGTCAAGGTGTGTCAGAAACATTTTTTTATTTGTGCTCAGTTGAGTCGAGCAAAAGTTATAGGTACAACTAGTTATCAAACCAGTATTCTAACAGTGACTCAACATTTTGTCTGTATACGCTAAGGAGGAATTTACCGTTGTTGCAATAACGCATGACTTAGTGTGTGATGCCAAACACAACGTCACATTGTGTAGTTGTTTTAGGTCATTTGCCGGAATTAACCACTTCGGTGTACGGCCTGTATGGTTAATTCCTACGCATCAGAACCCCAAACAATGTTTTATTTGCCAATAAACAATGTAAAGACAAATGTTATTTCTTACCCAATATAAGTAATTTAAGTAAATTGTAAGTCGTTTGAGTCGATTGTGACATATACTAAATAACATAGCATTAAAACATATGTAACAGCATGGGAATGTAATATACCTTTTCGTATTAAGGTATTTATTTTCTATATTTGATTGCGTAGACAGTCGCCATTCTTGAGCAGTTAACGAACATATTCTGTAACGGGTGTTTTCATTGGTCAAGGATATTTCTTTTTGGAACAGTTAACTTAACATATAGTATAGGGTTATTTTCATGCAATGGACTGGTCTATTAATTTTATCCAATGGTTTACAATAAGTAGACTAACTCCGCGTTGTTAGCACGAATGTCCGTGATTTTGTCCTATATAACTTGAGGTCTGCGGGTTGTTAGGAGAGATGGGACGTTAAACCGAGGTCTCGTGTCGGTGCTTTACACCGTGCACGTAACAGAACCAGAGGAGACTCTGGAATGGGTCTCTCTCTGTATCATTGCACTATTCTGCAAAAATCTAAAATGACTAATCTCTTCAGGAGACGTCGCTCATATGGGCAACCGGTAGAGACGATAAATAAACGTAAAACACACACTTGTTAGGAGAGGTGGTAGCTGGCTTATGGTCAGTTACACAGAGCTCAGGCTTTGACTTATACACTGTTCACTGTGTGATATAACTAAAATGCTTCGGCGGTTGGGTTAATCATATAATACAACTTTATTCACCAAGCTACTTTAATTAATTCCTAAATACATGTTAGGGTTTTGAGCAGAAAACATTGAGATATAATAAAGTGATAAACATATATGATAATAAAATTATATTAGCAGCACTCAATATTGTGTTTGGTTGTCTTTGATGGTTTGTCTTCCTAGGTGGTCAGGACGGTGTAGTATAGTGTTTTGAATCATTGAGTCGTATGAGAAGTGTCCGTCCGTCAGTATAGCTACAGCTTAGTAAAGGTTGGATTGTCATATGTCTGTCCATATTGCATACAGATCTGAGGTTGTGCGTCCGTCTGTCATTACGTCTACCACTATACGTATCTGAACCTGGGTTATAGGCCCATTACGGTGTATCTAGTTGTGACCAGTGAAACTAGTTCATTCCACCTATTACATTGAAGTTAGCACCTATTACATTGGTACAGGGGCCTATACATAGACATACAGAAAGAAATCCTAAGTGTTGTTAGTTCATGCGAAATATGTGCTATTGATTATGATAACATGAGAGCTGAAGCCGGGTAGTTAGCCTGCCATTCTCAATTCATCGACGATCAACAGAACAATTGTATTGAATACCCCGATAAACGAAACCTTGATTGCTTTTATTTCTTTTGTGTAGGCCTACTTTAGTTTAAACATATTTATTTTCTGTCAATACATGATTATTGAGTAGGCCTACTTTGAATTGTTTGCATTGTTTGGTTAATGATTCACGATTGTAAATGACCTTTACTGACTTTTGTATCATTTGTTTTACTGTTCAGACGTTGCACAACTGTTGTATCATTTGTTTTACTGTTCAGGCGTTGCACAACTTTTGTATCATTTGTTTTACTGTTCAGGCGTTGCACAACTTTTGTATCATTTGTTTTACTGTTCAGGCGGTGCACAACTTTTGTATCAATTGTTAATGCCTTTTCATTTTGACTCTGACAGAAAGCTCGGACAATGCTATTTTCTCCTTTGAAACAAAAACATATCAATGGAACATACTCTGTACTTGATAATACATTTGACACATTCATAGCCACATTTTGGTTTAAACATATATTTTATTCAGTTCATTCAATATATATACGGTATATAAATACAACAGGATATCTGAAATGGATTGGAAAGCCACAAAAATAGCCACATATTAGCAAAAGAATAATATTTTTAACCTAAATGTTAATATTTATATCAAATAAATGTTGCATTCCTGAGTGGGCAATACGAAAAATGTCACCCTAAGCACATGGATATATATTATATTATGCTCGAACCATGTACCAGAATTTGAAAATAAAACTGGTTTACAGCAATCGTTAAGACAGCCAATTGCATAGATACTCCCCATGCAACGATATACACGATTGCATGTGATTTTTAACGTTTTTAAAACAAGGCTTTTACTGTATAAATGTTGTTGACATGTCAACACAGTGAGGTATGGGTCATGGCCAGGGATACTGCAGTGACAGAAGAGGTCGAGGGTAGAGTTGACTAGGGTACAATTTGACTGTGGGGCGTATCTATGCAATCAAGTTGAATGGGAGAGGGGGGAATACTAAATAATATTGACAACTTGGCCTATGGGAATATTGCGTTGAGTAATCATGCAAGGTATAATAACAAAGTACGGAATAAAATAAATGACTAAAATAAAGTATATGTACAGACTAGAATGAAGTATGAACTAGAATAGACTAGGCTGTCCGATTAGTGCAGTGGTTAGCGCGCTCGCTTCTCACCAATGCAACCCTGGTTCGATCCTCGAACCGGGAAGTATGTGAGATGGTACGGTGTCACCAGATCGGACATGTTGGTTTTCTCCGGGTACTCCGGTTTCCTCCCACACACGAATGACTACATTTACGCTTTCATCCGCGCTAACGAGAGTGATTAATATAAGTTGTTAGAACTTGCTTCGCAATCGTTGTATAATAAATAAAGTTTAAACTTTTAGAATAGACTAGAATCAAGGCATGGACTATAATCATTTTACAATGGCTACAAAGTCTTGTTTCTTTTTCTAAACTTCTGCATCAGGCTGATCTTCCTGTTCGCGATTTTGATAACATTGTGCACGTAAATCAAATAGCACGTGTTTAACTCTTTCCTGCTTTTTTAATATTGATACCTGTTTTAGTTTACGAGTAATGCTGTATTAGGTGTAGTACATGCGTCTCTTTGACTGTAAACAAACGGGCGCCATTTTGAATACGTTTTATAGTAACTCATTTGCATATAAGGGAATATAAAGTAGGTCACGCGCGTGCGCGTCACTATATAGCCTATTGATGACGTATCGCGCAACTACCGAGCTCTTTGTTTTTTAGTAAACCCGGCTCTTTGCATATAAGTTAATATAAGTAGGTCACGCGCGTGCGCGTTTATTGATGACGTATCGCGCAACTACCGTGTACGAAGGCGTATCTAGTAACGAGTATCTACGCGGCGTCCATTTTGGATGACCTCGGTTTATCGGATAATCTTATAATTCGCGAATAATGCGACATATGTCCGCTATTATATATCCGGAGCGTCGTCGCATTTCTTCGAAGACACTAGTCAGAATAATCGGTGGCCCCGCCACGTACCCGGATGACACCCTCACGCTTCCAGTCGCATCCGTTCTCGAGTCAATAACATCCGAACAGAGCCGCTTCCAACTGGTCCGTACCGGGGGGTACCTCCATTCTCCGCCCACAAAAGGATTCAGATCCGGGCTGGCCCGGGGTAGAGTTATCGCTGCATCGGCCCTCATTTACGGTACGCTCTATGTGAGACCGTGTACCGAGGTCGTGTAGCGAGTGGTTGTCGCGGGACAACGACTGGATGTCACGGATATCCGGTTACCCGATGGTGACCAAATCCAGCTCGCAATCATGGGTCGCCACCTCCGTACGACAGGAAGTCGCGATAGCGCAGCTTCAGGTCCGGAGTTCGAGCCCCGTTGGAGCCGTTACGAGCGTCGCCATTTGAATTCTCTCTCCGTCAGGAACGATCAGTCGGAATAACTCGTTTCGCGATCGAGCTAAAATAAATTTGTATAAAAAAACGACGTTCTTTTACGACATCGATATACCGATCTGTACAGTAACAGAGTGAAAGTGGTGTATAAGAAAACGAAGCGACTACACTACACTACATACCCTAGTACAGCGACCAATGGAAACGAACCGCTCTATAAATAGCCAGCGCGTACGTTTCTATAAATAACGACTACGAACCGCTTTATAAATAGCGATCTCGTACCATTCTATAAATATAGACTACGAACCGATCCATAAATAACCAACGCTTCTATATAAAGATAGACCGATTAGAACGGTCTCAGTCCTCAAGCGGCTTCAACGAATATACGGGTAAGTTCATTATATTATTCGAGCTAGGCGTACGTTTTTATCGAGTAAGAAATCATAATTACAAACTTAACCTATGTACGAAAATGAATAATATATATCCTTACGTATACTTCCATAAAAACGCGAGAAATTATTAATAATCCGTAATGTACGTTTTACAGGGATTCCATCAGGAATGAGATATACATAGCGATAAGTCGTAACAACTTGTTTCGCGATCTAGCAATTTTGTAATAAAATAATATTATCCATTCTATATGAGACGCTGGATGCAACGATTAATATAAATGTTCAAATTATAAAACCCGTCCGCGCGAACGTATGTCTGGTGGCAATAGAGGTTAGTCATATAAATAACGCGTATATATCCGAATAAATCATATCGGTTAGTATGACGCATACTATCTCGTCTGTTCGATACAACGGAATGGCTCCAATAATGAATGCGATGTATGAGGTTATATGTTGACCCTAAATAACCTTATCCGGGAATGCGAGAAAAATCGCCAGCTCAGTAGGCACACGAAATTAAAACAGCATGGAACCAAACGCTGACACATTCATACAGGTAATTATAAATATGATTCTAAAGTAATTAACGCGTGTACATACCACGGTTGTCATCTCTGAGCCGCAACATAACTGATTAACTTAACTTAATCGGGAGATCGATTTTGTTAAATGTCAAACACTCGTTTCGCTATCGCGCTAACATAAATTTGTAATTACAGCCCCAGGTTCAATAAAATAATACACGCTTTCATAAAATATTACGTTAGTGTGTGTGTGCGCGTGTGTGTGTGAGTGCTTGTGTGTGCGTGCGTGCGTGCGTGCGTGCGTGTGTGCCTGTGTGCGTGTGCGTGCGCGCGTGTGTGCGTGTGCGTGTGTGTGTGTGTGTGCGTGTGTGTGTATGCGTGTGTGCGTGTGCGTGTGTGTGTGTGTGCGTGTATGTGTGTGCGTGTGTGTGCGTGCGTGCGTGCGTGCGCGCGTGAGTGCGTGCCTGCGAGCGTGCGTGCGCGTGCGTGCGTGTGTGATAAGAATGTAATATTTGGCAAGTTACTGATTCCCTCTATCAGGTTGTATGTTGTTTGCGGTTATTTTAAATAATGTATATCTATTTACCTTACCACACGCCCGTCTGTCTGTCCGTCCGTCCGTCCGTCTGTCTGTCTGTCTGTCTGTCTGTCCGTCCGTCTGTCCGTCCGTCCGTCCGTCCGTCCGTATGTATGTATGTCTGTCTGTCTGTCCGTCTGTCTGTCCGTCTGTATGTCCGTCCGTCCGTCTGTCCGTCCGTCTGGCGGTCTGTCTGTCGGTGGAGCATCTTCTGCCTCGTGCACTGTCCTCCGAAACAAAGGCTTTGCCGATGCATATGTCTCAAGTGTGTGTGAGTGTGTGCGTGTGCGTGTGTATGAGGAGATGGTTGCGTTATGTGTACATATTGTTGAAAATATATATGGTGCTCAGGGAACACAGAATGTATGTGTGTATACATATTGTTGAAAATATATAAAGTGTTCAGCGAACACAGTGTGCGTGCGTGCGTGTGTGCGCGTGCGTGTATGTGTGTGTGTGTGTGTGGGCGCGCGTGCGTGCGTGTGCGTGCGTGCGTGCGTGTGTGATAAGAATGTAATATTTGGCAAGTTACTGATTCACTCTATCAGGTTGTATGTTGTTTGCGGTTATTTTATATAATGTATGTCTATTTACATTACCACGATAATTTATTATGTATAGTTTAAGTATTGGTTTCAAATGTTCAAACTTTATTCAACAACTTAGGTACATACGCATACTGAACTGCAAAAGCATCATATACTATAACACATATTACATAATATCAGCATAATATCAATGGCGTCTCAGAATACGGTTATAAAATCATATTATTTCCAGGGAACGACAATACCAGTTTTACATGAGTTTACGTTGCTTGAAAGTATACATATTGTGTAAGGGGATCATTCTTGTATTTATTCACAGTGTCTACTATGATAAAGATTAAGGAGGTAATAATAATAGTGTGTATACGTTGTTTTGCGTTTATTTATCATCACTGATTTCAATGTAAACATTAATAAGTGACAATGCAGGTATCAAACAGCCTAGTATAAGGAGTTTAAGGGAGATTCCATTCAAGCAAAGAGTACGAAGGCGTATGTTCGGTGCCCATCTCGGACGATCTAGTAACAGCGTATAAGTCTCTACGCGAGAACGGCAGCCATTTTGGATGGCATATTAGTTTATAACGCCTTCTCTGTTTTCTGTTTTAATTTTTAAATTTGTTTTAAATTGTATTTTAATTTTAAACTAGTATGTTTTGTAGGACTAAATGATAAATGTTCTTGAACCTTTGAGAGTGTATATTACTCTGACGCAATATGCATTTAGACCTGAACGGCCTAAATAACCAACGGTATATTCAAACCATTTTTCCGTAATTATTCTACCATTTGATAGATAAGTTGTATTGTCAGGAAACTGTATACACATGTATATAGTCTCTAAACAAACAGACCTATCAAGAAATAATGATGTTTCATGTATATTTCCATGAATATGCTTTATGAATACATGTTCACTTATATCAGTGTATAAAGAAAGCATTTTGAGTTTTGAAATCGTTCAGAGAGCTACCCCCCTGTGTAGCCCCTGTAATTAATTAGTGCCACATATACATATTTTGAATATTGTATGATATCTAATTAACATATCCCGTAGCTTCCAAAACAAATCATGGAATCGCTATCTGTAGAACATCATTCACGTAATATTTTATGTCTCAAATAATCTTAAGAATTTAGCTAGGAATTAAAGACAAATTTCTAACCACCGTGGGACCAAATCTGACGCAGGTAATTATAAATAGCGCGTGCCCGTGAACGAATCATTCA
>CM026391.1:23014778-23123538 GCA_014843695.1 Archivesica marissinica | reverse complement strand
AGTGGCGCTCCAGCTGTTATATAGATACGTCATATAGTGGCGCTCCAGCTGTTATATAGATACGTCACATAGTGGCGCTCCAGCTGTTATATAGATACGTCATATAGTGGCGCTCCAGCTGTTATATAGATACGTCACATAGTGGCGCTCCAGCTGTTATATAGATACGTCATATAGTGGCGCTCCAGCTGTTATATAGATACGTCATATAGTGGCGCTCCAGCTGTTATATAGATACGTCATATAGTGGCGCTCCAGCTGTTATATAGATACGTCATATAGTGGCGCTCCAGCTGTTATATAGATACGTCATATAGTGGCGCTCCAGCTGTTATATAGATACGTCATATAGTGGCGCTCCAGCTGTTATATAGATACGTCATATAGTGGCGCTCCAGCTGTTATATAGATACGTCATATAGTGGCGCTCCAGCTGTTATATAGATACGTCACATAGTGGCGCTCCAGCTGTTATATAGATACGTCACATAGTGGCGCTCCAGCTGTTATATAGATACGTCATATAGTGGCGCTCCAGCTGTTATATAGATACGTCATATAGTGGCGCTCCAGCTGTTATATAGATACGTCATATAGTGGCGCTCCAGCTGTTATATAGATACGTCATATAGTGGCGCTCCAGCTGTTATATAGATACGTCATATAGTGGCGCTCCAGCTGTTATATAGATACGTCATATAGTGGCGCTCCAGCTGTTATATAGATACGTCACATAGTGGCGCTCCAGCTGTTATATAGATACGTCACATAGTGGCGCTCCAGCTGTTATATAGATACGTCACATAGTGGCGCTCCAGCTGTTATATAGATACGTCATATAGTGGCGCTCCAGCTGTTATATAGATACGTCACATAGTGGCGCTCCAGCTGTTATATAGATACGTCACATAGTGGCGCTCCAGCTGTTATATAGATACGTCATATAGTGGCGCTCCAGCTGTTATATAGATACGTCATATAGTGGCGCTCCAGCTGTTATATAGATACGTCATATAGTGGCGCTCCAGCTGTTATATAGATACGTCATATAGTGGCGCTCCAGCTGTTATATAGATACGTCATATAGTGGCGCTCCAGCTGTTATATAGATACGTCATATAGTGGCGCTCCAGCTGTTATATAGATACGTCACATAGTGGCGCTCCAGCTGTTATATAGATACGTCACATAGTGGCGCTCCAGCTGTTATATAGATACGTCACATAGTGGCGCTCCAGCTGTTATATAGATACGTCACATAGTGGCGCTCCAGCTGTTATATAGATACATCACATAGTGGCGCTCCAGCTGTTATATAGATACGTCATATAGTGGCGCTCCTGCTGTTATATAGATACGTCATATAGTGGCGCTCCAGCTGTTATTGGTGGAGGAAGACACCAGATGCCCCTTAGAGTATTCAGACATGGGCATAATAATAACAATAATAATAATATTAACAATAATAAAGATTTTATTTAACGAAGAAACGTATTTGACAAGGTCAATCTTCCATAAGGCCATCATAACAAAAACAATTATATACAGCATATTTAAATACAGTCTACAACCGTTATGTCGAATTCCGTCGGATCGAACAAAATACTTCGACATAACCGAAGTTTGACTTAAACGAAATTCGATATAAACAGAGCCAGTTACAATGATAGTGTCTTAAACGGGACTTTGAATCGACTTCGAGATAACCGGAGAATTCAACATAACCGACTTTGACATAGCGGATGTAGACTGTACATAAAAGTAAACACACTGCATGAACCATTGGACGCTTACTCATAAACGAGGAACTAGAGAGCTGCATTTAAATAATATACACATATGTGTGTGTGTGTTAGTTTATACCAATTTATTTTAGCTCGATTGCGGAACAACTTCATACAACTTATATTAATCACTCTCGAGACATCATGCCTGATGGAATCCATCGCCATGAGGGAGAGAGAAGAGGCAATGTGGAAATTGCATAAGGACACGTGGAAATTAAATGCCTTGCATAAGGACACAATCGTAACGGCTCCAGCGGGGTTCGAACTCCGGACATTTCGCACCTGAAGCGAATGCGAGTCCATTGCGCTATCACGACTTCCACATATATGTGTTCGCAGGATGACTCTAAAACGTGTGGCTACATTTTGGTGAAACTTGTGGATATATAGGTTGTTGGTCCCGGGTGAAGTGATTAGATTTTGGGAGAAACTGGTCAAGGAAAGTGGTCATGGCGATCAGTCCACAGCGAGTGTTGGTATAGCTGCGAGTGATATTCATAGTTCATTATTGTGATAGGTAATACAGACGGATCTGTAGTCCAGTGGCAACACGCTGGACTGGTAATCCGGGGATCGCAGCTTCGATCCCCCATCTGAACATAATAAAATTAATAGTCATTCAGATGGGACTTTTAACCGAGGTCTCGTGTCAGTGCTTTACACCGTGCACATAAATGAACCAGAGGACTCTGGAATAGGTATCGGCCTGTATCATTGCACTACCCTATACAATCTAAAATGACTAATCTCTTCAGCAGGCGTCGTTCAGCCGGATCATGTTTTCGATTTTATCTCCGGGCATGCATGCTTTTACGGTATTTCATTCAGTGAAACAGTTTCCAACATGTGTACTCTTTTCATATTTAAATAACCTGCACCTAGGTCCAACACGGTCTTTAATACGAGTGTGACATGGAGAAACTTTCTTTCACTCGGTGACGTCATAAACAGACGTTTGATGTAAATAAGTCAGTCGACGACCTCGTTATCACATTTTTAAAGCTCTAGAAACAATGTCAGGCGGCGACAGAGATCATTTAAAATAATATGTGAAATGGAACTCTTTTTCTGGGATATCGTGGACCATTTTGCACAAGAAATTGTCTGGAATCTACTCGAAGAAAAGAGAAAGTACAGCTAATGCAAGATGACCTGAACAGGGAGACATTTAGAGAAGTGGAGGACCTCGCTAATGATGATTATATTACAAATAGAGCTGATACAGGAACAACTCAAATCAACATACAGTCTACATCCGCTATGTCGAATCCCGTCGGACCGAACACAATACTTCGACATAACCGAAGTTTGAGTTTACGAAATTCGATATAAACGGAGCCAGTTATATGTAAAATGATAGTGTCTGAAACGGGACTTCGATCCGACTTTGGGATAGATAACCGGAGAATTCGACATAACCGACTTTGACATAGAGGATGTAGACAGTATTGGATGGATATATTGACGAGTGGTTTGGGATGCCTTACGAGAGTAAGATTATCGTATTATCCATGAGATACATCGGTCAGTTACTGCCCCTGAATACTCCTTAAAAGTAGATAGGTCATATTACGTGTTTTACTCTGTTTTTATCGTTGTTTCCTTTGCATAACATGCTAGCAAATTTATTCTACTATCGCTTTATATGATTATTAAATTACTATATCTCGATAGCTCTCCTACAGTATATGCAATGGGTACTTATTTGTAAAACACAGCTATCAGTTAATTAACACGATTTTGATAAAATCACAATTATCATACCACAACATCTGGTTAGGGCACAACAGTAAAAACAAAGGATTCTAACTAAAAGGACCTATTCACATTTTGGAATAAATCAGACTTTATCTGCCAAGGGAGGTAATAGAAAATTAGAGATGTCGCCCATCGACGAACTCATTTCATTTGATAAGATTTGCTAACAGGAGAGTATTTAACAGATACTGTAACTTCATGCATAATATTTATGAAGGGTAGACAACTGGTCGAGAATAGCATCCATTCTGCGCTCTTGTAAGAGTAAAATATATAATAATGGAGATATGACATAAACTGGCGTATTAGATACATGTTATTACGTATAATGTAATACATTTGTATAGGCCTTTCCCGAAAATAGGTAGTCTCCCTTGCTAATTATCTCCCATTGTGACAAGTGCGCATGTGTAAAACTGCGAGTAATTAGATTTACTGAACCGTAAAATTAAGTCATGTTCGAACAGCCGATTTTGAACAGATAACTCCAATACATGTGCTACTACTATGACGTATTTACAAGACCACCATATACCAATATGGTATCTACATATGCAATATTCTGAAACTACAAGTTTACAGGGTACATAGTAATAGGCGGCGGCATACTTTACCTAACATACGCACATAATTTACCTAACATACGCACATATTTTACCTAACATACGTACATATTTTACCTAACATACGCATATATTTTACCTAACATATGTACATATTTTACCTAACATATGTACATATTTTATATTTTACCTAACATACGTACATATTTGACCTAACATACGTGCATATTTTACCTAACATACGTACGTATTTTACCTAACATACGTACATATTTTACCTAACATACAGACATATTTTACCCAGCATACGTGCATATTTTACCTAACATATGTACATGTTTTACCTAACATACGCACATATTTGACCTAACATACATACATATATAACCTAACATACGTACATACTTTTACATAACATACATACATATTTTACCTAACATACATACATACTTTACATAACATACGTACATACTTTACATAACATACATACATACTTCACCTAACATATGTACATATTTTACCTAACATACATACATACTTCACCTAACATACGTACATATTTTACCTAACATACATACATACTTTACATAACATACATACATACTTTACCTAACATACGTACATATTTTACCTAACATACATACATACTTTACATAACATACATAGATACTTTACCTAACATACGTACATACTTTACATAACATACGTACATATTTTACCTAACATACGGACATATTTTACCTAACATACGTAAATATATTACCTAACATACATACATATTTTACCTAACATACGTACATATATTACCTAACATACGTACATACTTAATCTAACATACATACATACTTAACCTAACATACGTACATACTTAATCTAACATACGTACATACTTAACCTAACATACGTACATATTAAATTAAGTAAAGTGTACATAACATATTTATGACAGGCAACATTCTGCGACATAAATTCGCATGTATAGAGTTAGAACGTGGTATTCACAGCACAACGCCATTCATGTATTAGACTATTGGATATTGGTTATACTGATAAGCCCATTAATAAACGCTTCAAATATGCTTCAAGTTGCTTGGAAATTCGTTCGCTATTATAGTCTGTAATCTATGCATGCAAATGAAGATATCTCTATATTAGAGTTTGCGATATTTACCAAACATCGATATTCTGCGAGAGTTTGCGATATTTACCAATCATCGATATTCTGAGAGAGTTTGCGATATTTACCAAACATCGATATTCTGCGAGAGTTTGCGATATTTACCAATCATCGATATTCTGCGAGAGTTTGCGATATTTACCAAACATCGATATTCTGCGAGAGTTTGCGATATTTACCAAACATTGATATTCTGCGAGAGTTTGCGATATTTACCAAACATCGATATTCTGTGAGAGTTTGCGATATTTACCAAGCATCGATATTCTGCGAGAGTTTGCGATATTTACCAATCATCGATATTCTGCGAGAGTTTGCGATATTTACCAAACATCGATATTCTGCGAGAGTTTGCGATATTTACCAATCATCGATATTCTGAGAGAGTTTGCGATATTTACCAAACATCGATATTCTGCGAGAGTTTGCGATATTTACCAAACATCGATATTCTGCGAGAGTTTGCGATATTTACCAAGCAGCGATATTCTGCGAGAGTTTGCGATATTTACCAAGCAGCGATATTCTGCGAGAGTTTGCGATATTTACCAAACAGCGATATTCTGCGAGAGTTTGCGATATTTCCCAAACAGCGATATTCTGCGAGAGTTTGCGATATTTACCAAGCATCGATATTCTGCGAGAGTTTGCGATATTTACCAATCATCGATATTCTGCGAGAGTGCGATATTTACCAATCATCGATATTCTGCGAGAGTTTGCGATATTTACCAATCATCGATATTCTGCGAGAATTTACGATATTTACCAAACATTGATATTCTGCGAGAGTTTGCGATATTTACCAAACAGCGATATTCTGTGAGAGTTTGCGATATTTACCAAACATCGATATTCTGCGAGAGTTTGCGATATTTACCAAACAGCGATATTCTGCGAGAGTTTGCGATATTTACCAAACAGCGATATTCTGCGAGAGTTTGCGATATTTCCCAAACAGCGATATTCTGCGAGAGTTTGCGATATTTACCAATCATCGATATTCTGCGAGAGTTTGCGATATTTACCAATCATCGATATTCTGCGAGAGTTTGCGATATTTACCAATCATCGATATTCTGCGAGAGTTTGCGATATTTACCAATCATCGATATTCTGCGAGAATTTACGATATTTACCAATCATCGATATTCTGCGAGAGTTTGCGATATTTACCAATCATCGATATTCTGCGAGAGTTTGCGATATTTACCAATCATCGATATTCTGCGAGAGTTTGCGATATTTACCAATCATCGATATTCTGAGAGAGTTTGCGATATTTAACAATCATCGATATTCTGCGAGAATTTACGATATTTACCAATCATCGATATTCTGCGAGAGTTTGCAATATTTACCAAGCATCGATATTCTGCGAGAGTTTGCGATATTTACCAATCATCGATATTCTGCGAGAGTTTGCGATATTTAACAATCATCGATATTCTGCGAGTGTTTGCGATATTTACCAAACAGCGATATTCTGCGAGAGTTTGTGATATTCCGAATGGCTGCAGGCTGTAATAGAATCATGCTTAAGCTAACAACATGTATATATTAATTGTTTTCTTTATAAAAACAACAATAGCTTTGTACAAGTGGCATAGCGTTGTGATATCAATGTGGACCAGCTTAGTGTTTGACTAATATCGCAGCATTCCCAGTTCATGGCACATTCGGTGACGTATATCGCAGCATTCCCAGTTCATTACACATTCGGTGACGTATATCGCAGCATTCCCAGTTCATGGCACATTCGGTGACGTATATCGCAGCATTCCCAGTTCATTACACATTCGGTGACGTATATCGCAGCATTCCCAGTTCATTACACATTCGGTGACGTATATCGCAGCATTCCCAGTTTATTACACATTCGGTGACGTATATCGCAGCATTCCCAGTTCATGGCACATTCAGTGACGTATATCGCAGCATTCCCAGTTCATGGCACATTCGGTGACGTATATCGCAGCATTCCCAGTTCATGGTACATTCGGTGACGTATATCGCAGCATTCCCAGTTCATGGCACATTCGGTGACGTATATCGCAGTCTTTATACACAGTTCATGGCACATTCGGTGACGTATATCGCAGTCTGTATACACAGTTCATAGCAGCTCAGCGTTTTTTCTTATTATTTGATCAGGAATTCACGTTATTCATACATGTGTTCTCACAGTCTGGTGATGATTTAAAATTATTTCCGTTGCCTTTGCAACCACCGTAAACAAAAATCTCACATTCTTGCGTTTTTGAATTAAAGAAATAACGCAGAAAGTACGCCCTGCATGGTCCTGTTGCAGCCATCATTGAACACACGGCATCTTCAGCAGACACAACCTCGTGTTTTGAAGCTAAAATAAAAGATAACTACTGCGTAACTCTTGCTATATATAAATATGTATTTCTAACAAAAGAATTCTATATAGACGGGTCAGTAGTCCAGTGGTTAACAGGCTGGACTGCGAATCCAGGGACCCACGGATCCGGTCCGCCGTCTGACCCAAATAATATTAACAGCCTTCCAGAGGAGACTTTATACCGAGGTCTCGTGTCGGTGCTTTACACTTTGCACGTTAAAGAACAAGAGGAGACCCTGTGACATGTCTCTGTCTGTATCACTGCACTATCCCCCACTAATATCTTAGCTGTCATTCGGTTGTCCGATTAGCGCAGTGGTTAGCGCGCCCGCTTCTTACCAATGCAACCCGGGTTCGATCCTCGGACCGGGAAGAATGTGAGAAGGTACGGTGGTCGTCAGATCTGCCAGGTGGGTTTTCTCCGTGTACTCTGGTTTCCTCCCACACGAATGATCACATTTACGCTTTCATCCCCGCCAACGAGAGTGATTAATTAAAGTTGTTAAATAAATAAAGTCAGTGCTGGCAGATCCAGCCGTAAGGAATTGGTATTTTCCTAAACTGTCCTTCCGGATATATGTCTGTGAGTTTTGGGGGTTTAAAGTCGCACGATTTATGTGGCAACTCTCCATCTATTATTGTTGGAAGAAGACCCCGGATGCCCCTTCGAGCAGCAATACAGGCACGGGCACTCATGTACAACCACCAACCTTTAGCAAGCCCGCTGGATAGTTTCCTCGCATGCAAGAATTCGACACCCCATGTGGGATTCCAACCTACAGCAATGAGGTTCAAGTGACTTGAAGGCAACGACTTTAACCATTCGTTCACGGAGGCACCTCGTTCCAGAAATGTGGTTATAATTATTGAACAAGTAGAATGTCGCTTTCAGTGTCTAACTAACTACTTTTTTAACGATGCAGAAAACGTTCTTATGTGTTTTACGTTTATTTATCGTCGCTATCGGTTGCCCATATGAGCGACGCCTCCTGCAGAGATTAGTCATTTCAGATGTTTGGAGGATATTGCAATAATACAGAAAGAGACCAATTCCAGAATCTCATCTGGTTCTTTTACGTGCACGGTGTACAGCACTGACGATATCTCGGATTAAATTCCCATCTGAAAGACTGTTAATTTTATTATGGTCAAAAGGGGGATCGAACCTACGATCCCTGGATTACCAGTCCAGCGTGTTACCACTGGACTACAGATCCGTATGTAATGTTCTTATTAACGTGCATGCCGAAGATATAGATGATCTGGATATTTTTGTATCCTTAAACGATTTATATCGGAAAATAATGATAAATATTTTTATAATTCGTGGAGACGTTAACACTGCCCTAGACATCAATACAGATAAGCTAATGGTAAACAACATACAACTAATAAAATTAGACAAAACGATTCTCATTGAATGACGCGAATGAATTAACCAACGTATGACGTGAGGTACATTCTTATGGGGCGCCGTTTTGCTATTAATGCGTTATTTATGGATATCCATAACTTCCATAGTTAACTTGATAATTCGATAAACTGCGCCCCATACATGCTGACTTGAAACAAGTTAACAATTAATCTTCTCTAAACAGAGCCGGGGCCATGGTTACTACACATAATGATGTTCTTCTTGATGAGGAATACCAAACACAGATCAGAAAACTTAAAGAAATTAACTCAAATATGCGCTGGGGAAAGATAGCGACAAGAAAACGGAAAAGATAACAGAAATTAACAGAAGAGATAAATAAAGTAACACAATTCTGATATTATACAGTTTCTAAAATCAAAAAGGATGAAAGAGCTGGAAACAATTACCAGCCAGTGTGCCAGAGGTTGCTTCGTACGAGCAGAGTGCCAATACGTTGAAGTAGAAAAAAAAGGTATAGAAAAAACCGATAAAGTATTTACAAACGTATCCAAAACCTTGTTTTCAACATTTGAATATACGTATGACCCCTTAAAAGGACATGTTAATGTGCACAAACAATGACATTTACTAGATAATGTAGCCAGTAAATCAAACGTCTAGTAATTTTAGCACGTTTTTCATTTGGGCCACCGTGGCTGAGTGGTTATGGTCGTTGACTTCAAATTACACATCCCTCATCGCTATATGCTAGACTCCCACTGGGATCGAACTATTGAGTTAGGTCGGTGGTTTTATCGTGTCTGAAATATTGTTCGGAGGAGCACACACCAATACTAGCTGGAGAATGGCCATAACTATTATTGTTGATGCGACTTTAAAAAAATGTTTAAACTTTATTTATTTTACAACGATTGCGAAGCAAGTTCTAACAACTTATATTAATCACTCTCGTTGGCGTGAATGAAAGCGTAAATGTGGTCATTCGTGTGGGAGGAAATCGGAGTACCCGGAGAAAACCAACCTGTCCGATATGGCGACCATCGTACCATCTCACATACTTCCACGGTCTGAGGATCGAACCAGGGTTGCATTGGTGAGAAGCGAGCGCGCTAACCACTGCGCTAATCTATATTGTATTTATAACAGTAGAAGATATAACCTTGTACGGGTAGCATCTGTATATTCTTCATATAGCCCGGTGCTTCTAGTTCTTCAAATAACATCATGTCACTGTCCACATCTTCATCTCTTCCACCAGTGTCCTCTTCTGTGTCGAACCAACCAGACTCTAAGTATTGAAACATATATATTGAAATTATAACGTTATACTACATAGCTCAGCAAAATAACAATCACTGAAAATAAATGGCCAAAAGTCAACAACAAAATAATTGTATTTAATTGCTTCAAATTCTCCGTGTTGAGTTACATCAGGACCAACTGACACCACTAGCTACGACTGAATGTGATTATGTAGCCTGGGAATAAGCGTCGATATATTTTGCCTTGTCCGTCAAATATACATATTTTAACACCGAGACTATTAATTGGGCCGTATTGAGTTTCTGATCATTTCAACTGTCATTTTGCCAGAAGCTAAAAAGTGAAAAATGGACAGACTGGCACCCAGGCTAGTGATTATGTCGCAATAGCTACATTACCTGGACATGATTAGATAACGATGCAACTACATGTAGATAACATTAGCTACCGCAGAATGTGATAACACGACAATAGTTGCTGTTCATTTTGGTTCCTACAAATCAAGACCATTTATTGCAAAGCTTTTGATGAGCGTAAATCAACTTGTATTGTATTCTGTGACATTAGTAAGGCATTTGATCGAGTTTGGCACAGAGGTCTCCTTTTTAAACTTCGACAGTATGGCGCTTCTGGACACATACTCAACTGGTTATTTAGCTATCTAAACGAGCGGAAACAAAAGGTTTTTGTTGGATCAACTTTCTCAAACGAAAAATATCTTAATGCTGGAGTTCCACAAGGTTCGGTCTTGGGGCCCTTACTATTTTTAATATACGTCAATGACATTGCTGAATCTTTATTCAGTCTAACAAGATTATTTGCTGATGATAGTTCATTGGCGATGACTTCCAAAGATACAAATGTTATTGAGGCTACACTGAATCATGATCTAAACATATTATCAAAATGGTCTAAACAATGGCTAGTAAATTTTAATCCAACAAAAACAGAAGTCATGTTTCTTTCACTATGCAATGTTAATCGTCCGGTTTTATTGTTTGAGAACACGCAATTAAGTTTCGTGAATCATCACAAACATCTCGGAGTTACTCTTAGTGAGGACGGTACGTGGCACAAACATATATCAAACATTACTAAGTCTGCTTCAAGAACATTAGGATCAATGAGAATGTTAAAATTTAAATTAAAACGCAATACCTTAAATCAGATATACATTTCCTATCTTCGACCCATTTTAGAATATGCCTCTATTGTTTGGGATAGCTGTACATCATATGAAAAGGAATCCTTAGAGAAAATTCAATACGAAGCTGCCAGAATTGTTACGGGGCTTACCAGATCTGTCTCTATCAACAGACTACTTAACGAAATTGGCTGGGTTACACTTAATGACCGTAGAAAAATGCAAAGATTACTATTCGTCTATAAGCAAAAACAGGAAAACTTACCAAGCTATTTAACCGACTTATTTCCAACATCCGTTGAGGAAACAAACCCATATAGTTTAAGAAACAGTGCAGATTTTATTACTTTAGCAAGGCGTACTGAAATTTATTCGAAATCTATTATACCTTCATCAATAAAATTATGGAATGAACTTGATTCTGATACTCGTAATATAAATAACCTGTCGGCATTCAAAGGAAAGCTGAAAGAAATCTTCAAGCCACCAATAGTACCATCATTTTTTAAATCCGGAGACCGCTGTCAACAGATATATCATGCTCGCATTAGAAATGCTTGTAGCAACCTGAATGCCGATTTGTTTAATAACCATTTACGCGATAACCCAAAATGCCCGTGTCAGCTCAATGAAAATGAGGATGCGGAACACTATATATTTCGTTGTCTATTTTATGTAAATCAAAGGCGCTTACTATTCATAAGCACACGTACACATCACCCTTTAAGCACAAGAAAACTACTGTTTGGTTTCGAAAGTTTAACGCACGAAGAAAATGAGTACATTTTCAAACAAGTTCAAACTTATATTAAATCAACAAGGCGCTTTGAGCACAGACATACCTAACTATATTATAAAGTTATGCTGTTCTCTTGATACGATTTTTGCATGGGTGTGGCTGCGGGTTTGGCTGGCTGAGGGTATTGTACGGTGTGGCACTGGGAATGTGTAGTAGTTGCGAATTGCATTTCTTAATGCTTTTCTTTCTTTTTTTGGTATTTTTTATCATATCCATTATTATCGCCTTAATTGTAATCTAAAATTTGTATCCTAATTGTAATGCTCTTATCCTATATTCAGTCTCTTTGTTAATTACAAACTAGTATGTTGGGGCGGGCCGAAACTAATGTTGTTAAAACTTGTGGCCCAACCCTTTTGCTTCTCCATATATAAACATACTGGTAATGATTGTACCATATATCTTATTTATTTCATCTGTAACATGTTTGTAAATTTGAGTTGTATTGTACATTGAATATAAAGAATGCAATAACATATGATTAAACTAAGACCATTTATGTGCATTTAATAAATAAACACAAGAAGACAAATTGAGAGAAATTTCAAATTATGGAAAAATTGAGAGAAATTTAATGAAACTATTCGGGAAAGACATGCATGTCGAATAGCTAGAAGATTATAAGATATACATATGATATTCCGGATAGGAGAAAAACAGGAAAATAACATAAGCGATACTTGTACCTTTGATAGTAGTCGTTTCAAATTGATACATCTCATCGACGATGGCTTTATTATTTTCTTGTTCTGCCTCTGTTACAATATCCTCTTCCTCCAACCAGCCTTCTACTTCTTCAAATTGTGTTTCTGGAAATGTCTCAACAATTTCAATTTCTTCTTTGTCTTGTTCTACAGTGTAATATGGTTCTAAGTGATATTCATTTTTATAAGATGTATTTTCATTTTCAACTTCTTGCATTTCCTCTAACATTTTATCATATTCTTCACTTTGCTGAATATTAGCTTCAGAAATTACTTCCGGTATTTCAATTTCTTCTTCAAATATTTCCTCCAACACTGATGCAGCAGAATCGTTATTTTCACTGTGTAGTGTTTCGGTTTCACCGTCCTCGCTAACGTCTTCTTCATTTTCAACGATATTAAAAATGTCGCTATGAATATCAACATTAGATGTGTGATCTGATGGTTCTATATTCCCTCGATCCGAATTTATTTCACCTATCGCATCACTTGAATTTTCTTCGTTCGTATGTGCCTCATTTTCAGTTTCTTTCTCAACAACATCAGCTCGTTCTTCCTCGTCATTAGTCAGGTAGTAACCATTACTTTCATCCGAAAAGCGTACAGACTCGTGAATATCATTATATTCCACATCTTGTTCTAGGCCAAATTCATTATCATTATCAATACTATCCTCAGCATCGGACACGTCTAAATTATTTTCATAATAGGTTATATCTACATCTTCTTCTGGGTCATAACTATATATTTGTTCAGCAGCATTGATGTCTAAACTGTCTTGAAACTCATTGTTTTGTTCTAGTTCATCGCCTAATGGCTCCTCTATGCGTTGGTGTGCGTTGTTTGCAACATCTGTTTGTTCTGCTTGCTCATTTTCTTGTTCTGCTACATCTGCAGGTGCATTATTTTCCACCAGCTCTGTAAAATAATTTAGAACAATCAACTTGTTTAGAGCATAATCTATATTGCTTGTTGGTTGTTGGTGTGGGGCGAGGGTTAAAGTCGCACCAGCATATTAGGTTCCACGTCGATTCTCCAGCTGACTTTGGCGGAGGAAGACCCCGGGTGCCCTTCCGATCAGTATTTCATCAGGTATGGACGAGCACCCGGGTAGAACAACCGACTTTCCGCAAGCCAGCTGGATAACTTTCTCACATGAAATATATATATATAGGCAGCCCGGGAACAGGCGTTGATATAGTTTGCCTGGTCAGTCATATACATATACTTTTAACACCGATACCTTTAATTGAGCCGTGGAAGTCGTGATAGCGCAGTGGATGGCGTTCGCTTCAGGTCTGGAGTTCGAGTACCGCTGGAGCCGTTACGATTAGGCAAGGCATTTAAATTCCACGTTGCCTCTTCTCTCTCCCTAGTGGCGATGGATTCCATTAGGAATGAGGTCTCGATAGTGATTAATATAAGTTGTAAGAACTTGTTTCGCAATCGAGCTAAAATTAATTTGTATAAACTAATTGAGCCGTATTTAGTTTCTGATATCAAACTATTGCCAGAAGTAAAAAGTGAAAGATCGACAGACTGGAGCCCAGGCTAATATATAGGCACATGTCAGATTTAAAACCCAGATCACATCGACAATATGGTCATCATTAACAACTATAATAACACTATCATAACTCATAAAATAAGTAGCATACAATGGTTGCACCTATAACGTTGATAACGTTCTCTTCAGTACAGCTTTTCGATACCAGGTGGACATAAACTAGAGGACATAGAAAATGCACACCTACAGTATATGATTATTATTACATGAAAACGAAATAGGAAGGATTTCATCAAAGATATATCACATCTTTATTACAAAACACAAACTAAACAAATAAAAATATTCCAAATTGTTTAAAACTATGTATTTATATAGTTATTGTTTTTCATGTAAAAACAGGCGTATCCGAAGTGTGCGTTTTCTATGTCCTCTAGTTTACGATACTAATTATATCTATTGGCAATGTAGGGATTCTGATTGGCTGATTAAGCCCATGTGATCGCTGTTCATAATACGATGAATATCAACAGTAGTGTATCAAAGTTGATTAATTATTAATGCGCGTCTACGCAGTAAAATAGTCCACTCCAAAAGCATAGGTACGTGTACAGTATAAAGGATTGAGCACATTATGGAAATGTTGATTAATCAAAGAAACAACTTGACGGTGTGTAATTTGTAAACGTCTAGTTATAATTATTATACTTAAAGCGACACTACATCAGTGAAAACGCAAATGTATACAGAATGTAATTTCCTATTATATGGTATAATTGTTTTCCAAATATTTGCCTCAAAAACTGAGTATTGCAACTAATAAACAAGCGCGGTTTGTTGACATAACAAAATAATGTAAACAGGGTCGACATGCATGCGTAATACAACCTGTGTATCCCGAATAACGAGATATATGGTACAGATTTACCGTTATATCTCACATTTGTGCCTATTTATTCATAGACTACTCTTAGTTAAATTTATTATCTGTAAGCGACATTATCAAGCGTTGACTACAATGTAGTAGCAATGCATTTATACGTGAAAAAATGCGGTTTTTGTTTTTGCTTTTTGCGATGTCGCTTTAAGTAAGTAAGTAAGTAAGGAAATAAGTTAATTCTTTATTCATAGAGTGTAACTCATTTAGTAAGAGCTAATCTTCCACAAGGCTCTCTTGACAAACATTATGTACTAGCATTGTGTAATCATTATTGTATCATTTATTAATTTTTAATTATATTTATTTTACAACGATTGCGAAGCAAGTTCTAACAACTTATATTAATTACTCTCGTTGGCGCGGATGAAAGCGTAAATGTGGTCATTCGAGTGGGAGGAAACCGGAGTACCCGGGGAAAACCCTTCATGGCGATGGATTCCATCAGGAATGAGGTCTCGAGAATGATTAATATAAGCTGAAAGAACTTGTTTCGCAATCGAGCTAAAATAAATGTGTATAAACTAAAACCCACCTGTCCGATCTGGCGACCACCGTACAATCTCACATACTTCCCGGTCTTAGGATCGAACCCGGGTTGCATTGGTGAGAAGCGAACGCGCTAACCACTGCGACAATAGCCAACAGCATAACTCGGTTCTATTTCTGCGTTTCATCGAGGTATGAAATGTCAGTTCCATTCACCTAATCTTCATAAACAATCTTCTGTGTTCCAAATGAACATTTAGTTGTTAAACAACACTGACACGGGACAATGTCTTCACACATGTCGCGATGAACATGCTAACGCAGACACTTGATTTACTGCCACAAGTTACACCAAGGAAATACACGGGGAGGGCTGTAAATAATGTTGTTATAACTTGTAGCCCAACCCATTTGCTTTTTTCCCCTTGACAAAACAAATGTATCGTATACTGCAATCATATAATTACATATTAATCTCTGATTTGTTCTTAGTATTGTATGTATATATGTAATGTATTGTATGAAAAAAATGCAATAAAATATTATTAACTTAACCAAGGAAATACGAAAAATATTGTATTTTTCTTCCATCAATGTGATGTTGTGCGCATGCATCCGGCGCATACCCTAGACCCCCACACCGGGTACTGTATCCCAATACCAGGATACAACCCAAAATACACTGCAGCTTCAATCAACTATCATTTCTAGTCAAAAACACATATGTTTGGGAAATAGATTGTAAATTGTAAAAAAAAAAATCTCAGTGTGGTTTTGACTATTTGACTAGAAATTATAGTTTAGTTTATTTTATTAAATTCCAATAGGCTGTCAAACCCATGAGGACATATATACATATTATATACAGTTAGCGAACAGTGCAAACATAAAGCATACATTTTATACAAATGAGCTCCCACAGCCATTTATATTTATATCTATGTGTAAATACATATAATATTTATCTGATATGTGTCTTATAATTAAAGCAAAATAGTTCTTTATTTCTAACAAGGAGAAGGTCAAAAGACACAACAAAACCAAACATACAAAATTGAAGTTGTTGCAAAGTTGTATAACATGGCCGTGTAGTAAACCCTTCGTAACCATATTCATTGCTAAATGTTAAATATTATAAATTTAACATGTGGTCTTATTTGTAAATCAGAACGCATCCATTTATTTAATTCAGAGCGGCTTTGTAGATTAATATTACATGACATATACATAGATTCATTAATTAATCATTCAATTATATATGATTGATGCTACAGTGTATTTCGAGTTGTCGCGTGGTCATGGGGTGTAGTAACCCGGTGGGGGTTGGGGTGTCTATGGTATGGTGTTTTTGTGAGAAGTGTCGCAAACTCTCCTTTTCTTCTCGTAAATAATATGTCTCGGTTGCTACGGCTCTTACCAGGGTCTATCTTATTGTAGACTCGCTGGAGTTGTCTAGGGGGTTTCTTCGTATTATAGTATTAATGATAAACTCACACAGTATTACATTTCTTCTAATAATATCTTGTTTAAATTGGCATCAGACAAATACCATATATATATAATCAGTGATCTATATATATATACATCGTATCATTAAAAGCTTATTTAACAATCCATTTGTGTGAGCGTCCGACTATGCGCTTACACAATATATTTAACATCCAATCTTTATAATCCGTCATTACTCAATATCACTATAATCTAATCACTGTTTCTGATTAGATTAACTTTTAATCACCTTCTGGTGGTTCGCCGAAACTCTGTTTCTTCTATGGCTGAACAATTTAATTATTCGACAAATCTTTATAATTTATATTTCTTATAATGTCCATAATATCTAAGTATCATAAATACAGTTTATATGTTCTATATACTAGATTGAGATCACGACCTTTCTCGCTCCTGGAGTTAGGCTCTAGTGTGTCTGATTTTAGTTAATAAAATCCATTTCTTATATACACAATTGAATCAGTGTCTATATGATATAACAATTCCTAAAACATCTGTTGTTCCTAAAACATCTGTTATGTTATCTAATATTACACCATCAAACAAGTTCGGTGCTTTTATATATTACATAACTGGACACCTGCTACTCTCCTGGTTAAACTGATTAGGCCTAACATCTTAAGTCATTTCCCGCGCGAAGCGAGATTGATAATTTTAGGCGCGAAAATAATAGCAGACGATTATGCATAAAACATATATATATATATTACATGGTAAACATTTGGCCATATATAGAAACAGTTTAATGTATTTATATAATACATTATTATTTATATATAACAATATAAATATTTCGTGCAAATTGGGGTTTTGCACAGAAGGTAGAGGGGACATTGTGCGATATATTAACGCAAGTCATATCATGAGTTGGAGATTTGAATAAATATGGGGAGGGCAGTTTACTAATGTTGTTAAAACTTGTTGCCCAACCCATTTGGCATTTTATCACATATAATGAATGTTAAGTATATATGTACTATAATGTAAAATAGCAAATAAAATATGATTAAACAATTTGAATAAATATTAAACACTCCAATTCAGTTATTTAATATTCTTAGATTATTTATTGTCATTTTATAATGTGAAATTTCCTCACTCCTGAATTTAGAGAATATTTGTATTTATTAGTGTAAAATAGGATTGTATTTGACGCTAGCCATGAGTGGAAATACATATTTCCGTGATCATAAGATGAAATAAAATCCTATCTTACACTAATAAACACAAATCTTCGTAATTCCAACCGCGGAGGAATACGAAACGCAAGCAGTGGCAGAGAAAATGTCATATGTCACTGTTTCAAAGGGTCGTTCATTGGAAAGCATGAAGTAAACATATTTGTGTTGTATAAGTTTATAATAGTGTCACCCCTATTGAAAGGGCCAGCCATTACTGACTTATGAGACACATTTTTATATGAACATCAGTACTTCCCGAATCCTATCCTTGAAGATCAGGCACCAGGCTGAGAGGCAATCGGTAACCATTATTTATCTAGCTGGCGGCTCACCAACCGGCCATATCAGAACGAACCCCTGACGAGTTTCACACCTACGATCTACCGCTCCGTAGGCGGACATCATAACCACTAGGACACGGAGACGGCGTATAGTAAAAGGACGAATCTGGAAACATGCTACTTAATATAGGTTGGCTGCTTAATGGAGGTGCCCACTAACACAGGTTTGACTGTACTTCTCGATTGAAGTGATATATTTAATGATGTGGAAATTCTGCAACATAACATAATATTATCATTCATTGTTTCTAGAATGATCGAAAGTGAGCATCACTTTCTTCTTCTTTGACCTAAATTTAGAGAAATAAGAAAACATATCCGAGAGACTGTTACACTTGTCCTTTGGCAAATAAGCAACAGTTTATTACTTTACTTTCAAAGTCTAAGAGGAAAATGTGGCAAAACGTATGCAAATTTATATGTATGTATGTATGTTTAAGAATAAAATAGCGGGTTAATTAGGTCCATCCGGCTTAGCATCCACGCTAACGTAAGAACGGTCAATGTAGTTCATCCCGATGGGATAAATATTAACCCAGCGATTCATTACTTATATTTGCATTCATTAGCTTTGTACACGACACAACGAAAATAAGCACACTGATTAAAAAGTTGTTAGTCAGATTTGCCACATACGTGTCTCGGTACAGGGTAAAATAGATCATCTTGGAAAAGCGGGTAAACTATAAGGACAGCTTTCTTTCTCGCGGCGAGACGTGTTGACTAATAATGCGAATGCGCATGCCTGTACTTACCGAAGTGCGCATGGTCAGCGGCAGATAAGTAGTTGGAACCCTCATGCGAACTTGTATGCAATCAGGGCACATACGTTCATCGAAGGAAGCGCAAAAACAATGTAAATATAACTAAGTAGAGGAACATGCCACTATAATGACAAATAACTCACTTACTTCTTACTTATGCATATGTCACACCATGTCCCTTAGTTTAATTGCTTTAGGTAGTTTACCCTATATTGTAGCCTGGGAACAGGCGTCGATATAATTTGTCTGGTCAGTCAAATAAATATATTTTAACACCGAGACTATTAATTGGGCCGTATTGAGTTTCTGATGATATCAACGTTGTCATTTTGCCAGAAGTTTAAAAGTGAAAACTTGACAGACTGAAACCCAGGCTACCTATATTGGGCCCAGTGGCGGGTTAAGGGGAGGGCTGACTGGGCTAAAGCCAGGGGGCCCCCGATATTTAGGGGCCCCATATTAGTATTTTAAATCTATAATTAGCTGAATAATATTTAACGAAATTGTTTTTACTGACTACATAAATAGATAGAACTTAGAAGATATCCTGAGCTTTCCAACGATGTATGACTTTAATAATAGTTTGTGTTTAGTCGATTACAGCAATACCGTATAGTGCCCCGAGTCTAATAGTCCCGCAATACGCGTCGGCAGGTGAAATCGCTTCTTACCAACCAATGCGATAGCGATAATTTCGGTGAATTTCGGCCAAGCAGGGGGTAATGTGAGAAAGGTGTATTCAATAGAATGTTCTTGTTTGCTTGCACTAGTATTTATCTTGATGAACGGGCCCCTGTTTGAGCTACAGTCAGGGGTCCAATGCAACCTTAACCCGCCCCTGATGGGGCATCTATCTCTCATTTTACAGAGCGATTGTCTGTTATTTAAATGTATACACATTGCAACTATCAAGTTTACGCCCAATGTTTGTGTTTATTTGTGAAGTTCCTTCGTACATGCTGCTAGTCGATGAGCACGTTCAGCATTGTGATGAGTATAACTCATTTAACGCAGCTAAGCAGAGTTGGGTGCAACCCTGATATGGTCGGTGTGCTGTTCTTCGATAAATAGATAGTGTGTGATAAGCCGGGGTAACTCGTGTGGGTTCAATTAAGTTGTACGGTCAATATCGTATACCAGATTTTACTTGTTTTTTGTGTCGCCCTTAGAAGTTAGAGTTTAGCTTAATCATATGTTATTGCAAATCAAATGTAAACATGTCATGCACAACATGATACAATACATAGTATGAAAATACAAATGGTTTGGGCCACACGTGTTAACAACATTAGACAACGGCCCGTCGTCCGGGTAGAAGTCGTGGAGGAAACGAAAGTCCCAGGTACGGGATATTTCAGCTACAGAATATACCAGCTCCAATTATTTCCCGGTCAGTGAAAAACGAAAAACTCTTCCTTGAAACTTATGAAATTAAATTTAGTTTGATGCAAGAGAAAGTGAAGACTGTCGTATTGAAAGTTTTATTTTGCCGATAATGACATTATTAAACGGTAGAAAGTTTTCTGGAAACGTCTTTGCTCAACTGTAGTGCTCAACTAGCTGTGTGAAAGAAAATGAAGAATAAATTATAAACAATCAAGATATCTAATTTAATGCATATTTAATGTCTGTTTAATACTAATGAAAAATAAAACAAATACATTGGCTAGAATTAAGCAAATATATATAAATACAATAGAATTAAACAAATCTATACAAATTGCCAAGAATTAAACAAATATATACAAATTTCCCAGAATTAAACAAATATATATATAAATTGCCTAGAA
This sequence comes from Archivesica marissinica, assembly GCA_014843695.1. Lineage (NCBI taxonomy): Eukaryota > Metazoa > Mollusca > Bivalvia > Venerida > Vesicomyidae > Archivesica > Archivesica marissinica. Next base: position 23,102,079 of record CM026391.1, on the reverse strand, counting down.
TTAAACAAATCTATACAAATTGCCCATAATTAAACAAATCTATATATAAATTGCCTAGAATTAAACAAATCTATACAAATTGCCAATAATTAAACAAATCTATACACATTTCCCAGAATTAAACAAATATATACAAATTGCCAATAATTAAACAAATATATACAAATTGCCCAGAATTAAACAAATATATACACATTTCCCAGAATTAAACAAATATATACAAATTGCCAAGAATTAAACAAATCTATACAAATTGCCAAGAATTAAACAAATCTATACACATTTCCCAGAATTAAACACATATATACAAATTGCCTGGAATTAAACAAATATATGCAAATTGCCAAGAATTAAACAAATATATACACATTTCCCAGAATTAAACAAATATATACAAATTGCCAAGAATTAAACAAATATATACAAATTGTCCAGAATTAAACAAATCTATACAAATTGGCAAGAATTAAACAAATATATATATAAATTGCCTAGAATTAAACAAATCTATACAAATTGCCAAGAATTAAACAAATATATACAAATTGCTCAGAATTAAACAAATCTATACAAATTGCCAAGAATTAAACAAATCTATACACATTTCCCAGAATTAAACAAATATATACAAATTGCCAAGATTTAAACAAATCTATACACATTTCCCAGAATTAAACAAATATATACAAATTGCCAAGAATTAAACAAATCTATACACATTTCCCAGAATTAAACAAATATATATATATAAATTGCCTAGAATTAAACAAATCTATACAAATTGCCAATAATTAAACCAATCTATACACATTTCCCAGAATTAAACAAATATATACAAATTGCCTGGAATTAAACAAATCTATACAAATTGCCAAGAATTAAACAACTCTATATAAATCAACTATAGAAGACTATAATTAAGCATGTATATATATATATATTATATATCAATAGGCTGACATTAGAATAATTTAATAGGGTGGGATAAGCAAACTCAGAGTGTCCTATATACAATACAGCGTTAGTGTTAAGCACTGCACCGTCATCATTAAACACCAGTTGTAAACACGTGCATGTGGAAGTCGTGATAGTGTAGTGGTAGCGCGTTTGTTTCAGGTGCGAAATACCTGGAGTTCGAGCCCCACTGGAGCCGTTACGATTGTGACCTTAGACAAGGCATTTAAATTCCACATTCCCTCTTCTTCTCACTCGTGGCGATGGATTTCATCAGGAATGAGGTATCGAGAGTGATTAATATAAATTTATAAGAACTTGTTTCGCAATCGAGCTAAATAAAAAGGAGAAGAAAGACGCTACCGTAACCAACAATATGACCGGACATAAAGGTAGAGGAGAAAACATGGGCCACACCATCATAAATGATCCAACAATATGACCGGACATAAAGATAGAGGAGGAAAACATGGACCACACGTCATCAATGATCCAACAGAAACTGCATTACATGTAACACACGTCATCAATGATCCAACAGAAACTGCATTACATGTAAAACGTCATCAACGATCCAATAGACACTACATTACATGTAACATACGTCATCAATGATCCAACAGAAACTGCATTACATGTAACACGTCATCAATGATCCAATAGAAACTGCATTACATGTACCACACGTCATCAATGATCCAACAGAAACTGCATTACATGTACCACACGTCATCAATGATCCAACAGAAACTGCATTACATGTACCACACGTCATCAATGATCCAACAGAAACTGCATTACATGTACCATACGTCATCAATGATCCAACAGAAACTGCATTACATGTACCATACGTCATCAATGATCCAACAGAAACTGCATTACATGTAACACGTCATCAATGATCCAATAGAAACTGCATTACATGTACCACACGTCATCAATGATCCAACAGAAACTGCATTACATGTACTATACGTCATCAATGATCCTACAGAAACTGCATTACATGTAACACGTCATCAATGATCCAATAGAAACTGCATTACATGTAACACACGTCATCAATGATCCAACAGAAACTGCATTACATGTACTAACGTCATCCAAGGATCCACAGAAACTGCATACATTATAACACACGTCATAAATGATCCAACAGCACACTGCATTACATGTACACTACGTCATCAATGATCCAATAGAAACTACATTTGGCCATATATAGAAACAGTTTAATTTACATGTAACACGTCATCAATGATCCAATATAAACTGCATTACATGTACCACACGTCATCAATGATCCAATAGAAACTACATTACATGTACAACACGTCATCAATGATCCAACAGAAACTGCATTACATGTACCACGTCATCAATGATCCAATAGAAACTACATTACATGTACCACACGTCATCAATGATCCAACAGAAACTGCATTACATGTACCATACGTCATCAATGATCCAACAGAAACTGCATTACATGTACCACACCGTCATCAATGATCCAATAGAAACTACATTACATGTAACATACGTCATCAATGATCCAATAGAAACTACATTACATGTACCACACGTCATTAATGATCCAATAGAAACTGCATTACATGTACCATACGTCATCAACGATCCAACAGAAACTGCATTACATGTAACACGTCATCAATGATCCAACAGAAACTGCATTACATGTACCACACGTCATCAATGATCCAACAGAAACTACATTACATGTAACACACGTCATCAATGATCCAACAGAAACTGCATTACATGTACCACACGTCATCAATGATCCAACAGAAACTGCATTACATGTACCATACGTCATCAATGATCCAACAGAAACGGCATTACATGTACCATACGTCATCAATGATCCAACAGAAACGGCATTACATGTACCATACGTCATCAATGATCCAACAGAAACGGCATTACATGTACCATACGTCATCAATGATCCAACAGAAACGGCATTACATGTACCATACGTCATCAATGATCCAATAAAAACTACATTACATGTACCAACGTCATCAATGATCCAACAGAACTGCATTACATGTACCACACGTCATCAATGATCCAATAGAAACTACATTACATGTACATACGTCATCAATGATCCAACAGAAACTGCATTACATGTACCACACGTCATCAATGATCCAATAGAAACTACATTACATGTACCACACGTCATCAATGATCCAACAGAAACTGCATTACATGTAACACACGTCATCAATGATCCAATAGAAACTACATTACATGTAACACACCGTCATCAATGATCCAATAGAAACTACATTACATGTAACACACCGTCATCAATGATCCAATAGAAACTACATTACATGTAACATACGTCATCAATGATCCAATAGAAACTACATTACATGTAACACACCGTCACCAATGATCCAATAGAAACTACATTACATGTAACATACGTCATCAATGATCCAATAGAAACTACATTACATGTAACATACGTCATCAATGATCCAATAGAAACTACATTACATGTAACACGTCATCAATGATCCAATAGAAACTACATTACATGTAACACACGTCATCAATGATCCAATAGAAACTGCATTACCTGTAACACACGTCATCAATGATCCAATAGAAACTACATTACATGTACCACACCGTCATCAATGATCCAACAGAAACTGCATTACATGTACCACACCGTCACCAATGATCCAATAGAAACTACATTACATGTATCACACGTCATCAATGATCCTACAGAAACTACATTACATGTACCACACGTCATCAATGATCCAACAGAAACTGCATTACATGTGACACACGTCATCAATGATCCAACAGAAACTGCATTACATGTACCACACCGTCACCAATGATCCAATAGAAACTGCATTACATGTAACACACGTCATCAATGATCCAACAGAAACTACATTACATGTACCATACGTCATCAATGATCCAACAGAAACTGCATTACATGTACCACACGTCATCAATGATCCAACAGAAACTACATTACATTTACCACACGTCATCAATGATCCAACAGAAACTGCATTACATGTAACACGTCATCAATGATCCAACATAAACTGCATTACATGTACCATACGTCATCAATGATCCAACAGAAACTGCATTACATGTACCACACGTCATCAATGATCCAACAGAAACTGCATTACATGGACCACACGTCATCAATGATCCAACAGAAACTGCATTACATGTCAGACCCGTCGCTGTGCATACGCAAGTACGCACGTGCGTATCATTGGTCTCTGAAAATGAAAAAAATGAAAACTCCAAAAATGTATTAAAACCCCAGGGGTGGGGGGGTAGTAGGGATACATAGGCGCCGTGATGTGTGGAGTGGTGGAATAATTGAGCCTATTGCAAATATGGTGCATCTCGAAATTTAGTTTGTGCTATTTTAAGTGCTTGTTAAGTGCTTGTTATTGATTAGGGCGATAGATCATGTATATTACACATCTAGCCTTAATGTATACCTTTATACGGATTGTCGTAAGAACTTTAGTCCTGCAATTGTATGTTACACAATGCATTGAAATGCAGGAAATTGCCCCCTAGCGTACTCGCTCGCTATGCTCACTCGACAAACAAGCATATTTGCCACGTGCGTATCATCAAAATAGCTCCAGCGACGGCCCTGCATGTACCATACGTCATCAATGATCCAATAGAAACTACATTACATGTACCACACGTCATCAATGATCCAATAGAAACTGCATTACATGTAACACACGTCATCAATGATCCAACAGAAACTGCATTACATGTACCATACGTCATCAATGTTCCAACAGAAACTGCATTACATGTACCATACGTCATCAATGATCCAACAGAAACTGCATTACATGTACCATACGTCATCAATGATCCAACAGAAACTACATTACATGTAACACGTCATCAATGATCCAACAGAAACTGCATTACATGTACCATACGTCATCAATGATCCAATAGAAACTACATTACATGTACCACACGTCATCAATGATCCAATAGAAACTACATTACATGTACCACACGTCATCAATGATCCAATAGAAACTACATTACATGCATCACACATCATCAATGATCCAACAGAAACTGCATTACATGTACCACGTCATCAATGATCAAATAGAAACTGCATTACATGTACCACACGTCATCAATGATCCAACAGAAACTACATTACATGTACCATACGTCATCAATGATCCAACAGAAACTGTATTACATGTACCACACGTCATCAATGATCCAACAGAAACTGCATTACATGTATCATACGTCATCAATGCTCCAACAGACACTGCATTACATGTACCACACGTCATCAATGATCCAACAGAAACTGCATTACATGTACGATACGTCATCAATGATCCAACAGAAACTGCATTACATGTACCACACGTCATCAATGATCCAACAGAAACTACATTACATGTATCACACCGTCATCAATGATCCAATAGAAACTGCATTACATGTAACACACGTCATCAATGATCCAACAGAAACTGCATTACATGTACCATACGTCATCAATGATCCAACAGAAACTGCATTACATGTACCATACGTCATCAATGATCCAACAGAAACTGCATTACATGTACCACACGTCATCAATGATCCAACAGAAACTGCATTACATGTAACACACGTCATCAATGATCCAACAGAAACTGCATTACATGTACCATACGTCATCAATGATCCAACAGAAACTGCATTACATGTACCATACGTCATCAATGATCCAACAGAAACTGCATTACATATACCATACGTCATCAATGATCCAACAGAAACTGCATTACATGTACCATACGTCATCAATGATCCAACAGAAACTGCATTACATGTACCATACGTCATCAATGATCCAACAGAAACTGCATTACATGTACCACACGTCATCAATGATCCAACAGAAACTGCATTACATGTAATACGTCATCAATGATCCAATAGAAACTGCATTACATGTACCACACGTCATCAATGATCCAATAGAAACTACATTACATGTACCACACGTCATCAATGATCCAACAGAAACTGCATTACATGTACCACGTCATCAATGATCAAATATAAACTACATTACATGTACCACACCGTCACCAATGATCCAATAGAAACTACATTACATGTAACATACGTCATCAATGATCCAATAGAAACTACATTACATGTAACACACCGTCATCAATGATCCAATAGAAACTACATTACATGTAACATACGTCATCAATGATCCAATAGAAACTACATTACATGTAACACGTCATCAATGATCCAATAGAAACTACATTACATGTAACACACCGTCATCAATGATCCAATAGAAACTGCATTACCTGTAACACACGTCATCAATGATCCAATAGAAACTACATTACATGTACCACACCGTCATCAATGATCCAACAGAAACTGCATTACATGTACCACACCGTCACCAATGATCCAATAGAAACTACATTACATGTAACACACGTCATCAATGATCCTACAGAAACTACATTACATGTACCACACGTCATCAATGATCCAATAGAAACTACATTACATGTAACACACGTCATCAATGATCCAACAGAAACTGCATTACATGTAACTCACGTCATCAATGATCCAATAGAAACTACATTACATGTAACACACGTCACCAATGATCCAATAGAAACTACATTACATGTACCATACGTCACCAATGATCCAATAGAAACTGCATTACATGTACCATACGTCATCAATGATCCAACAGAAACTGCATTACATGTGACACACGTCATCAATGATCCAACAGAAACTGCATTACATGTACCACACCGTCACCAATGATCCAATAGAAACTGCATTACATGTAACACGTCATCAATGATCCAATAGAAACTGCATTACATGTACCACACGACATCAATGATCCAACAGAAACTACATTACATGTACCACACGTCATCAATGATCCAACAGAAACTGCATTACATGTACCACACGTCATCAATGATCCAATAGAAACTGCATTACATGTACCACACGTCATCAATGATCCAACAGAAACTGCATTACATGTACCACACGTCATCAATGATCCAATAGAAACTGTATTACATGTACCACACGTCATCAATGATCCAACAGAAACTGCATTACATGTACCACACGTCATCAATGATCCAACAGAAACTGCATTACATGTACCACACGTCATCAATGATCCAACAGAAACTGCATTACATGTACCACACGTCATCAATGATCCAATAGAAACTGTATTACATGTACCACACGTCATCAATGATCCAACAGAAACTACATTACATGTACCACACGTCATCAATGATCCAACAGAAACTGCATTACATGGACCACACGTCACCAATGTTCCAATAGAAACTACATTACATGTACCATACGTCACCAATGATCCAACAGAAACTGCATTACATGTACCACTCGTCATCAATGATCCAATAGAAACTGCATTACATGTATCACACCGTCATCAATGATCCAATAGAAACTGCATTACATGTAACACACGTCATCAATGATCCAACAGAAACTGCATTACATGTACCATACGTCATCAATGATCCAACAGAAACTGCATTACATGTACCATACGTCATCAATGATCCAATAAAAACTACATTACATGTACCACACGTCATCAATGATCCAATAAAAACTACATTACATGTAACACACGTCATTAATGATCCAACAGAAACTGCATTACATGTACCATACGTCATCAATGATCCAACAGAAACTGCATTACATGTAACACACGTCATCAATGATCCAACAGAAACTGCATTACATATACCATACGTCATCAATGATCCAACAGAAACTGCATTACATGTACCATACGTCATCAATGATCCAATAGAAACTGCATTACATGTACCATACGTCATCAATGATCCAACAGAAACTGCATTACATGTACCACACGTCACCAATGATCCAACAGAAACTGCATTACATGTAACACGTCATCAATGATCCAATATAAACTGCATTACATGTACCACACGTCATCAATGATCCAATAGAAACTACATTACATGTACCACACGTCATCAATGATCCAACAGAAACTGCATTACATGTACTACGTCATCAATGATCAAATAGAAACTACATTACATGTACCACACCGTCATCAATGATCCAATAGAAACTACATTACATGTAACATACGTCATCAATGATCCAATAGAAACTACATTACATGTAACTCGTCATCAATGATCCAATAGAAACTACATTACATGTAACACACCGTCATCAATGATCCAATAGAAACTGCATTACCTGTAACACACGTCATCAATGATCCAATAGAAACTACATTACATGTACCACACGTCATCAATGATCCAATAAAAACTACATTACATGTAACACACGTCATCAATGATCCAACAGAAACTGCATTACATGTACCACACGTCATCAATGATCCAACAGAAACTGCATTACATGTACCATACGTCATCAATGATCCAACAGAATCTGCATTACATGTACCACACGTCATCAATGATCCAACAGAAACTGCATTACATGTACCATACGTCATCAATGATCCAACAGAAACTGTATTACATGTACCACACGTCATCAATGATCCAACAAAACTGCATTACATGTATCATACGTCATCAATGATCCTACAGAAACTGCATTACATGTACTATACGTCATCAATGATCCTACAGAAACTGCATTACATGTACGATACGTCATCAATGATCCAACAGAAACTGCATTACATGTACCATACGTCATCAATGATCCAACAGAAACTGCATTACATGTACCACACGTCATCAATGATCCAACAAAACCAACAAATACGTCATCAATGATCCAACAGAAACTGCATTACATGTACCACACGTCATCAATGATCCAACAGAAACTACATTACATGTATCACACCGTCATCAATGATCCAATAGAAACTGCATTACATGTAACACACGTCATCAATGATCCAACAGAAACTGCATTACATGTACCATACGTCATCAATGATCCAATAGAAACTGCATTACATGTACCATACGTCATCAATGATCCAACAGAAACTGCATTACATGTACCATACGTCATCAATGATCCAACAGAAACTGCATTACATGTACCACACGTCATCAATGATCCAACAGAAACTGCATTACATGTAACACACGTCATCAATGATCCAACAGAAACTGCATTGCATGTACCATACGTCATCAATGATCCAACAGAAACTGCATTACATGTACCATACGTCATCAATGATCCAACAGAAACTGCATTACATGTACCATACGTCATCAATGATCCAACAGAAACTGCATTACGTGTACCATGCGTCATCAATGATCCAACAGAAACTGCATTACATGTACCATACGTCATCAATGATCCAACAGAAACTGCATTACATGTAACACGTCATCAATGATCCAACAGAAACTGCATTACATGTAACACACCGTCATCAATGATCCAACAGAAACTGCATTACATGTAACACACCGTCATCAATGATCCAACAGAAACTGCATTACATGTAACACACCGTCATCAATGATCCAACAGAAACTGCATTACATATACCATACGTCATCAATGATCCAACAGAAATTGCATTACGTGTACCATGCGTCATCAATGATCCAACAGAAACTGCATTACATGTACCATACGTCATCAATGATCCAACAGAAACTGCATTACATGTACCACACCATCATCAATGATCCAACAGAAACTGCATTACATGTACCATACGTCATCAATGATCCAATAGAAACTGCATTACATGTACCACACGTCACCAATGATCCAATAGAAACTGCATTACATGTACCACACGTCATCAATGATCCAACAGAAACTGCATTACATGTACCACACCGTCATCAATGATCCAACAGAAACTGCATTACATGAACCACCCGGTCATCAATGATCCAACAGAAACTGCATTACATGTACCACACCGTCATCAATGATCCAACAGAAACTGCATTACATGTAACACGTCATCAATGATCAAATAGAAACTACATTACATGTACCACACCGTCACCAATGATCCAATAGAAACTACATTACATGTACCACACGTCATCAATGATCCAACAGAAACTGCATTACATGTACCACGTCATCAATGATCAAATAGAAACTACATTACATGTACCACACCGTCACCAATGATCCAATAGAAACTACATTACATGTAACATACGTCATCAATGATCCAATAGAAACTACATTACATGTAACACACCGTCATCAATGATCCAATAGAAACTACATTACATGTAACATACGTCATCAATGATCCAATAGAAACTACATTACATGTAACTCGTCATCAATGATCCAATAGAAACTACATTATATGTAACACACCGTCATCAATGATCCAATAGAAACTGCATTACCTGTAACACACGTCATCAATGATCCAATAGAAACTACATTACATGTACCACACGTCATCAATGATCCAATAAAATCTACATTACATGTAACACACGTCATCAATGATCCAACAGAAACTGCATTACATGTACCACACGTCATCAATGATCCAACAGAAACTGCATTACATGTACCATACGTCATCAATGCTCCAACAGACACTGCATTACATGTACCATACGTCATCAATGATCCAACAGAAACTGTATTACATGTACCACACGTCATCAATGATCCAACAGAAACTGCATTACATGTACCATACGTCATCAATGCTCCAACAGACACTGCATTACATGTACCACACGTCATCAATGATCCAACAGAAACTGCATTACATGTACGATACGTCATCAATGATCCAACAGAAACTGCATTACATGTACCACACGTCATCAATGATCCAACAGAAACTACATTACATGTATCACACCGTCATCAATGATCCAATAGAAACTGCATTACATGTAACACACGTCATCAATGATCCAACAGAAACTGCATTACATGTACCATACGTCATCAATGATCCAACAGAAACTGCATTACATGTACCATACGTCATCAATGATCCAACAGAAACTGCATTACATGTACCACACGTCATCAATGATCCAACAGAAACTGCATTACATGTAACACACGTCATCAATGATCCAACAGAAACTGCATTACATGTACCATACGTCATCAATGATCCAACAGAAACTGCATTACATGTACCACACGTCATCAATGATCCAACAGAAACTGCATTACATGTACCACACGTCATCAATGATCCAACAGAAACTGCATTACATGTACCACACGTCATCAATGATCCAACAGAAACTGCATTACATGTACCATACGTCATCAATGATCCAACAGAAACTGCATTACATGTACGATACGTCATCAATGATCCAACAGAAACTGCATTACATGTACCACACGTCATCAATGATCCAATAGAAACTACATTACATGTATCACACCGTCATCAATGATCCAATAGAAACTACATTACATGTACCATACGTCATCAATGATCCAACAGAAACTGCATTACATGTACCATACGTCATCAATGATCCAACAGAAACTGCATTACATGTACCATACGTCATCAATGATCCAACAGAAACTGCATTACATATACCATACGTCATCAATGATCCAACAGAAACTGCATTACATGTACCATACGTCATCAATGATCCAACAGAAACTGCATTACATGTACGATACGTCATCAATGATCCAACAGAAACTGCATTACATGTACCACACGTCATCAATGATCCAATAGAAACTACATTACATGTATCACACCGTCATCAATGATCCAATAGAAACTACATTACATGTACCACACCTTCACCAATGATCCAACAGAAACTGCATTACATGTAACTCACGTCATCAATGATCCAATAGAAACTACATTACATGTAACACACGTCACCAATGATCCAATAGAAACTACATTACATGTACCATACGTCACCAATGATCCAATAGAAACTGCATTACATGTACCACACGTCATCAATGATCCAACAGAAACTGCATTACATGTACCATACGTCATCAATGATCCAACAGAAACTGCATTACATGTACCACACGTCATCAATGATCCAACAGAAACTGCATTACATGTACTATACGTCATCAATGATCCAACAGAAACTGTATTACATGTACCACACGTCATCAATGATCCAACAGAAACTGCATTACATGTACCATACGTCATCAATGATCCAACAGACACTGTATTACATGTACCATACGTCATCAATGATCCAACAGAAACTGCATTACATGTACCATACGTCATCAATGATCCAACAGAAACTGCATTACATGTACCACACGTCATCAATGATCCAATAGAAACTACATTACATGTATCACACCGTCATCAATGATCCAATAGAAACTACATTACATGTACCACACCGTCACCAATGATCCAACAGAAACTGCATTACATGTAACTCACGTCATCAATGATCCAATAGAAACTACATTACATGTAACACACGTCACCAATGATCCAATAGAAACTACATTACATGTAACACACGTCATCAATGATCCAACAGAAACTGCATTACATGTACCACACGTCATCAATGATCCAACAGAAACTGCATTACATGTACCACACGTCATCAATGATCCAACAGAAACTGCATTGCATGTACCATACGTCATCAATGATCCAACAGAAACTGCATTACATGTACCATACGTCATCAATGATCCAACAGAAACTGCATTACATGTACGACACGTCATCAATGATCCAACTGAAACTGCATTACATGTACCATACGTCATCAATGATCCAACAGAAACTGCATTGCATGTACCATACGTCATCAATGATCCAACAGACACTGCATTACATGTACCATACGTCCTCAATGATCCAACAGAAACTGCATTACATGTACCACACGTCATCAATGATCCAACAGAAACTGCATTACATGTACCATACGTCATCAATGATCCAACAGAAACTGCATTACATGTAACACACGTCATCAATGATCCAACAGAAACTGCATTACATGTACCACACGTCATCAATGATCCAACAGAAACTGCATTACATGTAACACGTCATCAATGATCCAACAGAAAGTACATTACATGTAACACACCGTCATCAATGATCCAACAGAAACTGCATTACATGTACCACACGTCATCAATGATCCAACAGAAACTACATTACATGTACCATACGTCATCAATGATCCAACAGAAACTACATTACATGTACCACACGTCACCAATGATCCAACAGAAACTACATTACATGTACCACACCGTCACCAATGTTCCAATAGAAACTACATTACATGTACCATACGTCACCAATGATCCAACAGAAACTGCATTACATGTAACACGTCATCAATGATCCAACAGAAAGTACATTACATGTAACACACCGTCATCAATGATCCAACAGAAACTGCATTACATGTACCACACGTCATCAATGATCCAACAGAAACTACATTACATGTACCACACGTCACCAATGATCCAACAGAAACTGCATTACATGTACCACACGTCATCAATGATCCAACAGAAACTGCATTGCATGTACCATACGTCATCAATGATCCAACAGAAACTGCATTACATGTACCATACGTCATCAATGATCCAACAGAAACTGCATTACATGTACGACACGTCATCAATGATCCAACTGAAACTGCATTACATGTACCATACGTCATCAATGATCCAACAGAAACTGCATTGCATGTACCATACGTCATCAATGATCCAACAGACACTGCATTACATGTACCATACGTCCTCAATGATCCAACAGAAACTGCATTACATGTACCACACGTCATCAATGATCCAACAGAAACTGCATTACATGTACCATACGTCATCAATGATCCAACAGAAACTGCATTACATGTAACACACGTCATCAATGATCCAACAGAAACTGCATTACATGTACCACACGTCATCAATGATCCAACAGAAACTGCATTACATGTAACACGTCATCAATGATCCAACAGAAAGTACATTACATGTAACACACCGTCATCAATGATCCAACAGAAACTGCATTACATGTACCACACGTCATCAATGATCCAACAGAAACTACATTACATGTACTATACGTCATCAATGATCCAACAGAAACTACATTACATGTACCACATGTCACCAATGATCCAACAGAAACTACATTACATGTACCACACCGTCACCAATGTTCCAATAGAAACTACATTACATGTACCATACGTCACCAATGATCCAACAGAAACTGCATTACATGTAACACGTCATCAATGATCCAACAGAAAGTACATTACATGTAACACACCGTCATCAATGATCCAACAGAAACTGCATTACATGTACCACACGTCATCAATGATCCAACAGAAACTACATTACATGTACCACACGTCACCAATGATCCAACAGAAACTACATTACATGTACCACACCGTCACCAATGTTCCAATAGAAACTACATTACATGTACCACACGTCACCAATGATCCAACAGAAACTACATTACATGTACCACGTCACCAATGTTCCAATAGAAACTACATTACATGTACCACGTCACCAATGTTCCAATAGAAACTGCATTACATGTAACACGTCATCAATGATCCAACAGAAACTACATTACATGTACCACACGTCACCATTGGTCCAACAGAAACTACATTACATGTAACACGTCACCAATGTTCCAATAGAAACTATATTACATGTAACACACGTCATCAATGATCCAACAGAAACTACATTACATGTAACACACGTCATCAATGATCCAACAGAAACTACATGACATGTCCCACACCGTCACCAATGATCCAATGGAAAACTACATCACAATAACAACAACAACAACAACAATACCGTCATCTGGAACAGCAAAAAGAACACAACATGCATGAAACCTTCACCATTAACAAATGCTCGGACCTGAAGTGCAGTTGAAGTCATTCATAAGCATGTAGTCATATTGCGTCTCCCAAGACGCCATGCACATACACGGATGCGGAAGTGGGACGCACAGCACTGTCACTGCGGTTGCATTAGATGGTTTCCCGCAGAAATGTTTTCCGACATCACACAGGACCTTAATTGCACTGCCCAGATGAGGTGGAAAACCAGCTAGAGTTGTCACTGTATTATCCGGGCTCTTTGGATCCTTGCACGTGAGGTTTTCTAGATATATATATTCAATTCATAGAGTCAAAAATATCCACAAAGCGTACGAAAAATTCCAATATTCTTTTATAGCGCATATCTTGTTGTGATTACAGACATAAAACAACAACAACACTTACTTGTATTAGTGTCAGGTTACATGTACAACAGCATGACTCATTAACGCGACATTACATCGGTGAAAACGCAAATGTCTGCAGAATCTAATTTCATATAATATGGTCTAATTTTTGTCCCCAATATTTGCCTCCAAAACTGAGTATTTCAACAAATAAACAAGCGTCGTATACGCGGTTTGTTGACATAACAAAATGATGTAAATATTTAAGAAATAATAAGTATCAACCGTGGTATATCGCAGAATAACCCGAGTTTGAAGTTCTTATGCGTAGAAATATATCACGAAGGCCTGAGGCCTGAGTGATATATTTCTACACATAAGAACGACAAACGAGGGTTATTCTGCGATATAACCACGGTTGATACTTATTATTTCGATTCTAACACGACTTACTTCTAATAATCTTGACGAGAATCAAAGGAGTATTTTCTTCAAACGCCGTGTATTTGGCTTTCAAAATTTCCTCCCGCGTAAGGGGTGATGACGTTATTTTTTATGGAAAATATCAATCTAGTGCATAAATGAACAAAAGTTGTAACTGATCATTAATTTTATTTATTTTGTCAAATAAAACTTACAGAATAGTAACTGAAACATTACTTACCAGAAAAACAAGACGGACAAGAGATTATCTGATTCTAAAAATAGCTCACTTCCGCGAATTCCCACGCTAGTATTTACAAACATCACGTGACATTCATTCATAAAAACTTTACACGCATTGTATAAATGGAATAGCCAAATCACGGTGCGCACAGCATAGTTCAAGGTAGGTATATCGCAGAATAACCCGAGATAGGTTTTACTCTACAAGTATGTATGCTATTAGCTGGGTCGTGTTAGAATATGTAATACAATGCGTGTATCCTGAATAACACGAGTTATTATACAGCTTTACCGTTATATCTCTAAGCGAATCGCACGTTTATTATTGACTATGACAAACAAACGTCATTTCAGGAGCCTGGATGACCGTTATATGAAATCCTACTTTCGCTTTTGAAAGTTTGTAGACCACAAAAGCACTGTTTATTGGTTCAACGTTAGTGTTCGAATGTATCCAGACGAGTTTGTAGTAGCAATGCATTTATACGTGAAAACATGCATATTATTTGCTTTTTTGCGATATAATGTCGCTTTAACCGTTATGATATTGTGGGTATAGATATATATACATATACAATATACACACATGATATATTAACAGAAAACTACATGCGAGTTATCTTATACCCTCGTACCCATGGCATACAATACAAGAAACTAATTCCTGTGACTTGCGTGCCAGTAGTCAGGGGCGTAGCCAGGAGGCAAATTATGTGCAGGCCCGGCTAAAGAATGTTGAGTGAGCGTAGCGAACGAGGTTGCTAGGGGGGTCCGGGGGCATGCACCCCCGAATTTTTTTGTTTTTTAGGATGCAATTTCCCGCATTCTGCTGCATTAAAAAGACAAATTCGGACATGTTTTTATAACAAATAAACATGACAATACACTGTTCTGCTTAGCTATACATGTACATCAAAAGCAATAACAATTCTATATATATTTTTTTGTCAAAATGATGTGCAGGCCCGGGCCTTTTGGCCTAATGGCAGCTAAGCGCCTGGTTGTAGGGAGGGGGGGGGCACATTAGGCTTCAACATTTGCTAGATATTAAGATACGTACAGTGTTCCCGGTAGGGCAGAGCTTTATAAATTCGAACGCGCACGCTCGGGCACGCACGCACGCACGCTGTCTGGGTGGATCTACAGTATGGACAGGGAACAGCTATTTGAGCTGCATATTTATTATAATGAATATTGAAAAAGTATACGCAGTATAGTGTGTTTACAAATACGCAGACATGTACTGCTATACGAGATCTAAATAAATGCTGGTCTACAAACAAATAATTCATTGACAAATATCTTGAGATTAGAGATTAGAGATTAGAAAATTAACTTTATCTAGGTTAGATTAAACATGAGTTCACCAGCAGGTTGTTGTAAAAGCCCTGTTGCACACAGATACGTCATCGTATGGCGTCTCTGAGACGTCGTTGAAGTTATTTGATCAAAACGTGATCAGGACGTATACGATTTTATGTCGCCATTTTCATTGGCTTGCAGGTGCATCGTTATTCTTTACTTCGTTACACCGGTCATGCCACAGGTGCATCGTTATTCTTTACTTCGTTACACCTGTCACGCAACAGGTGCATCGTTATTCTTTACTTCGTTACACGGGTCATGCAACAGGTGCATCGTTATTCTTTACTTCGTTACACCGGTCACGCAACAGGTGCATCGTTATTCTTTACTTCGTTACACCGGTCATGCAACAGGTGCATCGTTATTCTTTACTTCGTTACACCGGTCACGCAACAGGTGCATCGTTATTCTTTACTGCGTTACACCGGTCATGCAACAGGTGCATCGATTCTTTACTTCGTTACACCTGTCGGGCGGGCGGTCGGGCGGGCGGGCGGGCGGGCGGGCGGGCGGGCGGACGGACGGACGGTCAGACAGACAGACAACGGACGGACGGACGGACATACGGACGGACTGACAGACAGAGAGACAGACCCAGCCAAAGGCAATACACCATGATCCTACGGTGGGAGTTAATGTGTTACACTATCACACGCATTATTTTGCGAGTACATGTACATTTAATTTAATACAATGTTTAAGACATGTACTATTTCTTACATATATCTTTGGACAACGTTTATCTCGTTATCTATAGTATCTACTATTTAAGGTCAGTACCGTTTCGTACCACATACTAGTATTTGAACATTCGTAATCAGCTAACATTATCAATATTCATCAGGCCTGCGATCAACTTACATTAAACTTAACATTTTTAAAATTTAATTTGTTAGTTTGTATTTGGGCTTAAGAAAGCAGCGACAGCGTAGGACCATGGGGCTTAAGATTGCAGCGGCAGTGTAGGACCATGGGGCTTAAGATTGCAGCGACAGCGTAAGGCCATGGTGAGTCTCAAGGTTGGTGGAGGAAGATCCATCGATCAGTATTCCAGGCACGGGCAAGCATCTGGGTAGAACCAGCGAGCTTCCATGAGTCAGCTGGATAGTTTCCTAATATGTAAGAATTGTGCATGCTCATAGTGGGAGTCGAACCAACAGCGATGAGGGGGCAAGTAATATAAAGTCAACGAACGACCGTAACCACTTTTTAAGCTATTAAATGGAAATGTGATGTCGAACCAACAGCGATGAGGGGGCAAGTAATATAAAGTCAACGAACGACCGTAACCACTTTTTAAGCTATTAAATGGAAATGTGATCGGATGATACAGATACTTACATAACATAGCATAGCACAACATAGCATAGCATAACGTTGTATACCATAGCATACCATGGTATTATGCAAACCTAATAATGTATTATGCTATGTTATGTTATAGATGATATGGCATAGCATAGTATAGCATAACGTCGTATAGCATAGCATAGTATAACATAGCATAGCATAACATAGCATAGCACAACATAGCATAGTATAGCATAACGTCGTATAGCATAACAAGCATAGCATAACATAGCATAGCATAACATAGCATAGCATAACATAACATAACATAACATAACATAACATAACATAGCATAACATAACATAACATAACATAACATAACATAACATAACATAACATAACATAACATAACATAACATAACATAACATAACATAACATAACATAACATAACATAACATAGCATAACATAACATAGCATAACATAACATAACATAACCTAGCATAGCATAACATAACATACATAACATAGCATAGCATAGCATAGCATAACATAACATAGCATAACATAGCATAGCATAACATAACATAACAACATAACATAACATAGCATAGCATAGCATAGCATAGCATAACATAGCATAACATAGCATAGCATAACATAACATAACATACATAACATAACATAGCATAGCATAACATAGCATAGCATAGCATAACATAACATACATAACATAGCATAGCATAGCATAGCATAACATACATAACATAGCATAACATAGCATAGCATAACATAACATAACATACATAACATAGCATAGCATAGCATAGCATAACATAGCATAACACATAACATAACATAACATAGCATAGCTAGCATAGCATAGCTAACATAACATAACATACATAACATAACATAGCATAGCATAGCATAACATAGCATAACACATAACATAACATAACCTAGCATAGCATAGCATAGCATAGCATAACATAGCATAACATAGCATAACACATAACATAACATAACATAGCATAACATAGCATAACATAGCATAACACATAACATAGCATAACATAGCATAACATAGCATAACATAGCATAACATAGCATGACATAGCATAACATAGCATAGCATAACATAGCATAACATAGCATAACATAGCATAGCATAACATAGCATAACATAGCATAGCATAGCATAACATAGCATAACATAGCATAACATAGCATAACATAGCATAACATAGCATAACACAGCATAGCATAACATAGCATAACACAGCATAGCATAACATAGCATAACATAACATAACATAACATAACATAACAACATAATATAGCATTAGGTTTGGTGTCATATATAAAGTCGCCAGCCCATAACACAACAGTTCTATGCATCTATGCATAATTAAACTTTAAAATATTTAATTATGAGATTTATTTGCCTTAAAATACAGGTCAAGAAATAAAATATATTCGCAAAGTAGCAAGTAACGAATAATAAAGCAGATTAATATATGACTATTTAAATTATATCGCAGATTTTAAAATAACATTACCGTAACCCTCTTCCCTATCCTCCAATTTGATTAGTTGCAGACTCGATTCCTCCTTTTCGTCTCCACGTATCACCAGACTAGGGGCTTCCTTTCTATATTCACACAACACAGAATTCACAGAAAATACGAACACTAATATCGCGATGTATTTCGACATTTTGTCCGAGCCGACCACTCCAATATCACATGATCAATTGGCGGTGACTTCCACTATCTGTACAACGACACGGACGAAGGATCACCGAAAGCAACTCCTGGTACGCATTAATCGGATACGTCTCCGGCAAAGATCGGAATGAGATCTCGGATTACCTGGAGATGGATCGTATATTATCGGAAGTGCCGAAGGTTATCAAGTTTTAATTTACACAATGTCACTGCAAATGTAAATACAACTCTCAATGGATTGAATATCTTCAAATTGTATAGATTAAGGTATAGTTATTTTTATTACCCATAACGATGCAATGCGCACAAGGATTCGGCGCATATCATTATGGATGCAATGACAATAAATAATTTATAGACTATACTAGCTCAGGCATGTTGTGCTTTTCCGTGGCCGAATGGTTCAGGTCGTTGGATACAAATGCTGTATGTTCGAATCCCACTAGGGGATCTTCCATTATCCCCTTAATTGTAATCAAACAAAAATTTGTATCCTAATTGCAATGCTCTTATCCTATATTCAGTCTCTTTGTTAATTACAAACTAGTATGTTGGGGCGGGCCGAAACTAAGGTTGTTAAAACTTGTGGCCCAACCCTTTTGCTTCTCCATATATATACATACTGATAATGTGTGTACCATATATCTTATTTATTTCATCTGTAACATGTTTGTAAATTTGAGTTGTATTGTACATTGAATATAAAGAATGCAATAACATATGATTAAACCAAACCACTAGGGTGTGAGGAAGGAAACTATTCAGCTGGCATCGAAAGTCTGTGGTTAGTTGATACAAATTTATTTTAGCTGGATTGCGAAACAAGTTCTTATAACTTATATTAATCACTCTCATTCCTGATGGAATCAATCGCCACGAGGGTGAGAGAAGAGGCAACGTGGAATTTAAATGCCTTTCCTAAGGGCACAATCGTAACGGCTCCAGCCGGGCTCGAACTCCGGACCTTTCGCACCTGAAGCAAATGAGCATCCACTGCGCTATCAAAGTCGGTGGTTCTACCAGGGAATCCGCACGTTACTGAAATAATATTCGGAGGTTCGAGGTTTTTCTTCACCAATAACAGCTGGAGAGAACTGTGATTAGCGTAATCTATTAACGCTGTCCGATTAGCGCAGTGGTTAGCGTGCTCGCTTCTCACCAATGCAACCCGGGTTCGATCCTCGGACTGGGAAGTATGTGAGATGGTACGGTGGTCGCCAGATCGGACAGGTGGGTTTTCTCTGGGTACGCCGGTTTCCTCCCACACGAATGACCACCTTTACGCTTTCATCCCCGCTAACGAAAGTGATTAATATAAGTTGTTAAAACTTGCTTCGCAACCATTGTAAAATAAATAAACTTTAAACTTTAAACTATCATTAACGAACACTGTAACCATTATAATTTGAAATAAAATGTCACCAAATTTCGACACTAAGTGTACAGCTGGCCTGCTTTTATCAAAGAGTTGGCTCAATCGAACTTAACATGTCTTTGAGACATGAATAGTACACGTCAAGCATCACACGGAAGGAATGGGTTTCGAATAAGTTACTATGTAACTTTTCCCCCAATCCTAACTGTGCTATTGCAACTATTCCTATGTTATGTACCATTCTTGAATAAAATATTGTTTAAACTAAGCCTCAAACGGTGGGCGACCTGTGGCTCCTCGTTTACACTGGCTTCCGGTGGCATACATTTATAAACCCGAAACACCACAACATGATGATGTCGTGACGTTGAGCTATACATATAACATGATACATGGGATATGGACGTCACGTTGAGTTATTGCTATATGCAGGCTATATAATACATAATACATGCTACATTGGAATATGGACGTCACGTTAAATTAGTGCTATATGCAGGCTATATAATACATAACACATGCTACATTGGAATATGGACGTCACGTTGAGTTAATGCTATATGCAGGTATATAACATGTGCTACATTGGAATATGGACGTCACGTTGAGTTAATGCTATATGCAGGCTATATAACATGCTACATTGGAATATGGACGTCACGTTGAATTAGTGCTATATGCAGGCTATATAACATGTGCTACATTGGAATATGGACGTCACGTTGAATTAGTGCTATATGCAGGCTATATAACATGCTACATTGGAATGTGGACGTCACGTTGAGTTAATACTATATGCAGGCTATATAATATGCTACATTGGAATATGGACGTCACGTTGAGTTAATGCTGTATGCAGGCTATATAACATGCTACATTATAACTTATAGCAATATCACAAAACGGACATTATCCTATGTTCATCTGGCAAACCTTCATACCGACCAGTCTCTATACTAATGGGGGCGTCCCCTACCGACTAGTCTCTATCCTAATGGGGGGCGACCCCTACCGACTAGTCTCTATCCTAATGGGGGCGACCCCTACCGACTAGTCTCTATCTTAATGGGGGCGACCCCTACCGACTAGTCTATATCCTAATGTGGGCGACCCCTACCGACTAGTCTCTATCCTAATGGGGGCGACCCCTACCGACTAGTCTCTATCCTAATGGGGGCGACCCCTACCGACTAGTCTCTATCCTAGTGGGGGCTACCCCTACCGACTAGTCTCTATCATAATGGGGCGACCCCTACCGACTAGTCTCTATCCTAATGGGGGCGACCCTTACCGACTAGTGTTGACCCGGCTTATTTGTCGTTGGGTCTAGGGTTCTGTTGTAGTGTAGGTAGTTGGGGAGCTCGCTTGGCGTGAGGCACCGGGCCGGGTCGGGCTATAATTAAAAGATCCAATTCACAATTTAAATTTTACGAACAGTTGAATTCTTATTTATTTAACCTGTTTCAGATTCTGGATTAGTGTAATGCATCCAGAATCTCGGGGTTTATCAGCTAGTGCTGGAATCGAATGTACACCTACCCAGATTGGGCAGCCAATGGGTTGAAACACCCACCTATCCAGATTGGGCAGCCAACGGGTGAATTTTGAATCGTCATGGACCCAGAATGCCCGTATCAACACACGAAATGTAAACACGCACAGTGCGCATGCGTGAAACAACAGAGGATGTAGAAAACAACGTACATTTGTGTATATATTTTGAACATGAAATACTATCTATCTATCTTCCTCTAATATCGAACCCTCACGGGGATGTAGAAATGTCCCTAAAAGACTTAGGTATGAATCAACATATCAAGTAATTTAATTAAAAAAGACAACGTGGGGCAAATGGGACGATGCATTCCGTATGTAAACAAATACGGACGATGCGTTCCGGTTGGAAACAAGTGCGTGACTGATCGACTCGGAAAGTCCTACTTTCGGTTTCGAGTTTGTTTTATTGCAAAAAACACTGCTTACCAAATGAACATAAGCATACAAAGTATAATGTTAGAATGTGTAGCAGCACTGCTACCCATACGTAAAAATGAATTTTTCAAATATCTTTTATTTCATACGATGTAATGCTGCTTTAAACTGCTCTGACACTAATCTCCTGTAATATAGATGTTGCATACTAACTAACATATATTATCTAGTGTGAATGGCAGTAATTATCTGTGTAAATTCTAAATTATAAATGATAAACTCTTCGAAATTTAGTAAGGTTGAAAACGGTTACTTATTAGTTATGAAATTGAAGTCTCTATAAATAAGTTGACTCCCTTATTGTATATACAAAATGTACATCTAATAGGAATGAACAGGCTATCAATTTGAGCTTGTTAGCATACTTGTTGACCCGGCTTATTTGTCGTTGGGTCTAGGGTTATGTTGTAGTGTAGGTAGTTGGGGATCTCGCTTGGCGTGAGGTACCGGGGCGGGTTGGGCTATCATTAAAAGATCCAATTTACAATTTAAATTTTACGAAAAGTTTAATTCTTATTTATTTAACCTGTTTCAGATTCTGGATTAGCGTAATGCTAGTTGGCTGCTTAATAGAGGTGACCACTAACACAGGTTTGACTGTATATCAACGCCTGTTCCCATGCTACATGTACTACTGTAGGGGCTGACGCTGATTCTGGTCCATGGTATTTACTATTTAGTACTTCTGTATTTGCTAATTAGTTGAATACTTGTTCCCAAATAGTATTTAATTCAGAAAACTCGTGTCTTTATGTACGTGTAGCATTATAACTCAATACATGTATATATCTCATTTAATCTTCAACCTTCGTGTGTGCTTTACGTTTAACTACAGACCCGTCTGTTTTACGTTTATTTATCGTCGTTACCGGTTGCCCATATGGGCGACGGCTACTGAAGAGATTAGTCATTTAGATGTTGGAGGATAGTGCAATGATACAGACATAGACCCGTTCCAGAGTCTCCTCTGGTTCTTTTACGTGCACGGCGTAAAGCACAAACACGAGACCTCGGTTTATATTAAAGTCCAATCTGAAAGACTGTTAATTGTATTAGGGTCAGACGGAGGATCGAACCTGCGATCCCTGGATTACCAGTCCAACGTGTTAACCACTGGACTGCAGATCCGTCTGTTCTTCAACCATCTTACTTTCGGGGGCTTCTGTGATAACTAATACGTAAACAACACATTATACAATCAAATTTGGAAGGCAAGTCGGTTAGCGTGCAACTCACATAATCTATACAAGAGTGAATTCCAATGAACAACATTGCTGGTTTGTTATTCTATGAAAATCTGTATGATTAATTCATAACAATGTTGACAGTAAAGAATACATTGGATGCCAATAAGTTTTAAAAAAACATGGATTTGCCCAGGATCGAACCCGGTGCCATTAGCTGACAAGCATTATGTTATATATATGTTATATTTCGGGTTTTACGCCTGCATCAGCACCATTTTGGGCTATATCGCCGGTGGGCAGTTTACCTAACAACACCTTTCCTGGACAGGCGCCAGCAGTTAACCAGTAGGCTACCTGGGTGCACAAACTTCCGTAAGAAACTGCCAACTTTTTCATATAAATGAGACACGGCCTGAGCGGGGCTCGAACCCGTGACCATCAGTGATGAAAGGTTTCAGTGGTATGCAAGTCAGCGACCTTAACCACTCGACCATGGAGGCGGACATAGCTGACAAGCAGCCTCAGAAAAGAAGTTACGTGTGTGTGTTTTTTACGTTTATTTATCGTCGCTACCGGTTGCCCATATGAGCGACGCCTCCTGAAGAGATTAGTCATTTTAGATTTTGGAGGATAGTGCAATGATACAGACAGATACCCATTCCATAGTCTCATCTGGTTCTTTTTACGTGCACGGTGTAAAGCACCGACACGAAACCTCGAAGTTACGTTTTACTACAACACCGGCTAAGACGGTGACTAGGGATGGAAAATATCTGGAAAAAGACTCCTTTCACGGATAGAAAAAAGTATTTCCCGTAGACACATTGCAACATTTTGTTTTCTATCTGAAAAGGGAGTCAAGCGGGAAGTCGAGAGAGATGGACAACCCAAAGTTGCAACAATTTATAGCACTAGAAAGCCAGAAGGTTCAAACACGAGCTCACGTAGAGTTATTGACAGACAAGTAAGAAATCAAGTAGCTTAAAATTCGTTTTCCGGTAGCCGTGTTGGTAGCGTGTAACTTCCAGTATCATGAGGATAACATGAAATTGAAAGGTCATTATACTATACATGATATGTGTACACTTTCTGGATGAAGTGTATGTATCCCGGTGTTACTGGTTTCCGACGATGTAGTACATAATGGACTCCTATAGGTTTAGAATTGTCATACACTGCAAACAATTTTATGTCACCAAATAAACAATATTTTACCATTCATTCACAAAAATCTCGAAGAAAATCGAATGTTTACTTTTTGTGAAAAGTTGACAAAATAGCAGTACCTCATTCTCAGTAATCCGGAATGACGTCACATGTTTTCGCCTAACTGTGGAAATTGCCTACAGCGCGAGCATTCGTATGTAAGCAACAGTTTTTTTAAACAAAACAATATAAATAAGGAAGAATTACTTTAATAACAGGCTTAATTTATCATTTTCACTCAAAATTCATTTGTTGGAGAGCATTTTGTTTATATACTGTATCTAAAACACTAATTTAGTTTAACTTAGACAAACACACGGGGCATAAGAAGTCGTCATTCCTCCTAATTACTCTGACTGGGTGCAGAACCATAACTGGACCCATCAAATGCATACATCACACGGTGCCCAACAGAGAATAACTAGGTTTACACAACCATGTATATCAGTTGGAGAACCTGTGACAACACATTGACCAGAAGACGAAAAACGGTGAAAATCGATATTATGCATAAGGACCCCTTGTGTGTAATAACGGACGGAACTCGTAAACACGGAGCAGTGAGACTATAATGACATTTTTATTCGTAAATATATTGGCGTGGCAGACGATGCATGTGTCATTTTGGAGAACAAATTGCCAATGTCTTTAAAAAATGATATTTATATGGTGACATAAAACGGATATAGTGAAATTAGTGAAAACTGGGGTATGTTTAAAGTTTTCACCGCTAATTTACCTGTCTGATCTCTAAGATCGGTTAGAAATAGATTGGACGTGCACAAGGTATGTTTATTTATAATTCCGGTAACTGGAGCGTGAAATATTGCGTGATCTCTCGCGACTTGCTATTCCCACAGTTAGACGAAAACCTGTTCTGGGCGAAAACTCTTCACGCCGGGATATGTTCCATTAATGTCGCGGGGACGTAGACATGTTTTTCTGGGCAACCTTAGCCGACCTAAGTGGTTAACCAGTACTAAGCAATGTGTGATGTGCCTTGCTTGATGACACTACATAATTAGACCGAGTATCGAACCCGGGATCGATCGATTCCAAATCCGACGCTCTACCACTGGACCATGGATGCCATCGACACGAGACCTCGGTTTAAAGTCCCATCTGAAAGACTGTTAATTTTATTAGGGTAAGACGGGGGATCGAATCGGCTATCCCTGATTACCAATCCAACGTCTTTAACAACTGGACTACTGATCTGTCTGTGTGTCCAACTCCCCATTCATTATAATTTATATGCCCAATTCGATTATTTAATGACTGGTATTTAGTGGATAACCTCCGTAAATGAGACGTCACACGTGACAGCGCGTGGAAGTCGTTCGAGCCCCGCTGGAGCCGTTAGGCTTGTGCCCTTAGGCAAGGCATTTAAATTCCACGTTGCCTCTTCTCTCGCTCCCTCGTAGCGATGGATTCCATCAGCAATGAGGTCTCAAGAGTGATTAATATAAGTTGTAATAACTTGTTTCGCAATCGAGCTCAAATAAATTTGTATAAACTAGTTGATAACCTGATCTGGACGGTTTGCTAGACTTCCTTCCACAGCTGATTTAACCCGAATGCAATAGTATACAACTGGTATATAGCTATTACAATTTTCCAGTCACGTCAAGCGCCAATTCAATTGGCGGTGACGTCTTCCCAACAGTTAATAAATAATAACAAACAAAAATGTACATTCTATAAATGGGTACCCGGTACATGTTACCCCAACTGCGTACAGTGCGTAGGAACCCAGAGTAGATCTACATAGCCGTCACTTGCAATGTTGCGTATAAATTCCACAAGACAGTTAGTATAAAATAAAAATACATCCGGCTTGCCAACATATTGGGGCCGTATAAAATAAAATATCTGCCTGCCTGGCTAAATATTGCGCCGCGATTGCGGCCCCTGCTCCGATGCCTATGGAAGGGGGGTACTCTACTTGACAATATGGGTGTGGGACCTAGCCTATGGAAGGGGGTACTCTACTTGACAATATGGGTGTGGGACCTAGCCTATGGAAGGGGGGTAATCTACTTGACAATATGGGTGTGGGACCTAGCCTATTGAAGGGGGGTAATCTACTTGACAATATGGGTGTGGGACCTAGCCTATGGAAGGGGGGTACTCTACTTGACAATATGGGTGTGGGACCTAGCCTATGGAGGGGGGTACGCTACTTGACAATATGGGTGTGGGACCTAGCCTATGGAAGGGGGTACTCTACTTGACAATATGGTGTGGGACCTAGCCTATGGAAGGGGGGGTACTCTACTTGACAATATGGGTGTGGGACCTAGCCTATGGAAGGGGGTACTCTACTTGACAATATGGGTGTGGGACCTAGCCTATGGAAGGGGGGTACTCTACTTGACAATATGGGTGTGGGACCTAGCCTATGGAAGGGGGTACTCTACTTGACAATATGGGTGTGGGACCTAGCCTATGGAAGGGGGGTACTCTACTTGACAATATGGGTGTGGGACCTAGCCTATGGAAGGGGTACTCTACTTGACAATATGGGTGTGGGACCTAGCCTATGGAAGGGGGGTACTCTATGGGTGTGGGACCTAGCCTATGGAAGGGGGGTACTCTATGGGTGTGGGACCTAGCCTATGGAAGGGGGTACTCTATGTGTGGGACCTAGCCTATGGAAGGGGGGTACTCTATGGGTGTGGGACCTAGCCTATGGAAGGGGGGTACTCTATGGGTGTGGGACCTAGCCTATGCCTATAATTTCACAGATTGGACATAGCCAGACTGAAATGATAAAAACATATCCCTAATTTAAACTGTGGTAAAAAACATATGCCTAATTTAGACTGATGTGGTAAAAAAAAGACCCCTAATTTAGACTGAAATGATAAAAACATATCCCTAATTTAAACTGTGGTAAAAAACATATGCCTAATTTAGACTGATGTGGTAAAAAAAAGACCCCTAATTTAGACTGAAATGATAAAAACATATCCCTAATTTAAACTGTGGTAAAAAACATATGCCTAATTTAGACTGATGTGGTAAAAAAAAGACCCCTAATTTAGACTGAAATGATAAAAACATATCCCTAATTTAAACTGTGGTAAAAAACATATGCCTAATTTAGACTGATGTGGTAAAAAAAAGACCCCTAATTTAGACTGAAATGATAAAAACATATCCCTAATTTAAACTGTGGTGAAAAACATATGCCTAATTTAGACTGATGTGGTAAAAAAAAACACCCTAATTTAGACTGAAATGATAAAAAACATATCCCTAATTTAAACTGTGGTAAAAAATATATGCCTAATTTAGGCTGATGTGGTAAAAAAAAGACCCCTAATTTAGACTGAAATGATAAAAACATATCCCTAATTTAAACTGTGGTAAAAAACATATGCCTAATTTAGACTGATGTGGTAAAAAAAGACCCCTAATTTAGACTGAAATGATAAAAACATATCCCTAATTTAGACTGATGCAGTAAAAAGCATACCCCTAATTTAGACTAATGCGGTAAAAAGCATACCCCTAATTTAGACTGATGCGGTAAAAAGCATACCTCTGCTCTAGAATGAAATTGTGAAAAACTTGACCACCTAGGGCCCGGATGTCCTGATAGTGCATTCGCTTTAGGTGTGAGAGGCAACGCTGTAGCCGTTATGATTGTGCCCTTAAATTCCACACTGCCTCTTCCCTGTTCCTCATGGCTATGGATTCCGTCAGGAATGAGGTCTCAATAGCTGTAGAATTTGTGGTGTACCAGTATTTGTGTTAGTAGTGTGCTTGGGTTAGTAGTGTGTTTGTGTTAGTAGTGTGCTTGGGTTAGTAATGTGCTTGGGTTAGTAGTGTTTGGGTTAGTAGTGTGTTTGTGTTAGTAGTGTTTGGGTTAGTAGTGCTTGGGTTAGTAGTGTGCTTGGGTTAGTAGTGTGTTTGTGTTAGTAGTGTGTTTGTGTTAGTAGTGTTTGGGTTAGTAATGTGCTTGGGTTAGTAGTGTGTTTGGGTTAGTAGTGTTTGGGTTAGTAGTGTGTTTGTGTTAGTAGTGTTTGGGTTAGTAGTGCTTGGGTTAGTAGTGTGCTTGGGTTAGTAGTGTGTTTGTGTTAGTAGTGTGCTTGGGTTAGTATGTGCTTGGGTTAGTAGTGTTTGGGTTGTAGTGTGTTTGTGTTAGTAGTGTTTGGGTTAGTAATGTGCTTGGGTTAGTAGTGTGTTTGGGTTAGTAGTGTTTGGGTTAGTAGTGTGTTTGTGTTAGTAGTGTTGGGTTAGTAGTGCTTGGGTTAGTAGTGTGCTTGGGTTAGTAGTGTGTTTGTGTTAGTAGTGTGTTTGTGTTAGTAGTGTTTGGGTTAGTAATGTGCTTGGGTTAGTAGTGTGTTTGGGTTAGTAGTGTTTGGGTTAGTAGTGTGTTTGTGTTAGTAGTGCTTGGGTTAGTAGTGTGCTTGGGTTAGTAGTGTGTTTGTGTTAGTAGTGTTTGTGTTAGTAGTGTGTTTGTGTTAGTAGTGTTTGTGTTAGTAGTGTGCTTGGGTTAGTAGTGTGCTTGTGTTAGTAGTGTGTTTGGGTTAGTAGTGTGCTTGTGTTAGTAGTGTGCTTGGGTTAGTAATGTGCTTGTGTTAGTAGTGTGTTTGGGTTAGTAGTGTGTTTGGGTTAGTAATGTGCTTGGGTTAGTAGTGTGCTTGGGTTAGTAGCATGTTTGTGTTAGTAGTGTGCTTGGGTTAGTAGCATGTTTGGGTTAGTAGTGTGATTGGGTTAGTAGTGTGCTTGGGTTAGTAGTGCGCTTGGGTTAGTAGTGTGCTTGGGTTAGTAGTGTGCTTGGGTTAGTAGTGGGTGGGTTAGTAGTGTGCTTGGGTTAGTAGTGGTTGGGTTAGTAGTGTGCTTGGGTTAGTAGTGTGCTTGGGTTAGTAGTATTTGGGTTAGTAGTGTTTGGGTTAGTAGTATTTGGGTTAGTAGTGTGCTTGGGTTAGTATTGGTACACATTCACGACCGAAAAAACTTCTTGAATTGATACTATGTTGTAGTCTTACCTTTCTACTTGCAGGTGCTGGGACAAGTGTGTCGGTAACCCTAGCAACATGCTGGATTCTAAAACTGAGAATTGTGTGCGAGATTGTGTCTGTAGATACGTGGACTCGTCAAATTACGTGTCGAATAGACTAAAACTCAGTGCTCAAAGGCTTTCGCATAATGTTTGAGCGTATTTATTCTTGTTGTCGGTGAACCACATGGGTAATCATACAAAAACATTTACTTAAAGCCCCATTATGCGTTTACTTAGAATGTGCTGTACACCAAGTTATTGTAAGGAGCTGATGATTAAATATTGTGATTATTGTCTTATATTTTCAATAATAAATTATTTATACAGTAAAAGTCCGCCTCCGTGGTCAAGTGGTTAAGGTCGCTGACTTGTATACCACTGTAACCTATCATCACTGATTGTCACGGGTTCGAGCCCCGCTCAGACCGTGTCTCATTTATACGAAAAAGTTGGCAGTTTCTTACGGAGGTTGGTGCACCCAAGTACTGGTTAACCGCTGGAGCCAGCCCATGAAAGGTGTTGTTAGGTAAACTGCCCGCCGGCGATATAGCCCAAAATGGTGCTGATGCAGGCGTAAAAGCCGAAATATATTATACAGTAAAATAACTCTGTAAATGGTGGTTTTAATAATAAAATTAACACTAGGATAAATAGCTCTGTAAATGGTGGTTTTAATACTAAAATTAACACTAGGATAAATAGCTCTGTAAATGGTGGTTTTAATACTAAAATTAACACTAGGATAAATAGCTCTGTAAATGGTGGTTTTAATACTAAAATTAACACTAGGATAAATAGCTCTGTAAATGGTGGTTTTAATACTAAAATTAACACTAGGATAAATAGCTCTGTAAATGGTGGTTTTAATACTAAAATTAACACTAGGATAAATAGCTCTGTAAATGGTGGTTTTAATACTAAAATTAACACTAGGATAAATTTGCATGATATAATATGAATTAGAGTACCGGTATTATTTTTCCAACTGAAGATAATAAACACATAGAGACTTTAACGCTAATATACTTCACGGCATTAAAAACGCAACCTTGGATTGAATGGCATTAGCGGTTATTTTTTGGGATTCATTAAAACAGAGCAATGTAATCTTTTACAGTAATCATTTTCAAACAAGTTTATCGCAAAATAATAAAGAATTTAAATTTTAACAATCCATTGGATTAGATTCCAACATTATCTGTCTGTCAAATGTATATTATATACTACGGTGGAAATCATGATAGCTCGTTCGCTTCAGGTGCGAAAGGCTTGGAGTTTGCGCCCAGCTCTAGCCGTTAAGATTGTCCACTTAGGCAAGGTAGGTACTTATATTCCACTGCTTTCTCTCTCGCAAGGTGATGGATTCAATCGGGAATAGGTTCTTGAGTGATTAATCTAAAGTTGTAAAAACTTGCTTCCTAATCGAGCTAACATAAATTTGTATAAACTATGGTATGATGTGCATATTAGTTGAGTACTAGCCCGGTTGCTATAAAATATATGCTGTTTATGGTCGGTACACAAGTCACTCTGCACCATCTCGAGTCACTCTGCACTATCACTCTGCACCATCACGAGTCACTCTGCACCATCACGAGTCACTCTGTACCATCACGAGTCACTCTGCACCATCTCGAGTCACTCTGCACCATCACGAGTCACTCTGCACCATCACGAGTCACTCTGCACCATCACGAGTCACTCTTTTAGTGGGATTTCTGTCCGTTCGTCTGCCTGCCATATATCTTTTGAACAGCTCGAGGGATTTTATAATACTGTGGCACAAATATTCACCATAACAAGTCGATGTGCAGGATTCGGACGTGTTCGTTCACTGTGAAGGTTGCACTTAAGGTCAAATGCTAATATTTCGTATCCGCTCATATCTCTTGGACCACTCGGGAGATTCTAAAAATAACTTTGCACAAATATTCGATCCGCCTCTGTGGTCCAGTGGTTAAGGTCGCTGACTTGTATACCACTGTAACCTATTATCACTGATGGTCACTGGTTCGAGCCCCGCTCAGGTGGTGTCTCATTTTTATTAAAAGGTTGGCAGATTCTTACGGAGGTTGGTGCACCCAAGTACTGGTTAACAGCTGGAGCCTGCCCAGGAAAGGTGTTGTTAGGTAAACTGCTTGCTGTCGATATAGCCCAAAATGGTGCTGATGCAGGCGTAAAACCCCGAACTAACAAAACTTACGGAGGTTCAACCGTTGGTGCACCAAGTACTTGTTAACCACTGGAGTCTGCCCTGAAAGGTGTTGTTAGGTAAACTGCCCACCAGCAATATAGTGATATTGTATGAGTTGCTTTTTACAAGTGTTATTGTATAGTTGCTCTTGACAGCAACTATACAATAACACTTGTACCACAGCATCCGTACTCTTGGTGATTACGGCATCCGCCCATGAAATGGGAAGTCTAATAATCCAACCTCGTCGGATATGGGTGGTTGGTGACCATCCAGCTAGTTAAATAATAAAGGTGTCTCACAAGTCAGAAATGGCTGGCCTTTCAATAGGGGTGACATTATAATAAACAATATCTTTTAAAAGTATACTTTTACTGTAACATGTGACACAACAATCGTTAAACATCTTAGACGACATCATTACCGATAGCCAATCAGACAACATCATTACCGGTAGCCAATCAGACAACATCATTACCGGTAGCCAATCAGACAACATCATTACCGATAGCCAATCAGACAACATCATTACCGGTAGCCAATCAGACAACATCATTACCGATAGCCAATCAGACAACATCATTACCGGTAGCCAATCAGACAACATCATTACCGGTAGCCAATCAGACATAATAAACAATATCTTTGAAAAGTATATCTTTACTGTTTAACATTTGACACAACAATCATTGAACATCTTAGACGACATCATTACCGATAGCCAATCAGACGACATCATTACCGGTAGCCAATCGGACGACATCATTACCTATAGCCAATCAGGCATAATACACAATATCTTTTAAAAGTATATTTTTACTGTTTAACATGTGATCATTAAACATCTTGGACAACATCATTACCAATAGCCAATCAGACGACATCATTACGATAGCCAATCAGACTACATCATTACCAATAGCCAATCAGACGACATCATTACCAATAGCCAATCAGACGACATCATTACCGATAGCCAATCAGACGACATCATTACCAATAGCCATTCAGACGACATCATTACCAATAGCCAATCAGACGACATCATTACCGATGGCCAATCAGTATTTCATGGATGAAGTCGTGTAAGAAATTTATATGAGGTAATCGCAAAAAGATAACAATACGATAATGCCCTAAACTGCAAAAAAAACATGTAATGTAAATAAATGAAAAATAATGCATTTGTACATAAACAATTTAAACAATGTCGACTTATGATGCATGTGTAAACTGGGGGAACTGGCGACATCTCACTTTTGGGTGAAAATAAATTGCAACTCTGTAGCACATATATAGAAATACACAATATATAGAAAACAAATTTATATGATATATATAATATTATTTAAATGCATAGGCTGACAATGTACAACTAGTACATCTATATCTGGCAGTTTCTTATAGAGATTGGTGCACCCAAGTACTGGTTAACCGCTGGAGCCTGCCCAGGAAAGGTGTTGTTAGGTAAACTGCCCGCCGGCGATATAGCCCAAAATGGTGCTGATGCGTAAAACCGGAAATATAACATAAAGAACAATAACATCTACATTTATCTGGCCAGTGGATTTTGACTAGTTGGTATATTATAATCAACCAATCAACAAAGGGACATAACTCCCATCCATACATGTTGTGGAATCTAGACAAGATGACCACAGACGGATCTGTAGTCCAGTGGTAACACGCTGGACTGGTAATCCAGGGATCGCAGGTTCGATCACCCGTCTGACCCTAATAAAATTAACAGTCTTTCAGATGGGACATTAAACCGAGTTCTCATGTCGGTGCTTTACACCGTGCACGTAAAAGAACCAGAGGAGATTCTGGAATGGGTCTCTGTCTGTATTATGCTCTATCCTCCAAATTCTAAAATGACGAATATCTTCAGGAGGCGTCGCTCATATGGGCAACCGGTAGCGACGATAAATAAGCGTTAAACACAGACAGATGACCATTCATCCAGATAGAGAGATGACCATTCAACCAGATAGAGAGATGACCATTCATCCAGATAGAGAGATGACCATTCAACCATTCATACAGATAGAGAGATGACCATTCATCCAGATAGAGAGATGACCATTCAACCAGATAGAGAGATGACCATTCAACCATTCATACAGATAGAGAGATGACCATTCATCCAGATAGAGAGATGACCATTCATACAGATAGAGAGATGACCATTCAACCATTCATACAGATAGAGAGATGACCATTCATCCAGATAGAGAGATGACCATTCAACCATTCATACAGATAGAGAGATGACCATTCATACAGATAGAGAGATGACCATTCATCCAGATAGAGAGATGACCATTCATCCAGATAGAGAGATGACCATTCAACCAGATAGAGAGATGACCATTCATACAGATAGAGAGATAACCATTCATACAGATAGAGAGATGACCATTCAACCAGATAGAGAGATGACCATTCAACCATTCATCCAGATAGAGAGATGACCATTCATCCAGATAGAGAGATGACCATTCATCCAGATAGAGAGATGAACCATTCATCCAGATAGAGAGATGACCATTCATACAGATAGAGAGATGACCATTCAACCAGATAGAGAGATGACCATTCAACCAGATAGAGAGATGACCATTCAACCAGATAGAGAGATGACCATTCAACCAGATAGAGAGATGACCATTCAACCAGATAGAGAGATGACCATTCAACCAGATAGAGAGATGACCATTCAACCAGATAGAGAGATGACCATTCACAGATAGAGAGATGACCATTCAACCAGATAGAGAGATGACCATTCAACCAGATAGAGAGATGACCATTCATACAGATAGAGAGATGACCATTCAACCAGATAGAGAGATGACCATTCATACAGATAGAGAGATGACCATTCAACCAGATAGAGAGATGACCATTCAACCATTCATACAGATAGAGAGATGACCATTCAACCAGATAGAGAGATGACCATTCAACCATTCATACAGATAGAGAGATGACCATTCAACCATTCATACAGATAGAGAGATGACCATTCATACAGATAGAGAGATGACCATTCAACCATTCATACAGATAGAGAGATGACCATTCATCCAGATAGAGAGATGACCATTCAACCATTCATACAGATAGAGAGATGACCATTCATCCAGATAGAGAGATGACCATTCAACCATTCATACAGATAGAGAGATGACCATTCATCCAGATAGAGAGATGACCATTCAACCAGATAGAGAGATGACCATTCATACAGATAGAGAGATGACCATTCATACAGATAGAGAGATGACCATTCAACCATTCATACAGATAGAGAGATGACCATTCAACCAGATAGAGAGATGACCATTCATACAGATAGAGAGATGACCATTCAACCATTCATACAGATAGAGAGATGACCATTCAACCAGATAGAGAGATGACCATTCAACCAGATAGAGAGATAACCATTCATACAGATAGAGAGATGACCATTCAACCATTCATACAGATAGAGAGATGACCATTCATACAGATAGAGAGATAACCATTCATACAGATAGAGAGATGACCATTCATACAGATAGAGAGATGACCATTCAACCAGATAGAGAGATGACCATTCAACCATTCATACAGATAGAGAGATGACCATTCATACAGATAGAGAGATGACCATTCAACCAGATAGAGAGATAACCATTCATACAGATAGAGAGATGACCATTCAACCAGATAGAGAGATGACCATTCAACCATTCATACAGATAGAGAGATGACCATTCAACCAGATAGAGAGATGACCATTCAACCAGATAGAGAGATGACCATTCATACAGATAGAGAGATGACCATTCATCCAGATAGAGAGATGACCATTCAACCATTCATACAGATAGAGAGATGACCATTCAACCAGATAGAGAGATGACCATTCAACCAGATAGAGAGATAACCATTCATACAGATAGAGAGATGACCATTCAACCATTCATACAGATAGAGAGATGACCATTCATACAGATAGAGAGATAACCATTCATACAGATAGAGAGATGACCATTCATACAGATAGAGAGATGACCATTCAACCAGATAGAGAGATGACCATTCAACCATTCATACAGATAGAGAGATGACCATTCATACAGATAGAGAGATGACCATTCAACCAGATAGAGAGATAACCATTCATACAGATAGAGAGATGACCATTCATCCAGATAGAGAGATGACCATTCATCCAGATAGAGAGATGACCATTCAACCAGATAGAGAGATGACCATTCAACCAGATAGAGAGATGACCATTCAACCATTCAACCAGATAGAGAGATGACCATTCATACAGATAGAGAGATGACCATTCAACCAGATAGAGAGATGACCATTCAACCATTCATACAGATAGAGAGATGACCATTCAACCAGATAGAGAGATGACCATTCAACCATTCATACAGATAGAGAGATGACCATTCAACCATTCATACAGATAGAGAGATGACCATTCAACCATTCATACAGATAGAGAGATGACCATTCAACCATTCATACAGATAGAGAGATGACCATTCAACCATTCATACAGATAGAGAGATGACCATTCATCCAGATAGAGAGATGACCATTCAACCATTCATACAGATAGAGAGATGACCATTCATCCAGATAGAGAGATGACCATTCAACCATTCATACAGATAGAGAGATGACCATTCATCCAGATAGAGAGATGACCATTCAACCAGATAGAGAGATGACCATTCATACAGATAGAGAGATGACCATTCATACAGATAGAGAGATGACCATTCAACCATTCATACAGATAGAGAGATGACCATTCAACCAGATAGAGAGATGACCATTCATACAGATAGAGAGATGACCATTCATCCAGATAGAGAGATGACCATTCAACCATTCATACAGATAGAGAGATGACCATTCAACCAGATAGAGAGATGACCATTCAACCAGATAGAGAGATAACCATTCATACAGATAGAGAGATGACCATTCATACAGATAGAGAGATGACCATTCATCCAGATAGAGAGATGACCATTCAACCAGATAGAGAGATGACCATTCATACAGATAGAGAGATAACCATTCATACAGATAGAGAGATGACCATTCATACAGATAGAGAGATGACCATTCAACCAGATAGAGAGATGACCATTCAACCATTCATACAGATAGAGAGATGACCATTCATACAGATAGAGAGATGACCATTCAACTATTCATCCAGATAGAGAGATAACCATTCATACAGATAGAGAGATGACCATTCAACCAGATAGAGAGATGACCATTCAACCATTCATACAGATAGAGAGATGACCATTCAACCAGATAGAGAGATGACCATTCAACCATTCATACAGATAGAGAGATGACCATTCATACAGATAGAGAGATAACCATTCATACAGATAGAGAGATAACCATTCATACAGATAGAGAGATGACCATTCAACCAGATAGAGAGATAACCATTCATACAGATAGAGAGATGACCATTCAACCAGATAGAGAGATGACCATTCAACCATTCAACCAGATAGAGAGATGACCATTCAACCAGATAGAGAGATGACCATTCAACCATTCATACAGATAGAGAGATGACCATTCATACAGATAGAGAGATGACCATTCATACAGATAGAGAGATAACCATTCATACAGATAGAGAGATGACCATTCAACCATTCATCCAGATAGAGAGATGACCATTCAACCATTCATCCAGATAGAGAGATGACCATTCAACCATTCATCCAGATAGAGAGATGACCATTCATACAGATAGAGAGATAACCATTCATACAGATAGAGAGATGACCATTCATCCAGATAGAGAGATAACCATTCATACAGATAGAGAGATAACCATTCATACAGATAGAGAGATGACCATTCAACCAGATAGAGAGATGACCATTCAACCATTCATACAGATAGAGAGATGACCATTCAACCAGATAGAGAGATGACCATTCAACCAGATAGAGAGATGACCATTCAACCATTCATACAGATAGAGAGATGACCATTCAACCATTCATACAGATAGAGAGATGACCATTCATACAGATAGAGAGATGACCATTCAACCAGATAGAGAGATGACCATTCATACAGATAGAGAGATGACCATTCAACCATTCATACAGATAGAGAGATGACCATTCATACAGATAGAGAGATGACCATTCATACAGATAGAGAGATGACCATTCATCCAGATAGAGAGATGACCATTCAACCATTCATACAGATAGAGAGATGACCATTCAACCAGATAGAGATGACCATTCAACCAGATAGAGATGACCATTCATCCAGATAGAGATGACCATTCAACCAGATAGAGATGACCATTCATCCAGATAGAGATGACCATTCAACCAGATAGAGATGACCATTCAACCAGATAGAGAGATGACCATTCAACCAGATAGAGATGACCATTCATACAGATAGAGAGATGACCATTCATACAGATAGAGAGATGACCATTCATCCAGATAGAGAGTTGACCATTCAACCATTCATACAGATAGAGAGATGACCATTCAACCATTCATCCAGATAGAGAGATGACCATTCAACCAGATAGAGAGATGACCATTCATACAGATAGAGAGATAACCAGATAGAGAGATGACCATTTATCCGGACAAACAAGACGGCCATCCATAAGACCATTTATCCACACAAAATCAAAGTATCCCTGTCCCGTTTGTGAGGGATCAGAAATTCCAAACAGATAGATTGAGGGCTACCTATATTTTCCAGCTATTGGGATATCTATATTTATACAAAAGTAAAATATAAATTTTTTTTACAATTATTATGTATGTTACATATGACTATTAACCCATTCAACACCAAGTAACTCACATGGACTGGTCCATGATATTCATAAACCAATAAATGAATCAGAAAATCACATTTGGACAAGTTCATTTATCAAAATGGGTAATTATGTCTAAAAATAGTCATATCACTGGCAAAAAGTGCAGATCCTGATGAGACGGCTCGTCACGAGCCGGCTCATCTGGATCTACACTTTTTGTAAGCCTATTTAGAGGTCTGTGGTGTTGAAAGGGTTAAGCATAAGTGCATGTAACTACAAACATAAAATATGCATATTTCATGTAATATTTAGGATATAATTTAAAATATTTTTGCACACAATAATAGAATTTCTTCAAAACATTATATCATTAGTTCAATGTATGCTTAAGTAAAATATTAAATAAAATTGGTATGCTCTAAATGATTTCGTTTTTTTTTATGAATTAATTTGTAACATGCCAATTTTTCTACTTTTTCTTTAATAACTGTTGGAAATCTATGTATCTCATCAGTAAGGTTACAACAGGCATATTATTATATAAAAATAACTTTTACAACATTATAGATGATATAATTACGTCCATGTGTATTCATTAACATCATTGTTGACACAGGAAATAAGTAAC
Source organism: Archivesica marissinica (assembly GCA_014843695.1). Lineage (NCBI taxonomy): Eukaryota > Metazoa > Mollusca > Bivalvia > Venerida > Vesicomyidae > Archivesica > Archivesica marissinica. Next base: position 23,061,242 of record CM026391.1, on the reverse strand, counting down.
ATAATGTAAGGGAGGTAAACCGAAAGTAGGACTTTCCGAGTCGATCGGTCACGCACTTGTTTACAACCGGAACGCATCGTCCGCACTTGTTTGCATTCGGAATGCATCGTCCCCATTTGTCCCACGTTGTCTTTTAATTAAATTACTTGATATGTTGATTCATACCTCTGTTAGATAAGTCATTTAGGGACATTTCTACATCCCCGCGAGGGGTTCGACATTAGAAGAAGATAGATAGATAGTCTTTCATGTTCAAATTATATACGTTGTTTTCTACATCCTCTGTTGTTTCACGCATGCGCACTGTGCGTGTTTACATTTCATGTGTTGATAAACAAATTCGCGTATACGACGGTATAAATTTATTGGAATTTTATCGTTTCTGAGCAACTATTTCGATTTTTGTAAACACACACACATTAGTATTTATATTTTACCCAAAACATCCTTTATTACAATGTAATGCTGCTTTAATGATTTATCAATGTAAGAAAATTTAAGCCCAGAGTTTAAGTGAGAAGTTTGATGAAAGTGGCATGACAAATGGCCCAATTCAACAATCCTCCGGCCAGATGGCTACGATTCCTTACTATCCGGATCTATAGTACTGTCAGAATTACTTGTTACCGTCTCAATATTTAACTCGTTGATAACGGAATTACTGGCCATTGTTTGGCCTTCATGCCATGCAGTCAAGCTAGCCGATGACTGTGCTGACCGCCTGTCGCTTTTAGCGGATGAAAACCCTTTGGTATGGTTAAACGGCATGTTAAATCAAACTAATGGTTATTTTGTTGTAATTTGACAGGCAGTGTGAGCATAAAATGTGAACAAAATAATTTTCTACCGTGAACGTCTTTAATTGCATTCTGAGCACTACCTCAACAATGTGAGGGTTGCTACCTAGATCAGGGGTAAACCATAACCTGGATATCAGAGCTTACCCCCCCCCACTAGACAAGAACCTACTACATCAACGACACACGTGCTACAGCAACGACACACGTGCTACAGCAACGACACACGTGCTACAGCAACGACACACGTGCTACAGCAACGACACACGTGCTACAGCAACGACACACGTGCTACAGCAACAATACATGTGTCCTATTCCCAGCCTTCATCGTCTTCATCCCAGTCGTCGACATCGACACCCTCAAACAGTTTATTATAGCACGGAGACCCGTGCAAATTGTAGTGCAAGTATGGGTTTGCACGTGAAAGTGAACTGTTACATATCCAGCAGAAATATGCTCGGCATTTCATACACGTCATCTTGTTGCAACCGTCTATCTTCTGAAATTGTAAACAGAAAATCAGTGAATAAACCCATGAGAGGATGATTGAATAGCAATGTACCCTCCATACTCCCCTGAGAGGATGATTGAATAGCAATGTACCCGCCATACTCGCCTGAGAGGATGATTGAATAGCAATGTACCCTCCATACTCGCCTGAGAGGATGATTGAATAGCAATGTACTCGCCTGAGAGGATGATTGAATAGCAATGTACCCTCCATACTCCCCTGAGAGGATGATTGAATAGCAATGTACCCGCCATACTCGCCTGAGAGGATGATTGAATAGCAATGTACCCTCCATACTCCCCTGAGAGGATGATTGAATAGCAATGTACCCTCCATACTCCCCTGAGAGGATGATTGAATAGCAATGTACCCTCCATACTCGCCTGAGAGGATGATTGAATAGCAATGTACCCTCCATACTCGCCTGAGAGGATGATTGAATAGCAATGTACCCTCCATACTCGCCTGAGAGGATGATTGAATAGCAATGTACCCTCCATACTCGCCTGAGAGGATGATTGAATAGCAATGTACCCTCCATACTCGCCTGAGAGGATGATTGAATAGCAATGTACCCTCCATACTCGCCTGAGAGGATGATTGAATAGCAATGTACCCTCCATACTCGCCTGAGAGGATGATTGAATAGCAATGTACCCTCCATACTCGCCTGAGAGGATGATTGAATAGCAATGTACCCTCCATACTCGCCTGAGAGGATGATTGAATAGCAATGTACCCTCCATACTCGCCTGAGAGGATGATTGAATAGCAATGTACCCTCCATACTCGCCTGAGAGGATGATTGAATAGCAATGTACCCTCCATACTCGCCTGAGAGGATGATTGAATAGCAATGTACCCTCCATACTCGCCTATAACACTTGTAGTTTACCACCAGATTATGGCTTCAAAGTCGAGCAAGTTCTAAAATGCTAAAAAGAAATGAGTTTGTTCCAACTCGATAATTCAGGCTTCCCGCTGTCGGTTGCCAATGGTACCAATTGCGACAAAAAACAAATATTGCTGCTAAATTTTGTGAATTGGCGAAAATATTTGGCACAATTTTTTATATTTTTTTTGCACATGTTTCGTCAAATACATGGCTTCAAATGTGAACAATATGGCTCTTAGTAGTTTTTTAAATTGGCTCCAGTGTTTTTCAATTGGCGACATAAGTGGTGCAGACAAACATTCAGACAGAGGGAACCCTGTAATTGTTGAGTAAAAACTCCTGGACGAATGTATTTACGCCAAATACTGACAATACAAATTTGTAGGTTATGTATTTATTGCTGTCGTCTCTGAGCCATGGTATTATCATGATAATAGTGTTAGAGAAGGCAATAAATACAACTTTACAATTAGTTTAATTCTGGAGATAGTGTTTGTTTTATGTTTATTTATCGTCCCTACCGGTTGCCCATATTAGCGACGCCACCTGAAGAGATTAATCATTTTAGATTTTTGGAGGATAGTGCAATGAAACAGACAGAGACCCATTCCAGAGTCTCCTCTGGTGCTTTTACGTGCACGGTGTACAGCACCGACACGAGACCTCGGTTTAATGTCCCATCTGAAAGACTGTTAATTTTATTAGGGTCAGACGGGGGGGATCGAACCTGCGATCCCTGGATTACCAGTCCAGCGTGTTGCCACTGGACTACAGATGCGTCTGTATTCTGGAGAGCTATATCTCCATGAGGTTATATAGTGGTTGGGAAATTTATTTATATTATGCAAGACGTTGAGTGCTACAAGCAGTGATATGAATGTGTTCAAATTTCCATGCAGATAGATTGTACAGGATTCTTATATATCACAGGATATAGTGGTTGGGAAATGTATCTAGATCGAGTGCTCAAAGCTGTGATAATTCCCAGCAGGCATTCTGATGATTCAGAGCTAAATGTGTGAATCGGAGATGAATGTGTTAAATGTGTGATAATTCCTAGCAGGCATTCTGATGAATCGGAGATGAATGTGTTAACTGATGTCCGTAATTATGTATTAGAAAGCAACCGAAACATTGAAAAATGTCTTCAACTTGCACTGGCCAAACATGCAATCTATACATGTTCTGGTGTCCATTTTATCAACCCGTCATAAATGAGAGTGCATGCCAAATACCACAGATTTCAGGACCACTTTATGGTGTGTAAAGACGGTAGGTTATACGACTATACTCATTTATCACATAACTTTGTTTGTATTCAGTGTAATACAGTCGTCTCATAATTTCTTATATGTACACACATGTAATAACATCTGGATGGATTGTGATTGGTGGAGAGAATAATCATAAAGTATGCATATTTCTAGTAGAATTGGTAGGTACATAACGTTAATGGCAAGAAGACACACTACGATTTAAGAGAAATCTTTGACGCAATTATAACGCTGTTTAAAACATAACGCTCCTTTGCGTAGTGACGTCATGACATATTGCGTCATGGTCCCTGATCATACTGTTGAAAGCTTGGACATAACCTCTTAGATAAGCGAAGTCACATTATGTTCGAGTGTTAAGGATATTGCAGCTAACGGACGGAAGATCGGTTTTTATCGCCCACATCCTACACATATGAAACTCTTACCTGAATAAATGCTCCACAACCTGGACACTGTTTCGAGTGCTCTTTAAGCCAGTCATTGGAGAAGCTTTCCTCGAGTGCTTGCTGTATCGTTATCTGCCCATAACGTTTCTCTAGCAACTTCTTCGTCGCAGGATCAGCAGACAGGTACTCATCTCGTAACTTCACCAAACCATCTACATACAAAACATTATACACACAAAACATTATACAATTTACACACAAAATGAGCTAAAACAAAATCATCTACAAACATAACCATTTAACACAACTATTTATACACATGTGTTGAACGTACCTATAAGCCATGATATACCAGTCTACCGAGCCATGATACACCAGTCTACAGAGTGTAGAACGTACCTGCTTTAAGCTTACATGGTGACAGTCCATGAAACACAAGTCTACAGAATGTAGAGGGCACCTACAAGCCATGATACACCAGTCTACAGAGTGTAGAATGTACCTACAAGCTATGATATACCAGTCTACAGAGTGTAGAACTTACCTGCTTTAAGCTTACATGGTGATAGTCCATGATACACCAGTCTACAGAGTGTAGAATGTACCTACAAGCCATGATATACCAGTCTACATAGTGTAGAATGTACCTACAAGCCATGATATACCAGTCTACATAGTGTAGAATGTACCTACAAGCCATGATACACCAGTCTACATAGTGTAGAATGTACCTACAAGCTATGATACACCAGTCTACATAGTGTAGAATGTACCTACAAGCCACGATACACCAGTCTACATAGTGTAGAACGTACCTACAAGCCATGATACACCAGTCTACATAGTGTAGAACGTACCTACAAGCCATGATACACCAGTCTACATAGTGTAGAACGTACCTACAAGCTATGATACACCAGTCTACATAGTGTAGAACATACCTACAAGCCATGATACACCAGTCTACATAGTGTAGAACATACCTATAAGCCATGATATACCAGTCTACATAGTGTAGAACGTACCTACAAGCCATGATACACCAGTCTACATAGTGTAGAACGTACCTATATGCCATGATATACCAGTCTACATAGTGTAGAACGTACCTACAAGCCATGATACACCAGTCTACATAGTGTAGAATGTACCTACAAGCTATGATATACCAGTCTACAGAGTGTAGAATGTACCTATAAGCTATGATACACCAGTCTACATAGTGTAGAATGTACCTACAAGCTATGATACACCAGTCTACATAGTGTAGAATGTACCTACAAGCTATGATGCACCAGTCTACAGAGTGTAGAATGTACCTACAAGCTATGATACACCAGTCTACATAGTGTAGAATGTACCTACAAGCTATGATACACCAGTCTACATAGTGTAGAATGTACCTACAAGACATGATACACCAGTCTACAGAATGTAGAGGGCACCTACAAGCCATGATGCACCAGTCTTGTGTGTGTAGAACGTACCTGCTTTAAGTTTACATGGTGATAGTCCATGATACACCAGTCTACAGAGTGTACAGAAGGTTAAGTGGCAGACGGGACATGAGGCCAGAATTGTTTCCCTCTCCATGAGCACCGGGGATTGACAGACAGGACGGGGACAGAACGTCACGTCGGACATCGTGTCAAGACTGATTTGGAACAACAGCTGGTCATACTTGCTGAACAGTTCTTGCGATACCAACTTCTTCACCTGCTCAAACAAAATGCATGACATTAACTCTTTGCATGCTGGGTAAAATAAAGGCTATAAATAGTTCAATAATTGTATTAGCCGACAATTCATTAATGTGTTTTTCTTATTTGTAACTGAAAATTACGACATATTGTTAATGAAATTCCATGATATATATGACTGTAATTTATACTGTGTGTGGAGTGTTACCCGTGTATGGAGTGTTACCCGTGTATGGAGTGTTACCCGTGTATGGAGTGTTACCTGTGTATGGAGTGTTACCTGTGTATTCCGTGTTACCCGTGTATGGAGTGTTACCTGTGTATGGAGTGTTACCGGTGTATTCCGTGTTACCCGTGTATGGAGTGTTACCTGTGTATGGAGTGTTACCTGTGTATTCTGTGTATGGAGTGTAACCTGTGTATGGAGTGTTACCTGTGTATCCGTGTTACCCGTGTATGGAGTGTTACCAACCGTGTAAACCGTGATGGATGTTACCTGTGTATGGAGTGTTACCCGTGTATGGAGTGTTACCTGTGTATGGAGTGTTACCCGTGTATGGAGTGTTACCTGATGGAGTGTTATATGAGTGTTACCTGTGTATGGAGTGTTACCGTATAGTCCGTGTATGGAGTGTAACCTGTGTATGGAGTGTTACCTGTGTATTCCGTGTTACCCGTGTATGGAGTGTTACCTGTGTATGGAGTGTTACCTGTGTATTCTGTGTATGGAGTGTAACCTGTGTATGGAGTGTTACCTGTGTATGGAGTGTTACCCGTGTATGGAGTGTTACCTGTGTATGGAGTGTTACCCGTGTATGGAGTGTTACCTGTGTGTGGAGTGTTACCTGTGTATGGAGTGTTACCCTGTAGGAGTGTAACCGTGTATGGAGTGTTACCCGTGTATGGAGTGTTACCCGTGTATGGAGTGTTACCTGTGTATGGAGTGTTACCCGTGTATGGAGTGTTACCCGTGTATGGAGTGTAATCCGTGTATGGAGTGTTACCCGTGTATGGAGTGTAACCCATGTATGGAGTGTTACCTGTGTATGGAGTGTTACCTGTGTATGGAGTGTAACCGGTGTATGGAGTGTTACCCGTGTATGGAGTGTAACCTGTGTAGACGTGTATGATGTGTAGACGTGTATGATGTGTAGACGTGTATGATGTGTAGACGTGTATGATGTGTAGACGTGTATGAAGTGTAGACGTGTATGATGTGTAGACGTGTATGATGTGTAGATGTGTATGATGTGTAGACGTGTATGATGTGTAGACGTGTATGATGTGTAGACGTGTATTCCATGTTACCTGTGTATGCTGTGTTACCTGTGTATGGAGTGTTACCTGTGTATGTTGTGTTACCTGTGTAGACGTGTATGATGTGTAGACGTGTATTCCATGTTACCTGTGTATGCTGTGTTACCTATGTATGTTGTGTTACCTGTGTAGATGTGTATGATGTGTAGACGTGTATGCTGTGTTACCTGTGTATGTTATGTTACCTGTGCCGGGTGAGCCTGGGACTCACATTTGTCGTTTGGACATTCCAGACCCTTCACGTTGCCATCCTTTATTTGCACACTGAAGTAAACCCGCATACATTCATTACAGTACACATGATCACAATCATAGAACACAGTACAATTCACACCCGCTTTTTCACTGAAACACACGTTGCACGTGAAACTCGATTTCTCAAATTGTCTGTATTTTTCCTGTTTGTTGTGCTCTAATATGACAGGTAGGAGGTGATTCTGCGACGAGATTTCCTGTATAGCGCGTTCGTCCAGGCTGGAATCTTTGTGGGGTTTGCTCACATGAGCCAGCTCTAATGGTGAGCAAAGGGAGAGAAAGTCAAAGAGTTCATCCTGTAGGAACATGTTCCATTGGAATAAAACAACACAGCCACGATTCTCCTCCCAAATGAAATCCAATTTTTCGCAAAGTTTTCCAAGCTGAAACACATAAAAAGACAAATGCAATCAAAATATTTCCGGATTATGCAGGGTTCATTCTAGGTCAGAATATTTGGGAGAAGTAAGAAAGCGTGTGATCGCTTCCTTAAATGGTGTTCTTTAATATACTTCTGCAAAATAGGGTTAAAATGCACAGTACAACCATTAAATACAACATTTGAATAAAAGGAGTGACTTATAATGGGCCAGTGTATCTTACTAGGCAAAATTTTGTTTGAAAATCGTAAAAAAAAACCCACATTTTTTTTTAGGGAGAAGTGGGGCCCCCAAAGGGCGAAGTCAGGGTCCCTAGGGCGACTATTTCGCCCACATCGCCCTCTAGAATGATCCCTGTTATGCATATAAAATTATAAATACAATTAGCTTGAACTAGTTTTTTCTTTGCTAGATTATCGTGAATTTTTTATTTCTGGTGCAAGAAGTTATCTGTAAATTAATTTAAAACAAGAAGTATCACAGCAGGTAATACATGTCCCTGGCATAGCAGAAGAAGTTGCAACCAGGCCCAGTGGTTATAAAACTTTTTTCAGATCTCAAGCTCAAGTGATCTGATTGGTTGATTCTGAGTGTTACTGTCAGCTGAACCAATCAGATGATTGAGACTGAGCTTTGAGATTGGAGAAAAGTTTTATAACCTCCAGGATACTGACGGACGGCCGGCCGGACACACATCACCTATATATGTCGAACATTTGAGGTACATTAGTTTTGTAATGCCTCCATAGCCGAAGAGGTTACAGCCTGCACAGGAAATATTATACCTATATTTCCCAAGCTCAAAGTGTGACCTTGACCTTGAAGCTACCGACGTAGGTGTTGTGTTCGATAAATCGCCTATATATATGTCGACCATTTGTGGCACATTTGTTACAGACGGATCTCTAGTCCAGTGGTAAACACGCTGGACTGGTAATCTAGGGATCGCAGGTTCGATCCATTTTGCAACCAACACCGTAATTGTCCTTGTTGTGCAAGAATGCATTATTGGCAGTGAACGATTCTCAGAAGATGGATTATTTCATATAATTTGTTCACAGTGCGGATTCCAATCTGAATGCGGGCCTATTAATATCTTCTTCTTTTCTTACTGTACTCTCCCTCCCCCTCTCTCTCCCTCTCCCCCTCCCTCTCTATTGCTCTGCTATTTCAAAATAATTATTAATTTTAAAGCACCGCTTGTTTAGCTTTGAATTATTGAACCCCTGACAATGATAAACTACTGATCTATATTTATGTTAGTTTAAAAAATATCCTAACTTGAATAAACATGATAAAAGTAAAAAGGCTCCAGAGGTGATCGAACCCTCGACCTCCTGTTTACTAGACAGGGGCTCTAACCACTGAGCTATGGAGCCGATATTCACATACAGTCAGTCGCTGAGTAAATATACATGTATATAATTGTAAATAATTTAATTTAAGATTATCGAAACCCTTCAAATTCGGCAGGTATATAAAAGGACGAAGGTGTGCCAAGCTCACCAGACGGATCTGTAGTTGGACTGGTAATCCAGGGATCGCAGGTTCGATCCCCCGTCTGACCCTGATAAAATTAACAGTCTCTCAGATGGGACTTTAAACCAAGGTGTGTCGGTGATTTACACTGGCACGTAAAAGAACCAGAGGAGACTCTGGAATGGGTCTCTGTCTGTATCATTGCACTATCCTCCAAAAATCTAAAAATTATTTTATTTACCCGTGTATGGAGTGTTACCCGTGTATGGAGTGTTACCCGTGTATGGAGTGTTACCCGTATATGGAGTGTTACCCGTATATTGTTTTTTTTCCAGGCCCCCTTTCTGAGTAACCCCATTTATCTAAAAAATCTAAAATGACTAATCTCTTCAGGAGGCGTTGCTCATATGGGCAACCGTTAGCGGCGATAAATAAACGTAAAACACACAAGGCACATTGGTTTGAAATTCCTCCACAGCTGAAGAGGTTACATCCACAACAGGAAATATTATACCTATATTTCCCATTTAACCTCAAAGTGTGACCTTGAAGCTACGTAGGTATTGTGTACGATACATCGCCTATAAATGGCGAACATTGGTTTTCAAATGACTCTATAGCCGAAGAATTTACAGCAGCCCACACAGGAAATATGGAGATGGACACACGGACAGTGCGACAACTAGATTGCCCCCCGAAGAAGTTACCTAAATGTGATATAGTTTATACAAATTTATTTTAGCTCGATTGCGAAACAAGGTCTTTCAACTTATATTAATCACTCTCGAGACCTCATTCCTGATGGAATCATCGCCACGAGGGAGAGAGAAGAGGCAACGTGGAATTTAAATGCCTTGCCTAAGGGCACAATCGGGGCTCCAGCGGGACTCGAACTCCGGACCTTTCGCACCTGAAGCGAACGCGCATCCACTGCGCTATCACGACTTCCACTTAAATGTGATATAGTATATAGAAGTGTAGTCGACACTGTTACGTTGCAACATACTTGAGAATTTTTTAAAAATAGAAACGTTTGTGAAAGATAGATAGTATACCTGCTGTCTATTGAGCCACTTGCACGACAGTGTGAACTGCGGGGGGTCAAGTGACGGGTAGTCCTTCGGTAAGACAAAATTTAACAGTATAGGTGGCAGGTAATTGATTGGGTGTAGCTGGGTGTCACTCACTTCCCCTCCACTTCCTGCAAGCAACAATACATTACTCCTAAACTTACACCTGTACAACACAGCCTCACTTGTATATCCTCCACTTTGTGCAGGTAACAGTATCATAACCCTTGGCATACCCATAAACTAACTCCTAGCCCCACCCATTTATCCTCCACTTCCTGCAGGTAACAATAGCATAACCCTTGGCATACCCATAAACTAACTCCTAGCCCCACCCATTTATCCTCCACTTCCTAGGTAACAGTATCATAACCCTTGGCATACCCATAAACTAACTCCTAGCCCCACCCATTTATCCTCCACTTCCTGCAGGTAACAATAGCATAACCCTCAGCATACCCATAAACTAACTCCTAGCCCCACCCATTTATCCTCAATGTTACTAGGCCCAGCTGTGGATTCAGTCTTACTACCACTACAGTCAATGTTACTAGACCCAGCTGTGGGCTCAGTCTTACCACCACTACAGTCAATGTTTCTAGGCCCAGCTGTGGATTCAGTCTTACTACTACTACAGTCAATGTTACTAGACCCAGCTGTGGGCTCAGTCTTACCACCACTACAGTCAATGTTACTAGGCCCAGCTGTGGATTCAGTCTTACTACTACTACAGTCAATGTTACTAGGCCCAGATGTGGGCTCAGTCTTACTACTACTACAGTCAATGTTACTAGGCCCAGATGTGGGCTCAGTCTTACTACCACTACAGTCAATGTTACTAGGCCCAGATGTGGGCTCAGTCTTACCACCACTACAGTCAATGTTACTAGGCCCAGCTGTGGGCTCAGTCTTACTACCACTACAGTCAATGTTACTAGGCCCAGATGTGGGCTCAGTATTACTACCACTACAGTCAATGTTACTAGGACCAGCTGTGGGCTCAGTCTTACCACTACTACAGTCAATGTTACTATGTCCAGCTGTGGGTTCAGTCTTACTACTACTACAGTCAATGTTACTAGGCCCAGATGTGGGCTCAGTCTTACCACTACTACAGTCAATGTTACTATGTCCAGCTGTGGGTTCAGTCTTACTACTACTACAGTCAATGTTACTAGGCCCAGATGTGGGCTCAGTCTTACCACTACTACAGTCAATGTTACTATGTCCAGCTGTGGGTTCAGTCTTACTACTACTACAGTCAATGTTACTAGGCCCAGATGTGGGCTCAGTCTTACCACTACTACAGTCAATGTTACTATGTCCAGCTGTGGGTTCAGTCTTACTACTACTACAGTCAATGTTACTAGGCCCAGATGTGGGCTCAGTCTTACCACTACTACAGTCAATGTTACTATGTCCAGCTGTGGGTTCAGTCTTACTACTACTACAGTCAATGTTACTAGGCCCAGATGTGGGCTCAGTCTTACCACTACTACAGTCAATGTTACTATGTCCAGCTGTGGGTTCAGTCTTACTACTACTACAGTCAATGTTACTAGGCCCAGATGTGGGCTCAGTCTTACCACTACTACAGTCAATGTTACTATGTCCAGCTGTGGGTTCAGTCTTACTACTACTACAGTCAATGTTACTAGGCCCAGATGTGGGCTCAGTCTTACTACCACTACAGTCAATGTTACTAGGCCCAGATGTGGGCTCAGTCTTACTACCACTACAGTCAATGTTACTAGGCCCAGATGTGGGCTCAGTCTTACTACTACTACAGTCAATGTTACTAGGCCCAGATGTGGGCTCAGTCTTACTACTACTACAGTCAATGTTACTAGGCCCAGCTGTGGGCTCAGTCTTACTACCACTACAGTCAATGTTACTAGGCCCAGCTGTGGGCTCAGTCTTACCACCACTACAGTCAATGTTACTAGGCCCAGCTGTGGGTTCAGTCTTACTACTACTACAGTCAATGTTACTAGGCCCAGATGTGGGCTCAGTCTTACTACCACTACAGTCAATGTTACTAGGCCCAGCTGTGGGCTCAGTCTTACCACCACTACAGTCAATGTTACTAGGCCCAGCTGTGGGTTCAGTCTTACAACCACTACAGTCAATGCTACTAGGCCCAGCTGTGGGCTCAGTCTTACCACCACTACAGTCAATGTTACTAGACCCAGCTGTGGGTTCAGTCTTACTACTACTACAGTCAATGTTACTAGGCCCAGATGTGGGCTCAGTCTTACTACTACTACAGTCAATGTTACTAGGCCCAGATGTGGGCTCAGTCTTACTACCACTACAGTCAATGTTACTAGACCCAGCTGTGGGCTCAGTCTTACTACCACTACAGTCAATGTTACTAGGCCCAGCTGTGGGCTCAGTCTTACCACCACTACAGTCAATGTTACTAGGCCCAGCTGTGGGTTCAGTCTTACTACTACTACAGTCAATGTTACTAGGCCCAGATGTGGGCTCAGTCTTACTACCACTACAGTCAATGTTACTAGGCCCAGCTGTGGGCTCAGTCTTACCACCACTACAGTCAATGTTACTAGGCCCAGCTGTGGGTTCAGTCTTACAACCACTACAGTCAATGCTACTAGGCCCAGCTGTGGGCTCAGTCTTACCACCACTACAGTCAATGTTACTAGGCCCAGCTGTAGGTTCAGTCTTACTACTACTACAGTCAATGTTACTAGGCCCAGCTGTGGGTTCAGTCTTACAACCACTACAGTCAATGCTACTAGGCCCAGCTGTGGGCTCAGTCTTAACACAACTACAGTCAATGTTACTAGGCCCAGCTGTAGGTTCAGTCTTACTACTACTACAGTCAATGTTACTAGGCCCAGATGTGGGCTCAGTCTTACTACCACTACAGTCAATGTTACTAGGCCCAGCTGTGGGCTCAGTCTTACCACCACTACAGTCAATGTTACTAGGCCCAGCTGTGGGTTCAGTCTTACAACCACTACAGTCAATGCTACTAGGCCCAGCTGTGGGCTCAGTCTTACCACCATTACAGTCAATGTTACTAGACCCAGCTGTGGGTTCAGTCTTACTACTACTACAGTCAATGTTACTAGGCCCAGATGTGGGCTCAGTCTTACTACTACTACAGTCAATGTTACTAGGCCCAGATGTGGGCTCAGTCTTACTACCACTACAGTCAATGATACTAGGCCCAGATGTGGGCTCAGTCTTACTACCACTACAGTCAATGTTACTAGGCCCAGATGTGGGCTCAGTCTTACTACCACTACATTCAATGTTACTATGCCCAGATGTGGGCTCAGTCTTACTACCACTACAGTCAATGTTACTAGACCCAGCTGTGGGCTCAGTCTTACTACCACTACAGTCAATGTTACTAGGCCCAGATGTGGGCTCAGTCTTACCACCACTACAGTCAATGTTACTAGGCCCAGCTGTGGGTTCAGTCTTACTACTACTACAGTCAATGTTACTAGGCCCAGATGTAGGCTCAGTCTTACTACTACCTACAGTCAATGTTACTAGGCCCAGCTGTGGATTCAGTCTTACAATTACTACAGTCAATGTTACTAGGCCCAGATGTGGGCTCAGTCTTACTACCACTACAGTCAATATTACTAGGCCCAGATGTGGGCTCAGTCTTACTACTACTACAGTCAATGTTACTAGGCCCAGATGTCGGCTCAGTCTTACTACCACTACAGTCAATGTTACTAGGCCCAGCTGTGGGCTCAGTCTTACCACTACTACAGTCAATGTTACTATGTTCAGCTGTGGGTTCAGTCTTACTATTACTACAGTCAATGTTACTAGGCCCAGATGTGGGCTCAGTCTTACTACTACTACAGTCAATGTTACTAGGCCCAGCTGTGGGCTCAGTCTTACCACCACTACAGTCAATGTTACTAGGCCCAGATGTGGGCTCAGTCTTACTACCACTACAGTCAATGTTACTAGACCCAGATGTGGGCTCAGTCTTACTACCACTACAGTCAATGTTACTAGGCCCAGATGTGGGCTCAGTATTACTACCACTACAGTCAATGTTACTAGGCCCAGCTGTGGATTCAGTCTTACTACTACTACAGTCAATGTTACTAGGCCCAGCTGTGGATTCAGTCTTACTACTACTACAGTCAATGTTACTAGGCCCAGATGTGGGCTCAGTCTTACTACCACTACAGTCAATATTACTAGGCCCATATGTGGGCTCAGTCTTACTACTACTACAGTCAATGTTACTAGGCCCAGATGTAGGCTCAGTCTTATTACCACTACAGTCAATGTTACTAGGCCCAGCTGTGGGCTCAGTCTTACCATTACTACAGTCAATGTTACTATGTCCAGCTGTGGGTTCAGTCTTACTACTACTACAGTCAATGTTATTAGGCCCAGATGTGGGCTCAGTCTTACCACTACTACAGTCAATGTTACTATGTCCAGATGTGGGCTCAGTCTTACTACCACTACAGTCAATGTTACTAGGCCCAGATGTGGGCTCAGTCTTACCACCACTACAGTCAATGTTACTAGACCCAGCTGTGGGTTCAGTCTTACTACTACTACAGTCAATGTTACTAGGCCCAGATGTGGGCTCAGTCTTACTACTACTACAGTCAATGTTACTAGGCCCAGATGTGGGCTCAGTCTTACTACTACTACAGTCAATGTTACTAGGCCCAGATGTGGGCTCAGTCTTACTACTACTACAGTCAATGTTACTAGGCCCAGCTGTGGGCTCAGTCTTACTACTACTACAGTCAATGTTACTAGGCCCAGATGTGGGCTCAGTCTTACTACCACTACAGTCAATGTTACTAGGCCCAGATGTGGGCTCAGTCTTACTACCACTACAGTCAATGTTACTAGGCCCAGATGTGGGCTCAGTCTTACTACCACTACAGTCAATGTTACTAGACCCAGCTGTGGGCTCAGTCTTACTACCACTACAGTCAATGTTACTAGGCCCAGCTGTGGGCTCAGTCTTACCACCACTACAGTCAATGTTACTAGGCCCAGCTGTGGGTTCAGTCTTACTACTACTACAGTCAATGTTACTAGGCCCAGATGTGGGCTCAGTCTTACTACCACTACAGTCAATGTTACTAGGCCCAGCTGTGGGCTCAGTCTTACCACCACTACAGTCAATGTTACTAGGCCCAGCTGTGGGTTCAGTCTTACAACCACTACAGTCAATGCTACTAGGCCCAGCTGTGGGCTCAGTCTTACCACCACTACAGTCAATGTTACTAGACCCAGCTGTGGGTTCAGTCTTACTACTACTACAGTCAATGTTACTAGGCCCAGATGTGGGCTCAGTCTTACTACTACTACAGTCAATGTTACTAGGCCCAGATGTGGGCTCAGTCTTACTACTACTACAGTCAATGTTACTAGGCCCAGCTGTGGGCTCAGTCTTACCACCACTACAGTCAATGTTACTAGGCCCAGATGTGGGCTCAGTCTTACTACCACTACAGTCAATGTTACTAGACCCAGATGTGGGCTCAGTCTTACTACCACTACAGTCAATGTTACTAGGCCCAGATGTGGGCTCAGTATTACTACCACTACAGTCAATGTTACTAGGCCCAGCTGTGGATTCAGTCTTACTACTACTACAGTCAATGTTACTAGGCCCACTGTGGGCTCAGTCTTACTACCACTACAGTCAATATTACTAGGCCCAGATGTGGGCTCAGTCTTACTACTACTACAGTCAATGTTACTAGGCCCAGATGTAGGCTCAGTCTTACGACCACTACAGTCAATGTTACTAGGCCCAGCTGTGGGCTCAGTCTTACCACTACTACAGTCAATGTTACTAGGCCCAGATGTGGGCTCAGTCTTACCACCACTACAGTCAATGTTACTAGACCCAGCTGTGGGTTCAGTCTTACTACTACTACAGTCAATGTTACTAGGCCCAGATGTGGGCTCAGTCTTACTACTACTACAGTCAATGTTACTAGGCCCAGATGTGGGCTCAGTCTTACTACTACTACAGTCAATGTTACTAGGCCCAGATGTGGGCTCAGTCTTACTACTACTACAGTCAATGTTACTAGGCCCAGCTGTGGGCTCAGTCTTACTACTACTACAGTCAATGTTACTAGGCCCAGCTGTGGGCTCAGTCTTACCACCACTACAGTCAATGTTACTAGGCCCAGCTGTGGGTTCAGTCTTACAACCACTACAGTCAATGCTACTAGGCCCAGCTGTGGGCTCAGTCTTACCACCACTACAGTCAATGTTACTACCCAGCTGTGGGTTCAGTCTTACTACTACTACAGTCAATGTTACTAGGCCCAGATGTGGGCTCAGTCTTACTACTACTACAGTCAATGTTACTAGGCCCAGATGTGGGCTCAGTCTTACTACTACTACAGTCAATGTTACTAGGCCCAGTTGTGGGCTCAGTCTTACTACTACTACAGTCAATGTTACTAGGCCCAGCTGAGGGTTCAGTCTTACTACTACTACAGTCAATGTTACTAGGCCCAGATGTGGGCTCAGTCTTACTACTACTACAGTCAATGTTACTAGGCCCAGTTGTGGGCTCAGTCTTACTACTACTACAGTCAATGTTACTAGGCCCAGCTGAGGGTTCAGTCTTACTACTACTACAGTCAATGTTACTAGGCCCAGCTGTGGGCTCAGTCTTACCACTACTACAGTCAATGTTACTAGGCCCAGCTGTGGGTTCAGTCTTACTACCACTACAGTCAATGCTACTAGGCCCAGCTGTGGGCTCAGTCTTACCACCACTACAGTCAATGTTACTAGACCCAGCTGTGGGTTCAGTCTTACTACTACTACAGTCAATGTTACTAGGCCCAGATGTGGGCTCAGTCTTACTACTACTACAGTCAATGTTACTAGGCCCAGATGTGGGCTCAGTCTTACTACTACTACAGTCAATGTTACTAGGCCCAGTTGTGGGCTCAGTCTTACTACTACTACAGTCAATGTTACTAGGCCCAGATGTGGGCTCAGTCTTACTACTACTACAGTCAATGTTACTAGGCCCAGTTGTGGGCTCAGTCTTACTACTACTACAGTCAATGTTACTAGGCCCAGCTGAGGGTTCAGTCTTACTACTACTACAGTCAATGTTACTAGGCCCAGCTGTGGGCTCAGTCTTACCACTACTACAGTCAATGTTACTAGGCCCAGCTGTGGGTTCAGTCTTACTACTACTACAGTCAATGTTACTAGGCCCAGCTGTGGGCTCATGTGGCATATTGTCATTTAGGAAGTTTGTCCACTTTTTTAGACAAAACATCACGTTATTGGATGCTGTGGTGGCCATGACTATGACTATATAACAAAGTGTTCACAAGTAGTCATTGGGTACAGACGCATCTGTAGTCCAGTGGAAACACGCTGGACTGGTAATCCGAGGATCGCAGGTTCGATCCCCCGTCTGATCCTAATAAAATTAACAGTCTTTCAGATGGGACGTTAAACCGAGGTCTCGTGTCGGTGCTTTACACCATGTAAGTAAAAGAACCAGAGGAGACTCTGGAATGGGTCTCTATCTGTATCATTGCACTATCCTCCAAAATCTAAATCGACTAATCTCTTGAGGAGGCGTCGCTCATATCGGCAACCAGTAGCGACGATATATGAACGTAAAAAACACACACACATACACACACAAGTCATTGGTTGATATTAAATTCCATTATTACTGGTACTCTGTAGTAAGCATACTCGAGCGAAAATGGGACATTTAATTTGAAAACTTGTGTTGCGCCTAATCGACCCATGGCTAGAAATGTGTTTGGTCATTCTAATAAAGAACGTTTGAGATGCTACCTAAATGATATGCATAAAGGTCTCCCAGTTCATTAATTAAAATGTTTCCTTTTGTTGTGGAACCAGAGTTATGTTTCCTTTTGTTGTGGAACCAGAGTTAAGCTACAGGGGATAAATGTTTCCTTTTGTTGTGGAACCAGAGTTAAGCTACACGGGAGAAATGTTTCCTTTTGTTGTGGAACCAGAGTTAAGCTACAGGGGATAAATGTTTCCTTTTGTTGTGGAACCAGAGTTAAGCTACAGGGGAGAAATGTTTCCTTTTGTTGTGGAACCAGAGTTAAGCTACAGGGGAGAAATGTTTCCTTTTGTTGTGGAACCAGAGTTAAGCTACAAGGGATAAATGTTTCCTTTTGTTGTGGAACCAGCTACAGGGGATAAATATTTCCTTTTGTTGTGGAACCAGAGTTAAGCTACAAGGGATAAATGTGTCCTTTTGTTGTGGAACCAGAGTTAAGCTACAGGGGAGAAATGTTTCCTTTAGTTGTGGAACCAGAGTTAAGCTACAGGGGATAAATGTTTCCTTTAGTTGTGGAACCAGAGTTAAGCTACAGGGGAGAAACTGTTTCAAACTATAGGTTAAATATAATGTACCTGTCTCATTTTTCACGATTTTCACACAGAATTCATTAGGCAGTACAGGGCTTGCCAGTAGCTCGCCTCCATTGACCTTGCCCTCCTGTGTGACCGTGAGTATATTGTCATAGATACTGGTCAACGCTAACAACTCATCCTGTTGCTCCTCCAGATCCGTCATTCTCCGACCTGCAAATTAAAACCACGATCATTTTGATTGACATGATTATGTCACAGTGAGGTCCTATATATAAGACCTCTACATAATTCTTTTTCGATTTGTTATTTTTGCAAAATGCCTTGATAGTAAAATGTTACATTTTTCATGTCTAAATATTTGGACTAGTCACGGTGGAGTAATCTTGCTAGTTTTCGGCAGTGGCGAGAATTTATGAGATCTCATCGACTCACTGACAAAGTGATACTAGAAAAAGTCACTAAGTTAATCTTTCTTTTTATCAGATATCAATAGTTTTAGTCGTGATAGCGCAGTGGTAGTATGTTCGCTTCAGGTGGGAAAGGTCCGGAGTTCGAACACCGCTGGAACGTTACGATTGTGCCCTTAGGCAAGCAAGGCATTTAAATTCGACGTTGCCTCTTCTCTCTCCCTCGTGGCGATGGATTCCATCAGGAATGAGGTATCGAGAGTGATTAATATAAGTTGTAAGAACTTGTTTCGCAATCGAGCTAAAATAAATTTGTATAGACTAATAGTTTTTTCAATAGAAAAACCATAGCCAAATTATGAAGTGAAAATTTGATAAAACGCCTATTTTTACATAAAAACATATTCATGGCGTTGTACAAATAAATAAATAAAATAAATATCAAAGCGAATATAATATATATATTAAAATATTACATTCATGACTAAGAATATAAAACAGTATTTTTAAGACTAACTGATGCACTTTTAGTATCTACAGGGTAAAATTAACATCCTTTATTTAATACATCTACTTAGACTACTTTCTATCTCAGTCACTCACTGCATTTGTGATGTTTTTTTTGCAATATATATTTTCACATGTTTCCATCTGATATATACGAAAGATATCGAAACAAGTTGTGTGCTCTATTTTGAAAACAGGTAAAAATGGCAGACTTTTTGGTGGTACGTTTAATGTAGCGGTGTGATGGTACAATGTAGTCAAACCTGTCTTAAGCAGCCAGTCAACGGAATCACAAAAAGTGGCTGCTTAGCACAGGTGGCTGCTTAATAGAGGTCAAATGTATAATAAAACAACATATTGGGAATCTGGAAACTGGCTGCTTAATGCAGGTTGGTGCACAGGTTTGACTGTAAATCCATTTTCTACTTAACTCTTTCAACACCAAGTAACTGACATGGACTGGTCCATGATATTCTTAGACCAATAAATGAATAAGAAAATTACATTCGGACCAGTTCATTTATCAAGATGGGTAATTTTGTCTAAAATTAGTAATACTACTTGCAAAAAGTGCAAATCCTGATGAGACGGCTCGTCATGAGCCGGCTCATCTGGATCTACACTTTTTGTACGCCTATTTAGAGGTATGTGGTGTTGAAAGGGTTAATTGTGTCAGGAAACTGTCTGGTGCTTACGTACATGTATGTAAGGTATGCAGTGGCTAGGTTTTTATATTTGCTCAATGATATTATAGAGTGTGATATTAAACAGTACTTAGTCCAAATATTTAGACAAGAAAAATGTGATTCCGGGTTCGATCCTCGGACCGGGAAGTATGTGAGATGGTATGGTGGTCGCCAGATCGGACAGGTGGGGTTTCTCCGGGTACTCCGGTTTCCTCCCACACGAATAACCACATTTACGTTTTCATCCGCGCCAATGAGAGTGATTATTATAAGTTGTTAGGACTTGCCTCGCAATCGTTGTAAAATAAATAAAGTTTAAACCAAAAATGTGACAATTTACTATAAAAAAAACAGATTGGAAAAAAATTATGTAGAGGTCTTATATATAGGACTAAACAGTACTATGCTATGGATCTAGGATTTAGCCATGATATGTATCTAGGATTTAGCTATGCTATGGATTTAGCTATGCAATGGATCTAGGATTGAGGCTTTGCTTTATAGATAGTAAACAATACTGTTCAATATCAAATAAGCAAAGCCTCAAACTTTCAAAGCGAGCTAAATCCTAGATCCATAGCATAGCTAAATCCATAGCATAGCTAAATCCATAGCATAGCTAAATCCTAGATCCATAGCATAGCTAAATCCTAGATCCATAGCATAACTAAATCCATAGCATAGCTAAATCCTAGATCCATAGCATAGCTAAATCCATAGCATAGCTAAATCCATGCATAGCTAAATCCATGCATAGCTAAATCCATTGCATAGCTAAATCCATGCATAGCTAAATCCATGCATAGCTAAATCCATTGCATAGCTAAATCCTAGATGCATAGCTAGATCCATAGCATAGCTAAATCCTAGATCCATAGCATAGCTAAATCCTAGATCCATAGTATAGCTAAATCCTAGATCCATAGCATAGCTAAATCCTAGACACATAGCATAGCTAAATCATAGCATAGCTAAATCATAGATAGCTAAATCCTAGCATAGCTAAATCCTAGATCCATAGCATAGCTAAATCCTAGCATAGCTAAATCCTAGATCCATAGAATAGTTAAATCCTAGCATAGCTAAATCCTAGATCCATAGAATAGCTAAATCCTAGATCCATAGAATAGCTAAATCCTAGATCCATAGAATAGTTAAATCCTAGCATAGCTAAATCATAGATCCATAGAATAGCTAAATCCTAGATCCATAGAATAGCTAAATCCTAGATCCATAGCATAGCTAAATCCTAGCATAGCTAAATCCTAGATCCATAGCATAGCTAAATCCTAGCATAGCTAAATCCTAGATCCATAGCATAGCTAAATCCTAGATCCATAGCATAGCTAAATCCGAGATGCATAGCATAGCTAAATCCGAATGATTGAATCCACGGATGGGGCTAATACTATAGATACTGGTAGAAGAAACAACCTGTATGAAAGCTAATAAGTAGAATCTAGTACTGATTTTTGGGGTATAAATGTCTTGGGGTGGAGATATATTTGGGGTGGAGTTGTTTTTGTATTTCATGGTATAACCATAGTACACATATTTTAAACTTCACAGTCTTATCTAAAGGTATTTTAGTACAAAGTAAAATGTCGGATCGCGGTGTTACTTTTGTATTTCGGTTATTATGATAACATAGAGTGGTGGAACCTATGCTCAGCGTATTCCTATGCTCGGCGTATACATCCGTATTTAAAATATTTGTATAGTTCTAGGCTAATTTCGCTGAAGCATGGTTCAATAACATTCCATGTGGAAGTCGTGATAGCGCAGTGGATGCGCGTTCGCTTCAGGTGCGAAAGGTCCGGAGTTCGAGCCCCGCTGGAGCCGTTACGATTGTGCCCTTTGGCAAGGCATTTAAATTCCACGTTGCCTCTTCTCTCTCCCTCGTGGCGATGGATTCCATCAGGAATGAGGTCTCGAGAGTGATTAATATAAGTTGAAATAACTTGTTTCGCAATCGAGCTAAAATATATTTGTATAAACTAATAACATTCCATTACTTGTATCGATAGCCTGATGCAACTATCACGTTACTTATCCAGCAGACAAATATAAACAAACAAATTATGGGAGAATATATCCGCCGAAACTGATACGCCTTACGGTGTATGAGCAATTCAGGTAGCTATCCGAATTTTAAAAATCTACACCAAACCCGAAAAATAGTTTCTATACCATTTCCGATTAAGACCAATAAATGTGTTTTATTCAATGATGTACTAATTGAAGGCAATCCATAGCTATAAACTGAAATCCTCTGTTTAACTAAGTTGATATAATGATCTATACATGTAGAAATCCTCTGTTTAACTAAGTTGATGTAATGATCTATACATGTAGAAATCCTCTGTTTAACTAAGTTGATGTAATGATCTATCTATATATCTAATGTGTGGCGACCGTGGTCCAATGGTAGAGCTTCGGATTTAGAATTGAACGGTCCGGGTTCGATACTCAGTCAGGCCACGTATGTAGTGTCATTGAGTAAGGCACCTCACACACATTGCTTAGTACTGGTTAACCGCTATAGTTGGCTAAGCATGCCCAGGAAAACATGTCTAGGTCCCCGCAAGGGGTTTGACATTAATGGTACATACATACTATATCAAAATAAGATATTCAACAAGTTATGGTGGATAAATAAAAAAATATAAGTATGCCGTGCATAGGTGCCCTGAAGTCTTCATTTCTCCATATAAACGGGTGATGACCGACACCGTTGCGATAGCTGTATTGAGAACCAAGGTCACGTGATGAAGTTAAATAAGTGAAGGAGTGCTGTATAAACAAAGAAGAAATCTGTCAACAAGAGTTTTGATGAAAGTTGTTTTCACGACGAGCATAGGTTACACCACTCTTAATGCTTGAATGCAAACTGGAAAAGTTGTCTAAAATAGCCAACATCAATATAGAAAAAACATGGGTACGAGTTGACCAATTTCAAAATGACCATGGGTGACCAAAAATGACCAAAATAGGTACGAGTTGACTTGGGTATGAATTGACCAGTTACCGTCCAAAATGGGTGCGAAACGAATGTAACCTCAACAATTTTGATAATCTTATTATGCATGTTGTTTGTAAGCTGTGGAACTATCAGACCTGTCACCAGTGCGTTCCCGGATCTGGCTATGTACGTAAAATCTTTTTCTCAACTAAGTTGTGCAATTGTGAAGGGGCGCAACTCTATAATAAATATTGTAATGGGCTTAAGCAACTTCATTCCCAGAATTCCGCTGAGCATGCGTAGTGCAAACAAAATTTGATACTGTTTTCAAAATAAAGCTAAACAAAGCAAATCAAGTTGAGATTTAATCACAAAAAGTTTTATATGACACTCTAAGCTCATGAGACAATAAACGTGGCATCGTTTTAACATGTCAAGTGCGGTTGCTGTTGGAAAAAAGGCCGCACTCTGCAGATATTTTGTGAGCACTGGCACTTGCACGTACGGAGACGAGTGCCAGTTTCTGCATCAAAATCCACACATTCAGCAACAACAGCAACAGACCATCCAGAATTCTTTCTTAAATGGGCCTTCTCATCAAAACGGAGCAACAAATCTAGTTGAAAATTTAGGTTTGTCAGACATTTTTCATTTTTGTCAAGTAAAGAATCTGTAATTGGGTCATGCCTCTTGCAACATGGAAATTTAAATTAATATATATATATATATATGAAATTGGGCACAATTTGTGCAGAGTGTAATATTGATCTAAAAAAAGTACTGAAAAGAAAATTTACTGAGCACCTTGTCTTGTGTGTATATAAAAATTGTTGGGGAATTTCAGCTGATCACTCAGTTCAGGCAAAATTACAGATCCTCAGTCAATCAGTGGTCGAGTTGTGTTAGCGCGGCATCATTAGTGATTAGAACTCACCTTTCACTGCTATCATCGGGGCTGCAGGTTCGTTCCCTATCAGGGACTAGTGATAAATGATGATATGTGAGACTGTTGTCATTCGCTTACAGATGTTTGAGTACTTGTTTTTAACCAGGAATACCCTTTGTCACAACAGACTGACCTCGATAATAATCAGAAAATGATTGATGGACAATAGTAGAAGAAAAACATTTATATGTCAATCGTTTGTATCCGTGGTCCAGCGGTAGAGCGTCAGATTTGGAATCAAACGGTCTGTGTTCGATACTCTGGACAAGCCACGTATGTAAATGTATGAGCAAGGTACCTCACACACATTGCTTAGTACTGGTTAATCGCTTAGGTCGGTAAGCCTGCACAGGAAAACATGTCTAGGTCCCGAGAGGGCTTTGACATTAATGGAACATACATACAATCGCCCTATTTACGTTCCCCACATGATTCAAATGTGTTTGCAAATGATGTCACTGCTGTCAGTAACAGGTGCATGGTTTAAATTATTGATAATTGGTAAACACTAAAACTTTCAAATAAGCAAATCCTCAAAGCAAGAATAGATTCAGTACATGCCAGATGGAACCCGCAACCCACGTGTGCTGCCTGAGCGTGGCTGTTTTTTGTTTGTCACAAAATTCCGCTATAAATTGAACGGAATAAAACTGACAAAAGACAAATTGATTATTTGCATGGAGCAATTTCCCTCTGATAGCGAAAATAAATCGCCATAGCGAAAGTAAGTGAGTTTCGATAGGTCCTTCCTTGGATCATTGGTTGGTGTTATTTTTTGTGTTATTTTTCAGGTGTTAATTTTCCGATTTCAATGGACGTTCAATATACCTTACTGAATACATTATATCCCGCTGTTCATCATAATTATATAAACAATCGCGTAATATTTCTCTCCGAGATATATATATGCCGCAGGGTTAACCAACCAATTAAAAATATTTGCAAAATATAAAATCTATATATATATATAGTCAAGCCAAGTCGAATAATCATGCAGGATCAATGGCGATTAATCTTATTTCAGGCTTTCCGAAATTGCCGGACATTTCCTTTTGCTTCTGGAAATTGCAGTACATGTCCTGCAGAATTTAACTGGTCCGTCAATATTTTCCAGACTATCGGCCCGGGCGTCCTGCATTTCAACATTGTTAACCAAAATCAGGGTCCCGCTGTCGATCGCAAATGGCGCCAATTTCAAGAAAAATGAAATACTGGCACTAAAGTTTGTGAATTGAAGAAAATATTTGGCGCTAAGTTTTTCAAATTGGCA
Organism: Archivesica marissinica; assembly: GCA_014843695.1. NCBI lineage: Eukaryota > Metazoa > Mollusca > Bivalvia > Venerida > Vesicomyidae > Archivesica > Archivesica marissinica. Next base: position 23,036,015 of record CM026391.1, on the reverse strand, counting down.
ACATAAGTGGCAAATATTCTATCCTGGATCATGTATACGTGTCAAATGTCACGTACGCCATTCTATTACTCCAGCAGAACGCACGCTTCCGGATTAAACTCCTGTGTGTCAATAATATCAAAGTGACATTGATGAATGACCCAAACAAGGTATTGTCTTTCTGTTAGCGAAATATTTATTAACAGTTTTCAACATTGTCATGCAAAATGATTTGAAGTTTGCCGACAATTAAGAGCTACACTTATTGTTCTCTGTTTCAATTTGTAGTACATGTCAGTGTTTCCGCTGGCAGTATTTGGCGAAAATGATTTAACGAAAAGAAAAATATGTTGTATTTTTCAATTGTCATTCTTATTATATTCAATCTCCAAGTTAACCCATTCAACCCCAAGTAACTGACATGGACTGGTGCGTGATATTTTCAGACCAATAAATTAATAAGAAAATTACCTTTGGACCAGTTCATTTATCAAAATGGGTAATTTTATCTAAAAATAGTAATAATTATTACTGGCAAAAGAGTGCAGATCCTGATGAGACGGCTCGTCACGAGCCGGCTCATCTGGATCTACACTTTTCATAAGCCTATTTAGAGGCCTGTGGGGTTGAAAGGGTTAATATTCGTTTTCACATCTACCAGCAAATCCTGAAATTCTCGACTGGATGTTAATTAGACTACACCCCACCTGTAACAGTTATTTACCTAGAATATAATATTATACTCGAGGACAAAAGTTTTGCACAGGTATTTTTTCCCCCTCAACAATTAAAGTCAATAACAAGCAGTACTGCACTTATTATTATGTAATCTGCATATAAATAGACAATGTATGCGCACATAAACTGGACGGATCTGTAGTCCAGTGGTAACACGCTGGACTGGTAATCCAGGGATGGCAGGTTCGATCACCCTAATAAAATTAACAATATTTCAGAAGGAACTTTAAACCGAGGTCTCGTTTCGGTACTGTACACCGTGCACATAAAAAACCAGAGGAGATTCTGGATTGGGTCTCTGTCTGTATCATTGTACTATCCTCCAAAAATCTAAAATGACTAATCTCTTCCGGAGGTGTTGCTCATATGGGCAACCGGTAGCGACGATAAATAAATGCAAAACACACACTCATATAAACTGGGCCTGTGCACTTAGAGACAGTGTCTGTGCATATATTCAGTCCTTTAACCATTTCCCTCATAGAAGCACCTCTTGACGCCATTACCAATACGACATACATTGACAATGTAGTAGCCAAACCAATGTTCATAATGCAGGCCAGAATCTCATGTAGTCCCAGTAATATATATGGATATGGCGACTACTTATCTACTGCACAATAGTTAAATGGCTGTCGTTTGTATGGAGATATAACAGTATATTAACCTAAATCTCTATGTAGTCCCAGTAATATCTATGGAGGTGGGATAGATATGGAGACTACTTATCCACTGCACGATTTGTATGGAGATATAACAGTATATTAACCTAAATCTCTATGAAGGAAAGGGTTAACATTAGTAGTTCCTGCTACTGCTAGCTGTATATTTGACTCACAATGTTTTGTAGGTATCCCAGTACAAGATAGCACTGTATAATATATTTGACTCACAATATTTTGTAGGTATCCCAGTACAAGATAGCACTGTATATATTAGGGATGTCAACGAATACTCGAGTACTCGATCGAACGTCCGAGTATCGAATACATTTCAGATAATCGAGTACTCGGGTAAAAAAAAATCAACAAATCTTTATTTTGCCCAAATATGGAGTTGCCTGTGAACAAATCGTGATCAGTGGGATTAGCGAAACTTCCGCTGTACCAAACAATGCAATATACAGCATGTCATGGTGATTAACAATACCTGTATATCACACAGAGCCTGCTACAGTGACCGAATAATTAAGGTGTTGATTAAGTTTGATGCAAATTGTTTTATCATTGTCGTCACTACTGAGGCTGGTCGTCCGATTGTCTGTCGTGTGAATGACATCTTTTGTCTGGTGGTCGGAACTTGTTTTGATATTATAATTGACACTTAATTGATTACTCAATTTAGAACTTTAAGCAGCTACCCATAACAGGGCAATACCGAAATAGTTGTTAAATAATAAACATCGTAACTTTTGCCATTAACGTTAACGCTGTTAAACTGTGAAGAGATCTTTAGAATATAATAGTAGTATAGTAATATAAGTGAATTGTGAGAATGCCTCCACCTAAATCTGCGGTATGGAAGTACTTTGAAAGACTTGACTGTTTCTTGCAAGTTGTGCGATGCCAGTCTGACATTTACTGGTGGCACTACCAACCTGCATACTCATCTGAGGCTGAAGCATCCAGCAGAAGGCCTCACCTCTGATTGACGAGATTGACATAATCCACGGTAACCGAGTACTCGAGTACTCGATCGAATACCTTTCCGAGTACTCGAGTACCAAAATCACTACTCGTTGACATCCCTAGTATATATGTATCCCAGTACAAGATAGTACTGTACGTGTATATATATATATGACTCAATGTTTTGTACATGTAGGTATGCCAGTACAAGATAGCACTGGCAGCAATGGTGATCAGTTCTTCAACGCAACATTCTCTGGAGCGGAGACCACAGCTCCAGACTACCAGCCATACTCTGTAAGTACCATCACACTGTTGTATTTAATGGTCATACTGTGAATTTGAACCATATTTTGTTGAAATTGATTTAAGGACGCGATCGTGGGCATTCTCACTTCCCCCAACAATTCTGACCTAGAATGAACCCTGACCTAGAATGAACCCTGACCTAGAATGAACCCTGATTATAATCAGTAGTAAATCATTTTATCAACAAAATAAAAATAACTTAATATTAAATTAAAACATTTTTTAAAAACAATTTAATTTTCTTAACAAGATAACGTGATCCAAACAGGGGTCATTGTGTGATTGAAATTTTAAAAGGGAGAACCCATTCTGGTATTGACTGCCTGAAGCACTCTGGGATAGACCTGTTAGTTCATACTTCCTGTACATGTATATTCTTGTGTTGTAGCATTTCGAATGTCGGACGGTGACGGGCATGCATTCATTATATAATTTTGAGCTTTTTGAAGGCGATTGGGGTATTTGCATCCATTATTCAGAAATCTATATTTTATAGACGTATCCGTGAATTGTTAGTGCGCATCTTTTCCGCGCATTCTCTTTCCGTTTATTTATGCTTCGGTACTTTGAGTTCATTACAACTTGAACTGATTTCGGTCAAATGATCATTTTCGCGTTTCATATTTATAATAGTTTTTTTTAAAAGTAACTCCTTTCAAGTTAAGTCGTGATAGCGCAGTGGATGCGCGTTCACTTCAGGTGCGAAAGATCCGGAGTTTGCACCCCGCTGGAACCGTTACGATTGTGCTCTTAGGCAAGGCATTGAATTTCCACGTTGCCTCTTCTCTCCCTCGTGGCGATGGATTCCATCAGGAATGAGGTCTCGAGAATGATTAATATAAGTTGTACGAACTTGTTTCACAATCGAGCTAAAATAAATTTGTATAAACTAAGTTAATTCTTTATGCTGTTCTGATAATCATATTTACATAATTTTCATGAGCCGATTCATTGACAGGGTAGCCTTCCCCATTTTAGCTAATTCCTTTATGTCCGCCCTTTTGCCTTTTTTTATTTATAGATGGATAGATAGATGGATTTATTTATTTATAGAGGGTGACCTAATTATTTCTGAACTAATCTTCCTTAGGGCCCTCTAATCTTCATTAGGGCCCTCTAAATATATATGTAGATTTTCATTTCTGTTTATATAAGCCTTCAAAGGGTGAGTGCCTTTGGGCAGTGGGCAGACCGTTATGAACTCGAACTTGTCCACCATTTTGACCAATATATATCCCTACTGCCTCTTTGATCACGCATAATTAGCTGTCAATCACCGTAAATTAGCAGACTTTTGTAAGGGGAATCCCCCAAAATACCCACCTCACCACACATATCCCCTTCGTCCCTCAAAATGCACCTTGCATCTTTTCTGAACCACTCTGCCATTTTGTCCATTCTAGAATAAACCCTACATTATATATATATATGTATTGAATAGTGAATTGTACTTAACGTTTTACATGTAAAGTATGTACATAATATTGTAGTATATTAAAACAATATGATTGTGATTTGCAGAGACCAGGTCCGATATCTCGTCAGAACCGAGCGGGCACCGGCATGGTTGGTAACGGCAACATGATGATCAATAATCCCCTGTCACAGGCCAGCAGTTCCATTCCCCAGCCGCCTCAGCTGATGTCCAGCCCCTTCAATAGCCACACCATGACCTCAAACAAGGCACCGATCTCACAGAGTACTCCACTTTCGCAGCATCAGGTATGACTTAGGATTTGTATACATACGTACTGCCATTTCTCGTTGGCATCAATTACTATCGGGCACTTGCCCCTCAACGACTATCTCTAACCAGCCCCTCATTTATTGTTAATGAATTGCTCCACACTGACTGTCGATCACTTGCCCCTCACTTGACTATCAATCACTTGCCCCTCACTTGACTGTCGATCACTTGCCCCTCACTTGACTGTCAATCACTTGCCCCTCACTTGACTATCGATCACTTGCCCCTCACTTGACTATCGATCACTTGCCCCTCACTTGACTATCGATCACATGCCCCTCACTTGACTATCGATCACTTGCCCCTCACTTGACTATCGATCACTTGCCCCTCACTTTACTATCAATCACTTGCCCCTCACTTGACTGTCAATCACTTGCCCCTCACTTGACTATCGATCACTTGCCCCTCACTTGACTGTCAATCACTTGCCCCTCACTTGACTATCGATCACTTGCCCCTCACTTGACTGTCAATCACTTGCCCCTCACTTGACTATCGATCACTTTCCCCTTACTTGACTATCGATCACTTGCCCCTCACTTGACTATCGATCACTTTCCCCTCACTTGACTATCGATCACTTGCCCCTCACTTGACTATCGATCACTTGCCCCTCACTTGACTGTCAATCACTTGCCCCTCACTTGACTATCGATCACATGCCCCTCACTTGACTATCGACCACTTGCCCCTCACTTGACTGTCAATTATTCTCTAGTACCTGTCATCATTCGACATACAGAAGGGGAGGTTATTCTCTAGTACCTGTCATCATTCGACATACAGAATGGGAGGTTATTCCCTGGTACCCATCATACAGAAGGGGAGGTTATTTTATAGTACCTGTCAACATTCGACATACAGAAGGGGAGGTTATTCCCTGGTACCTGTCATACAGAATGGGAGGTTATTCCCTGGTACCTGTCAACATTCGACATACAGAAGGAAGGTTATTCCCTGGTACCTGTCAACATTCGACATACAGAAGGAAGGTTATTCCCTGGTATCTGTCAACATTCGACATACAGAAGGAAGGTTATTCCCTGGTACCTGTCAACATTCGACATACAGTAGGGGAGGTTATTTCCTGGTACCTATCATCATTCAACATACAGAAGGGAGGTTATTCCCTGGTACCTATCATCATTCAACATACAGAAGGGGAGGTTATTCCCTGGTACCTATCATCATTCAACATACAGAAGGGGAGGTTATTCCCTGGTACCTATCATCATTCAACATACAGAAGGGGAGGTTATTCCCTGGTACCTGTCATCATTCGACATACAGAAGGGGAGGTTATTCCTGGTACCTGTCATCATTCGACATACAGAAGGAGGTTATTCCCTGGTACCTGTCAACATTCGACATACAGAATGGGAGGTTATTCCCTGGTACCTGTCAACATTCGACATACAGAATGGGAGGTTATTCCCTGGTACCTGTCAACATTCGACATACAGAAGGGGAGGTTATTCCCTGGTACCTGTCAACATTCGACATACAGAAGGGGAGGTTATTCCCTGGTACCTGTCATACAGAATGGGAGGTTATTCCCTGGTACCTGTCAACATTCGACATACAGAAGGAAGGTTATTCCCTGGTACCTGTCAACATTCGACATACAGAAGGAAGGTTATTCCCTGGTATCTGTCAACATTCGACATACAGAAGGAAGGTTATTCCCTGGTACCTGTCAACATTCGACATACAGTAGGGGAGGTTATTTCCTGGTACCTATCATCATTCAACATACAGAAGGGAGGTTATTCCCTGGTACCTATCATCATTCAACATACAGAAGGGGAGGTTATTCCCTGGTACCTATCATCATTCAACATACAGAAGGGGAGGTTATTCCCTGGTACCTATCATCATTCAACATACAGAAGGGGAGGTTATTCCCTGGTACCTGTCATCATTCAACATACAGAAGGGGAGGTTATTCCCTGGTACCTGTCATCATTCAACATACAGAAGGGGAGGTTATTTCCTGGTACCTGTCATCATTCAACATACAGAAGGGGAGGTTATTCCCTGGTACCTGTCAACATTCGACATACAGAATGGGAGGTTATTCCCTGGTACCTGTCAACATTCGACATACAGAATGGGAGGTTATTCCCTGGTACCTGTCAACATTCGACATACAGAAGGGGAGGTTATTCCCTGGTACCTGTCATACAGAATGGGAGGTTATTCCCTGGTACCTGTCGACATACAGAAGGAAGGTTATTCCCTGGTACCTGTCAACATTCGATATACAGAAGGAAGGTTATTCCCTGGTACCTGTCAACATTCGACATACAGAAGGAAGGTTATTCCCTGGTACCTGCCAACATTCGACATACAGTAGGGGAGGTTATTTCCTGGTACCTATCATCATTCAACATACAGAAGGGAGGTTATTCCCTGGTACCTATCATCATTCAACATACAGAAGGGGAGGTTATTCCCTGGTACCTATCATCATTCAACATACAGAAGGGGAGGTTATTCCCTGGTACCTATCATCATTCAACATACAGAAGGGGAGGTTATTCCCTGGTACCTGTCATCATTCAACATACAGAAGGGGAGGTTATTTCCTGGTACCTGTCATCATTCAACATACAGAAGGGGAGGTTATTCCCTGGTACCTGTCAACATTCGACATACAGAATGGGAGGTTATTCCCTGGTACCTGTCAACATTCGACATACAGTAGGGGAGGTTATTACCTGGTACCTATCATCATTCAACATACAGAAGGGAGGTTATTCCCTGATACCCATCATCATTCAACATACAGAAGGGGAGGTTATTCCCTGGTACCTATCATCATTCAACATACAGAAGGGAGGTTATTCCCTGGTACCCATCATCATTCAACATACAGAAGGGGAGGTTATTCCCTGGTACCTATCATCATTCAACATACAGTAGGGGAGGTTATTCCCTGGTACCAGTCAACAATCGACATACAGAAGGGGAGGTTATTCCCTGGTACCTGTCAACATTCGACATACAGTAGGGGAGGTTATTACCTGGTACCTATCATCATTCAACATACAGAAGGGAGGTTATTCCCTGGTACCCATCATCATTCAACATACAGAAGGGGAGGTTATTCCCTGGTACCTATCATCATTCAACATACAGTAGGGGAGGTTATTCCCTGGTACCAGTCAACAATCGACATACAGAAGGGGAGGTTATTCCCTGGTACCTGTCAACATTCGACATACAGTAGGGGAGGTTATTACCTGGTACCTATCATCATTCAACATACAGAAGGGAGGTTATTCCCTGGTACCCATCATCATTCAACATACAGAAGGGGAGGTTATTCCCTGGTACCTATCATCATTCAACATACAGTAGGGGAGGTTATTCCCTGGTACCAGTCAACAATCGACATACAGTAGGGGAGGTTATTTCCTGGTACCAGTCAACATTCGACATACAATAGGGGAGGTTATTTCCTGGTACCAGTCATCATTCGACATACAGAAGGGAGGTTATTCTCCGGTACCCGTCAACAATCGACATACAGTAGGGGAGGTTATTCCCTGGTACCTGTCATACAGAAGGGGAGGTTATTCCCTGGTACCTGTCATACAGTAGGGGAGGTTATTTCCTGGTACCTGTCATACAGTAGGGGAGGTTATTTCCTGGTACCTGTCAACAATCGACATACCGTAGGGGAGGTTATTTCCTGGTACCTGTCATACAGTAGGGGAGGTTATTTCCTGGTACCTGTCAACAATTGACATACAGTAGGGGAGGTTATTTCCTGGTATCTGTCATCAATAGGGCTGTGAATCTTCTCATTATTTGAGAATTTCCTCTCAAAATCTTGAAAAATAAATATTGTCAGGTTTGGTCTAAGCTGTTCAGGAAAGATATTTATTCACTATGTAGGTGCGGGCGATACTATTTTTTCTGGTATTTTCGCAGATGTTTGCTTTTCTACATATTTTTATGTTCACAGATCTTCATCTGACATACCATCTCACTACATGATAATGCTTGTTGTCACTACATACATGTATCATGCTGAGAATGTGAACTGTTAAATGTATAAATGCTTTCAGACGATACACACACCGCCACAGAACGGTCCAGTGTCTAACCTGATGAACGGCCAGCTGCCACCAAACATGAAATCGTTCATCGGAAACAACGGGGGTTATGACTCGAGTATGACGAGTGAATTCTCAGCCCTGAATCTCTCTGTACCCCCCACTACAAAGGTAATCTCATTATTTGAACACTTGCAATGGAGATATTTAGGCCGAGATTAGCTTCGCCATTTCATTGACCTGTTACAAGTGTAGAACAACTGTGGTTATGGTTGGTGTAAGCACAAGACGCAATACTTGTTTTTGTGCTCAATGCTTTTATAGTAGTAATATTGCTTCAATGCTAACAACGGAAGTAAATCTCTCTTGCTGAAACAGCAATGAGAAATTAAGCAGAAATGACCAGATCACTGATATGTCCGTGTGACAGTGTGTTAGCCAGCGAGCCGTCCGGCTGTCTTTTGGACGGCCTATTCTCAAATCCTTAAAAATAAATAAATTCAAGCTCAATGTGCAGTGAAAGTGATTAAAACACGTAAATTGTCCATGGGCGCTGCCGCCATTTTTACAAATTTTAAGCATACTGCGCAGCCAGCGATTGTTTCCGGACGATCCTTAGTGTTATTGTGCAAGATAGACTGGTTCCCTTGTCCTAAAGCTTTTCGATGGGATCGTTGTTATGGGAGTAAATACCCCCCCTACCCCGATGGCGGCACACTGATCGCTTCATTCACATGATGAGACTCCCTAAAATATTTTCCTGGCTAACACCCTGCCGTGTGATACTTTTTTTATTTGATGGAGATCGGTCAGAGAACACCAGAATGATTCATTGTTTCATCTTAAATAACCGGAAATACATTATTATTGGTTTCCTGTCAAAATGTTTGCGGTATTTTCTAGTCGTATTACTACGTGTTAATTAATGCTCATAACAGCTAGAACGTGCACTCACTTCGCTAAATGGAGTCGTTGTCTCGCGAAACACACTGTCTGCACTCTCAGCATGCAAATCTACCAGAGCTATCTAGAAAAAACTTTGAATCTACTCGTCAGCACAAATGTACTTCCATTTTGGATAATGGATCCGCTGTGAAGGAATGCTGTCGCCTCATTGGTCAACAGTGAAGGAAGTTACTTATAATAGATGTCAGGCTTAGCATAAATAGTTTAGCAATTAATGACACGTAATTTGCGATTATTTGTCTTCCATGTAAATCGATAAATAAAAATATTACGAAAGCGACAGGGATTTCAACAACTACATGTATTGACCAATGAGCCAAAAAAATTACTGTCGACAGCAAAATCAACAAACATGTATTTTCGGCTATTTAAAATGAAACAAAATGGGTAATTCCTGTGTTATTTGACCGATTTCCATCAAATAAAAAGTATTTGTGGCTAGAAAAAGGTCTTCAGGTATATTTTCTGGACTTTGTATTATAAATACACTGTATTTGTTTGACTTTGTATTATAAATGCAGTGTATTTGTTTGACTTTGTAGTATATAACAGTGTATTTTCTGGACTTTGTATTATATAGCAGTGTATTTTCTGGACTTTGTATTATATAGCAGTGTATTTTCTGGACTTTGTATTAATTATATAGCAGTGTATTTGTTTGACTTTGTATTATATAGCAGTGTATTTTCTGGACTTTGTATTATATAGCAGTGTATTTGTTTGACTTCGTATTATATAGCAGTGTATTTTCTGGACTTTGTATTATATAGCAGTGTATTATCTGGACTTTGTATTATATAACAGTGTATTTTCTGGACTTTGTATTATATAGCAGTGTATTTGTTTGACTATGTATTATATAGCAGTGTATTTTCTGGACTTTGTATTATATAGCAGTGTATTTTCTGGACTTTGTATTATATAGCGGTGTATTTTCTGGACTTTGTATTATATAACAGTGTATTTTCTGGACTTTGTATTGTATAACAGTGTATTTTCTGACTTTGTATTATATAACAGTGTATTTTCTGGATTTTGTATTATATAACAGTGTATTTTCTGGACTTTGTATTATATAGCAGTGTATTTTCTGGACTTTGTATTATATATCAGTGTATTTTCTGGACTTTGTATTATATAGCAGTGTATTTGTTTGACTTTGTATTATATAACAGTGCATTTTCTGGACTTTGTATTATATAACAGTGCATTTTCTGGACTCTGTATTATATAACAGTGTATTTTCTGGACTTTGTATTATATAACAGTGTATTTTCTGGACTTTGTATTATATAGCAGTGTGTTTTCTGGACTTTGTATTATATAGCGGTGTATTTTCTGGACTTTGTATTGTATAACAGTGTATTTTCTGGACTCTGTATTATATAGCGGTGTATTTTCTGGACTTTGTATTATAAGGCCGTGTATTTGTTTGACTAACTGTATTATCTATAAAATGCAATATATTTGCTTGAGTTTGTATCATTGATTTACCATTTTTCGATATCGTACACATTGTTTCACGGTTAAACACTCGTCAGCCAGCATCCGTTGATCGTGATTTTGGTATAACTCCATGCTGTTGTGTTTCAGGGAGGTAACCCAATGGTGTCTGAGTTCATACCCAAGTTGTCACACAGTACCAGCTCTCCAAACTTCTCAAACTTCAACAACATGCCACCACCGGGCCATCCACCACCTAACACCGGCAGCAACAATCACCTTGGAGGTAACCGTCTTATTTGGTGATGTGGGAACGTCTGTATTGAAATACTGCTCGAATGGGCACCCGGGATCTTCCTCCACCAACAATTGGCGGAGTCGCTATATGACCTAAGTTAAGAAAACACACAAAAGGACAGATGGATATGTAGTCCAGTGGTAACATGCTGAACTTGCAATCCAGGGATCGCAGGTTCGATCCCCCGTCTGACCCTAATAAAATTAACAGTCTTTCAGATGGGACGTTAAACCGAGGTCTCGTGTCGGTGCTTTACACCGTGCACGTAAAAGAACCAGAGGAGATTCTGGAATGGGTCTCAGTCTGTATCATTGCACTATCCTCCAAAAATCTAAAATGACTAATCTCTTCAGGAGGCATCGCTCATATGGGCAACCGGTAGCAACGATAAATAAACGTAAAACACACACACATTAAACAGCTCTCATCCCTGATCAGAATGTTTGGGAATCCCAATAAGTGAGAGAGCTCATGATTAAATGGTATTATTTAAATCAATGTCAAAACATGATTAAAATACACATTATGCCCCCTTAATGCAACATTTCAATCATTTCAGATACACTGGCCCATTATAAAGCACTCCTTCTATTTAAATGTTGTATTTAATCTGGCCCATTATAAAGCACTCCTTCTGTTCCAATGTTGTATTTAATGGGCATAATGTGCATTTTAACCATATTTTGTTGAAATTTATTAAAGGACGCGATCACGCAATTTCTCACTTCTCCCAACAATTCTGACCTAGAATGAGCCCCGAGTTCTGCATTTATTTATTGATGTGTAGAGTGAATTGATTAAGGATATCCATTCAAATATGGTTTGTCAAAATAACAAAAATATAATTCTGACCTAGAATTAGCCCTGTATAATGATTGCACTGTTTACTGATGTATGCTTTCCAATGAAATATAGAAAGTTATCAGAGAAATAAAAATGTCTTATTCCACTGGTTGAAAGAATGTGTAGTACCTGGCCACTGGGTCATTCCGTGTCAAATCACCCAATGAGGTAAACCGTACACCCTTCGATTTTGCTGAAATTTGGTTTATATGCTCATTTTGGCTGAAAAATCTGATATTCCAAATTTTAGCTTGATCGGACTAACGGTTCCTGAGATACCTTCATTGAGACCTAATAAGTAATATATGATCATACTGATAAAAAGAGGATGACTTTCTGTTTGAATCATAGTTACCTATTTTTAGGAAAGTCTGCAGCAGGTTACTATGTATCCTCAGAACTTATCCATGAACAGAATCCTGTTTTAAGTGCAAAGACACTGATTTTTAGCCTCATGTGTGGATATTTGACTTAATTTTACAGGCTTATAAAAGATATTATACCTCCAATTATTAAGGTCACATAGGCCACATGGTCAAATTCAAGGTCAAAAGGTTATCACTCTTTAAAACACTCCTATGTCAAAAATAAGGGCAGATTTGGAATCCTTGTGAAATTTCCATTCCAGAAATTCCAATTTTGACCTATCGTGAAACATGATTATAACTATTGTCTTCTCCTTGTAGGTGTAGGACTGAACATCACATCAAATTCCAGTCCCAACCACAGTCCCCGTTTGTCCCCAAACAATTCACCACTGATGATGAGACGGACAGGGTCCCCCGTGGCACCACTGAGACAGGGGAAGGCCCCGGCAGGCAGCATGGTACAGGAGAATGTTGGTGGAACAACGTACTTCTATAATGCAGAGGACTTCACGCCGCAGAGAGAAGGCATAGTAAGTAACCAATCTGTTACTGTGTGTCGCATGTCTCTTATCATTGTGGGTAGGAGCTTCAGACCTCGCAATTGACAAACAAATAGTTCCCAGCTGCATTCTCATTGTACCGGTACTAGTCGGTATATAGGGCAGAGATGCTATTTTTCCGGATTTCCAGATTTTTTTAATTTCCGGAAGTGTTCATGATTTTATGGGGGAAAAAATTTGTTGTTGTTTTTGTTTGTTTTCGAGATTGTCGGAACTGCACACACATAAACAGTAGACAGATGGTTGTGATTTCTTCATAACACTGATCCTTAAATAGTCCTTACAAGTTACATGTATATCCATACTATTATAATATATTCATGTAGGCATGTACATACATTCAACATAGTATAGTATTGCACATGTAAAATAAGTTGTCAAAATTAAAGGAATTTCTGTCATGATATCACACTTATGAAGCTGTCTATAGATGCCTTAAAATGGCCAGAATCGATCAGAATCGGAGCATCTACAACCCCAGGGTTCTAAATTTTGTGAATTGGCGAAAATATTTGGCGCAACTTTTTAAAAAAAAATGTTGGCACATGTTTTGTCAAATACATGGCTTCAAATATTTATTTGTGAACTATATGGCTCTTAGTTGGCTCCAAGTTTTTTTAATTGGCTCCAGTGTTTTTCAATTGGCGACAGAAGTGGCGCAGACAAACATTCAGACAGAGGGAACCCTGCAACCCCAGAGATTCAAGGGGACTAAGGAATCCCCCAGCCTGTTTATCTTGGGACACTATTTTCAGGATTTTTTACACCCACCAAATAGCATCTCTGATAGGGTATATTTTAGAGAATGGAACAAATGGCTAGGTGGGTTACAATTGGGGCAGGGTGTTTGTGTTGAGAAGGTGGGTAGGTGTGGGAGAGAGTGTTTGGGTGTTTCCCTGTGTAAACATTGTCTATTTGCATGGTAATAAACCATCAATAAGATATAATCTTAGCTATCGACCCCATTATGTGTTTATTGCATGTGACCAAATTCGACTGAAATATCTATTCGTTTTTTCGATGCCTGATAGCAACAAATTATTGAAAATATCAGTGAACCAGATAAATTTGCGTGTTTATGATTTATGTTTTTACTCCTGGGATTCACTTTTCCGACGATTTCCACCAATCACATTTTTCTTGAGCCAATTATATTTTAGGAAACCTGATATGAAGTATATAGGGTACACTATGGTCTTCTACAACACATCAAACTACATTAGCTACTCTCCATAGATATTGAAGTGAGGAGAATTAGGGCTAGATGCAGGCCCGTAGCCACACTGAGGCACACCGAGTCAGTAGCCTCGGTTATAATTTCTAATGAAAAATTAAATAAATAAAATGCCAAAAATATCCCTTTGCTGTATAAAATGTTGACTGCTAGAGAGCTGAATGGTCAGTACATAATTATAGGTCTAAAATCAGAAAACGCAGGAAATCGTTTCTATACCCCCTAGATTGCCTCGGTTGAAATTTGCCTCTGGCTACGGTACTGTAGACATGTTTCTATTTTTGCAGCAATTGCCAAACTTCACGATGTTCCACGGACCGCCGCCTCATATCGCCCACATGAAGGTGAAGTCCAACATGCCACAGTTCTTCATGCCAGATGAACTGAAAGTAGAAATTCTCAACAAGAGCGCTATCACCATGGCACAGATAGATCTAGGGCAAAATACAGGTACGATCTGTCATCATACATTGATACAACATATCAACCAATCAACACACAGGTACGATCTGTCATCATACATTGATACAACATATCAACCAATCAACACACAGGTACGATCTGTCATCATACATTGATACAACATATCAACCAATCAACACACAGGTACGATCTGTCATCATACATTGATACAACATATCAACCAATCAACACACAGGTACGATCTGTCATCATACATTGATACAACATATCAACCAATCAACACACAGGTACGATCTGTCATCATACATTGATACAACATATCAACCAATCAACACACAGGTACGATCTGTCATCATACATTGATACAACATCAACCAATCAACACACGGTACGATCTGTCATCATACATTGATACAACATATCAACCAATCAATACACAGGTACGATCTGTCATCATACATTAATACATTGATACAACATATCAACCAATCAACACACAGGTACGATCTGTCATCATACATTGATACAACATATCAACCAATCAACACACAGGTACGATCTGTCATCATACATTGATACATTGATACAACATATCAACCAATCAACACACAGGTACGATCTGTCATCATACATTAATACATTGATACAACATATCAACCAATCAACACACAGGTACGATCTGTCATCATACATTAATACATTGATACAACATATCAACCAATCAATACACAGGTACGATCTGTCATCATACATTAATACATTGATACAACATATCAACCAATCAACACACAGGTACGATCTGTCATCATACATTGATACAACATATCAACCAATCAACACACAGGTACGATCTGTCATCATACATTGATACATTGATACAACATATCAACCAATCAACACACAGGTACGATCTGTCATCATACATTAATACATTGATACAACATATCAACCAATCAACACACAGGTACGATCTGTCATCATACATTAATACATTGATACAACATATCAACCAATCAATACACAGGTACGATCTGTCATCATACATTGATACAACATATCAACCAATCAAAACATGTGTACGATATGTCCCCTGGATACACAATAATACATTTATATATCAACCAATCAATTAGCATTACTTCAAGCATAACCGATTGATTTAATTGTTTAGCATTACTTCAAGCATAGCCGATTGATTTAATTGTTTAGCATTACTTCAAGCATAGCCGATTGATTTAATTGTTTAGCATTACTTCAAGCATAGCCGATTGATTTAATTGTTTAGCGTCACTTCAAGCATAACCAATTCATTTAATTGTTTAGCGTCACTTCAAGCATAACTGATTGATTTAATTGTTTAGCATCACTTCAAGCATAACCGATTGATTTAATTGTTTAGCGTCGTCACTTCAAGCATAACCAATTGATTTAATTGCTGTATAGTGTCACTGCCCTATTTTCAGATATTCCAACGGAGGTAGACACATACAGAAATCTGTTTCCTTTAGAACCTCCCCCTGACAACCCACATCACAAATCAAAAACCTTCGGATATCCTACAACATGCTACAAGGCTCTTAACACCAAGGATGGTCAAACATACTGCCTGAGGAGAATTCATGGTAAGTTTTAATCAAGTTCTCTCCATTTGTTGCAAACAGACGTAATCATTTTTCAGCAGCCAGTAACATTATAAGTGTAGAGATATGCCAATTTATTTTATGTGAGATGGTACTGTGGTCGCCAGATCGGACAGGTGGGTTTTCTCCGGGTATTCCGGTTTCCTCCCACACAAATGACTACTTATACGCTTTCATCCGCGCCAGCGAGAGTTATTAATATAAGTTGTTAGAACTTGCTTCGCAATCGTTAATAAATAAAGTTTAAACTAATTTATTTATGCGCTCCAATCAAGTATAGAAATTTATCAGTGAAATCAATTGCGCTATTCCACACATTGAAAGTAGTGCAATAACACAATTTATTTCTTAATTTCTTACTGCTTTTCTCTTTTGGTTACCAGGAACTAATCCCCTGTTTGAAATAATGTGGATATGAATGGTGTGGATTGAAGCCGCCAGTGGTGCCAAGTTGACACAACAATCTAGTGCCATATAGCCCATTGTAGCATCATTTTCCAGCATAAAATCACCATTCAGCCTAAAGCAAAAAGAAAAATTGTTTTTAAGTTAATGAACGAGTTGTATTTCCTTCATGAACAGAGAAAGTTATCATTATCACTTGTGGCTAGCGTCACTCGTGATAAACATGCTTTCACTGTAATATAATTCCATCATACACTAAAACAAGGATCATGTCTATATAGTCCGGGATCATTCTAGAGGGCGATGTGGGCGAAATAGTCGCCCTAGGGACCCTGACTTCGCCCTCTGGGGCCCCACTTCTCCCTTACGATTTTCAAACAAAATTTTGCCTAGTAAGATACACTGGCCCATTATAAATCACTCCTTTTATTCAAATGTTGTATTTAATGGTTGTACTGTGCATTTTAACCCTATTTTGCAGAAGTATATTAAAGAACACCATTTAAGGAAGCGATCACACGCTTTCTTACTTCTCCCAAAATTCTGACCTAGAATGAACCCTGTATAGTATATTGTGCAATATGTAGGTATAATGTGTATGACGTTGGTAGATATTGTATAACTGTGTGTGTGTATTCAGGTTTCAGACTTGCCCATACTAAGTGTATGACGTTGGTAGATATTGTATAACTCTGTGTGTGTGTATTCAGGCTTCAGACTTGTCCATACTAAGTGTATGACGTTGGTAGATATTGTATAACTCTGTGTGTGTGTATTCAGGTTTCAGACTTGCCCATACTAAGTGTATGACGTTGGTAGATATTGTATAACTGTGTGTGTGTATTCAAGCTTCAGACTTGCCCATACTAAGTGTATGACGTTGGTAGATATTGTATAACTCTGTGTGTGTGTGTATTCAGGTTTCAGACTTGTCCATACTAAGTGTATGACGTTGGTTGATATGTGGAAGAAAATGTTTCACCCGAACATTGTACAGCTGAGAGAGGTGTTCACTACAAAAGCATTTGGAGATCATTGTAAGTTTTTACAAAATAAAATGTAAATGTCAGTGTAGACTGAAGATGTAAATGTCACAGTGTAGAAGATGTAAATGTCACAGTGTAGAAGATGTAAATGTCACAGTGTAGAAGATGTAAATGTCACAGTGTAGAAGATGTAAATGTCACAGTGTAGAATATGTAAATGTCACAGTGTAAAAGATGTAAATGTCACAGTGTAGAAGATGTAAATGTCACAGTGTAACCTGAAGATGTAAATGTCACAGTGTAGAATGAAGATGTAAATGTCACAGTGTAGAAGATGTAAATGTCACAGTGTAGAAGATGTAAATGTCACAGTGTAGACTGAATATGTAAATGTCACAGTGTAGAAGATGTAAATGTCACAGTGTAGACTGAAGATGTAAATGTCACATTATAGAAGATGTAAATGTCACAGTGTAGAAGATGTAAATGTCACAGTGTAGACTGAAGATGTAAATGTCACAGTATAAACTGAAGATGTAAATGTCACAGTGTAGAAGATGTAAATATCACAATATAGACTGAAGATGTAAATGTCACAGTATAGACTGAAGATGTAAATGTCACAGTATAGAAGATGTAAATGTCACAGTATAGAAGATGTAAATGTCACAGTATAGACTGAAGATGTAAATGTCACATTATAGAAGATGTAAATGTCACAGTGTAGAAGATGTAAATGTCACAGTGTAGACTGAAGATGTAAATGTCACAGTATAAACTGAAGATGTAAATGTCACAGTGTAGAAGATGTAAATATCACAATATAGACTGAAGATGTAAATGTCACAGTATAGACTGAAGATGTAAATGTCACAGTATAGAAGATGTAAATGTCACAGTATAGAAGATGTAAATGTCACAGTATAGACTGAAGATGTAAATGTCACATTATAGAAGATGTAAATGTCACAGTGTAGAAGATGTAAATGTCACAGTGTAGACTGAAGATGTAAATGTCACAGTATAAACTGAAGATGTAAATGTCACAGTGTAGAAGATGTAAATATCACAATATAGACTGAAGATGTAAATATCACAATATAGACTGAAGATGTAAATGTCACAGTGTAGACTGAAGATGTAAATGTCACAGTATAGAAGATGTAAATGTCACAGTATAGAAGATGTAAATGTCACAGTATAGACTGAAGATGTAAATGTCACAGTATAGAAGATGTAAATGTCACAGTGTAGACTGAAGATGTAAATGTCACAGTGTAGACTGAAGATGTAAATGTCACAGTGTAGACTGAAGATGTAAATGTCACAGTGTAGACTGAAGATGTAAATGTCACAGTGTAGACTGAAGATGTAAATGTCACAGTGTAGACTGAAGATGTAAATGTCACAGTGTAGAAGATGTAAATGTCACAGTGTAGAAGATGTAAATGTCACAGTGTAGAAGATGTAAATGTCACAGTGTAGAAGATGTAAATGTCACAGTGTAGACTGAATATGTAAATGTCACAGTGTAGAAGATGTAAATGTCACAGTGTAGACTGAAGATGTAAATGTCACATTATAGAAGATGTAAATGTCACAGTGTAGAAGATGTAAATGTCACAGTGTAGACTGAAGATGTAAATGTCCAGTATAAACTGAAGATGTAAATGTCACAGTGTAGAAGATGTAAATATCACAATATAACTGAAGATGTAAATGTCACAGTATAGACTGAAGATGTAAATGTCACAGTATAGAAGATGTAAATGTCACAGTATAGAAGATTAAATGTCACAGTATAGACTGAAGATGTAAATTTCACAGTATAGACTGAATATGTAAATGTCACGTATAGACTGAAGATGTAAATGTCACAGTATAGAAGATGTAAAGTCACCGTGTAGACTGAATATGTAAATGTCACAGTATAGAAGATGTAAATGTCACAGTGTAGACTGAATATGTAAATGTCACAGTATAAACTAAAAAACACAAAAAAAAACACAAAAACAAAAAACACAAAACAAAAAACACAAAGAATATGTAAATGTCACAGTATAGAAGATGTAAATGTCACAGTATAAACTGAATATGTAAATGTCACATTATAGAAGATGTAAATGTCACAGTGTAGAAAAAACACAAACAAAAAACACAAAAACTGAATATGTAAATGTCACAGTGTAAAAAAAACACAAAAACGAAGATGTAAATGTCACAGTATAGACTGAAGATGTAAATGTCACATTATAGAAGATGTAAATGTCACAGTGTAGAAGATGTAAATGTCACAGTGTAGAAGATGTAAATGTCACAGTGTAGAAGATGTAAATGTCACAGTGTAGACTGTAAATGTCACAGTGTAGAAGATGTAAATGTCACAGTGTAGAAGATGTAAATGTCACAGTGTAGAAGATGTAAATGTCACAGTGTAGACTGTAAATGTCACAGTGTAGAAGATGTAAATGTCACAGTGTAGAAGATGTAAATGTCACAGTGTAGAAGATGTAAATGTCACAGTGTAGACTGTAAATGTCACAGTGTAGAAGATGTAAATGTCACAGTGTAGAAGATGTAAATGTCACAGTGTAGAAGATGTAAATGTCACAGTGTAGACTGTAAATGTCACAGTGTAGAAGATGTAAATGTCACAGTGTAGAAGATGTAAATGTCACAGTGTAGAAGATGTAAATGTCACAGTGTAGACTGTAAATGTCACAGTGTAGAAGATGTAAATGTCACAGTATAGAAGATGTAAATGTCACAGTGTAAACTGAATATGTAAATGTCACAGTATAGAAGATGTAAATGTCACAGTGTAGACTGAAGATGTAAATGTCCCAGTGTAGAAGATGTAAATGTCACAGTGTAGACTGAAGATGTAAATCTCCCAGTATAGAAGATGTAAATGTCACAGTATAGACTGAAGATGTAAATGTCACAGTATAGACTGAAGATGTAAATGTCCCAGTATAGAAGATGTAAATGTCACAGTGTAGACTGTAAATGTTAGTATAGACTCCATTCAAATGTCAATGTATAGACACAATGCATATGTCACTGTAGAATTACTGTGGTGTGTAGTTGGTGAGGGCATGTTTGTGTGTTTCAGCAATAGTGTTTGTGTGTTTCAGCAATATTGTTTGTGTGTTTCAGCAATAGTGTTTGTGTGTTTCAGCAATATTGTTTGTGTGTTTCAGCAATAGTGTTTGTGTGTTTCAGCAATAGTGTTTGTGTGTTTCAGCAATAGTGTTTGTGTGTTTCAGCAATATTGTTTGTGTGTTTCAGCAATAGTGTTTGTGTGTTTCAGCAATAGTGTTTGTGTGTTTCAGCAATAGTGTTTGTGTGTTTCAGCAATAGTGTTTGTGTGTTTCAGCAATATTGTTTGTGTGTTTCAGCAATAGTGTTTGTGTGTTTCAGCAATATTGTTTGTGTGTTTCAGCAATAGTGTTTGTGTGTTTCAGCAATATTGTTTGTGTGTTTCAGCAATAGTGTTTGTGTGTTTCAGCAATAGTGTTTGTGTGTTTCAGCAATAGTGTTTGTGTGTTTCAGCAATATTGTTTGTGTGTTTCAGCAATAGTGTTTGTGTGTTTCAGCAAT
>CM026391.1:22957034-23013778 GCA_014843695.1 Archivesica marissinica | reverse complement strand
GTAGAGATATGCCAATTTATTTTATGTGAGATGGTACTGTGGTCGCCAGATCGGACAGGTGGGTTTTCTCCGGGTATTCCGGTTTCCTCCCACACAAATGACTACTTATACGCTTTCATCCGCGCCAGCGAGAGTTATTAATATAAGTTGTTAGAACTTGCTTCGCAATCGTTAATAAATAAAGTTTAAACTAATTTATTTATGCGCTCCAATCAAGTATAGAAATTTATCAGTGAAATCAATTGCGCTATTCCACACATTGAAAGTAGTGCAATAACACAATTTATTTCTTAATTTCTTACTGCTTTTCTCTTTTGGTTACCAGGAACTAATCCCCTGTTTGAAATAATGTGGATATGAATGGTGTGGATTGAAGCCGCCAGTGGTGCCAAGTTGACACAACAATCTAGTGCCATATAGCCCATTGTAGCATCATTTTCCAGCATAAAATCACCATTCAGCCTAAAGCAAAAAGAAAAATTGTTTTTAAGTTAATGAACGAGTTGTATTTCCTTCATGAACAGAGAAAGTTATCATTATCACTTGTGGCTAGCGTCACTCGTGATAAACATGCTTTCACTGTAATATAATTCCATCATACACTAAAACAAGGATCATGTCTATATAGTCCGGGATCATTCTAGAGGGCGATGTGGGCGAAATAGTCGCCCTAGGGACCCTGACTTCGCCCTCTGGGGCCCCACTTCTCCCTAAAAAAAAAGTTTTTTTTTTACGATTTTCAAACAAAATTTTGCCTAGTAAGATACACTGGCCCATTATAAATCACTCCTTTTATTCAAATGTTGTATTTAATGGTTGTACTGTGCATTTTAACCCTATTTTGCAGAAGTATATTAAAGAACACCATTTAAGGAAGCGATCACACGCTTTCTTACTTCTCCCAAAATTCTGACCTAGAATGAACCCTGTATAGTATATTGTGCAATATGTAGGTATAATGTGTATGACGTTGGTAGATATTGTATAACTGTGTGTGTGTATTCAGGTTTCAGACTTGCCCATACTAAGTGTATGACGTTGGTAGATATTGTATAACTCTGTGTGTGTGTATTCAGGCTTCAGACTTGTCCATACTAAGTGTATGACGTTGGTAGATATTGTATAACTCTGTGTGTGTGTATTCAGGTTTCAGACTTGCCCATACTAAGTGTATGACGTTGGTAGATATTGTATAACTGTGTGTGTGTATTCAAGCTTCAGACTTGCCCATACTAAGTGTATGACGTTGGTAGATATTGTATAACTCTGTGTGTGTGTGTATTCAGGTTTCAGACTTGTCCATACTAAGTGTATGACGTTGGTTGATATGTGGAAGAAAATGTTTCACCCGAACATTGTACAGCTGAGAGAGGTGTTCACTACAAAAGCATTTGGAGATCATTGTAAGTTTTTACAAAATAAAATGTAAATGTCAGTGTAGACTGAAGATGTAAATGTCACAGTGTAGAAGATGTAAATGTCACAGTGTAGAAGATGTAAATGTCACAGTGTAGAAGATGTAAATGTCACAGTGTAGAAGATGTAAATGTCACAGTGTAGAATATGTAAATGTCACAGTGTAAAAGATGTAAATGTCACAGTGTAGAAGATGTAAATGTCACAGTGTAACCTGAAGATGTAAATGTCACAGTGTAGAATGAAGATGTAAATGTCACAGTGTAGAAGATGTAAATGTCACAGTGTAGAAGATGTAAATGTCACAGTGTAGACTGAATATGTAAATGTCACAGTGTAGAAGATGTAAATGTCACAGTGTAGACTGAAGATGTAAATGTCACATTATAGAAGATGTAAATGTCACAGTGTAGAAGATGTAAATGTCACAGTGTAGACTGAAGATGTAAATGTCACAGTATAAACTGAAGATGTAAATGTCACAGTGTAGAAGATGTAAATATCACAATATAGACTGAAGATGTAAATGTCACAGTATAGACTGAAGATGTAAATGTCACAGTATAGAAGATGTAAATGTCACAGTATAGAAGATGTAAATGTCACAGTATAGACTGAAGATGTAAATGTCACATTATAGAAGATGTAAATGTCACAGTGTAGAAGATGTAAATGTCACAGTGTAGACTGAAGATGTAAATGTCACAGTATAAACTGAAGATGTAAATGTCACAGTGTAGAAGATGTAAATATCACAATATAGACTGAAGATGTAAATGTCACAGTATAGACTGAAGATGTAAATGTCACAGTATAGAAGATGTAAATGTCACAGTATAGAAGATGTAAATGTCACAGTATAGACTGAAGATGTAAATGTCACAGTGTAGAAGATGTAAATGTCACAGTGTAGAAGATGTAAATGTCACAGTATAGAAGATGTAAATGTCACAGTGTAGAAGATGTAAATGTCACAGTGTAGAAGATGTAAATGTCACAGTGTAGAAGATGTAAATGTCACAGTGTAGACTGTAAATGTCACAGTGTAGAAGATGTAAATGTCACAGTGTATGAAGATGTAAATGTCACAGTGTAGAAGATGTAAATGTCACAGTGTAGACTGTGTAAATGTCACAGTGTAGAAGATGTAAATGTCACAGTGTAGATGGTGTTTTTGAGATGTAAATGTCACAGTGTAGAAGATGTAAATGTCACAGTGTAGACTGTAAATGTCACAGTGTAGAAGATGTAAATGTCACAGTGTAGAAGATGTAAATGTCACAGTGTAGAAGATGTAAATGTCACAGTGTAGACTGTAAATGTCACAGTGTAGAAGATGTAAATGTCACAGTATAGAAGATGTAAATGTCACAGTGTAAACTGAATATGTAAATGTCACAGTATAGAAGATGTAAATGTCACAGTGTAGACTGAAGATGTAAATGTCCCAGTGTAGAAGATGTAAATGTCACAGTGTAGACTGAAGATGTAAATCTCCCAGTATAGAAGATGTAAATGTCACAGTATAGACTGAAGATGTAAATGTCACAGTATAGACTGAAGATGTAAATGTCCCAGTATAGAAGATGTAAATGTCACAGTGTAGACTGTAAATGTTAGTATAGACTCCATTCAAATGTCAATGTATAGACACAATGCATATGTCACTGTAGAATTACTGTGGTGTGTAGTTGGTGAGGGCATGTTTGTGTGTTTCAGCAATAGTGTTTGTGTGTTTCAGCAATATTGTTTGTGTGTTTCAGCAATAGTGTTTGTGTGTTTCAGCAATATTGTTTGTGTGTTTCAGCAATAGTGTTTGTGTGTTTCAGCAATAGTGTTTGTGTGTTTCAGCAATAGTGTTTGTGTGTTTCAGCAATATGTTTGTGTGTTTCAGCAATAGTGTTTGTGTGTTTCAGCAATAGTGTTTGTGTGTTTCAGCAATATTGTTTGTGTGTTTCAGCAATAGTGTTTGTGTGTTTCAGCAATATTGTTTGTGTGTTTCAGCAATAGTGTTTGTGTGTTTCAGCAATAGTGTTTGTGTGTTTCAGCAATAGTGTTTGTGTGTTTCAGCAATATTGTTTGTGTGTTTCAGCAATAGTGTTTGTGTGTTTCAGCAATAGTGTTTGTGTGTTTCAGCAATAGTGTTTGTGTGTTTCAGCAATAGTGTTTGTGTGTTTCAGCAATAGTGTGTGTGTGTTTCAGCAATAGTGTTTGTGTGTTTCAGCAATAGTGTTTGTGTGTTTCAGCAATAGTGTTTGTGTACGATTTCTACGCGGTCGCAGAAACGTTACTGTCTAAGCATTTTAGCCACCACAACAGTCACCATAATCCATTCAACATGGACACGTCGTCCCGGTCCTTCAGTACAGGGAAAGCTAACTCTAGATCAGGTAACAACTTCACCTCTATTATGTATGTATGTATGTTCCATTAATGTCAAACCCCTTGCGGGGACGTAGACATGTTTTCCTGGGCAAACATAGTCGACCTAAGTGGTTAACCAGTACTAAGCAATGTGTGTGAGGTGCTCAATGACACTACATACGTGGCCTGACCGAGTAGCGAACCCGGGACCGATTGATTCCAAATCCGACGCTCTACCACTGGCCCACGGACGCAACTATTATGGTTCCTTAAATGAAACTAGAGCTAGGTTTGGAAATTCAAACAAATTGAAACATCATACTTGGGCCATCCTTAATAAATTGTTTGTTTGGCATAACGCGACCCAGAAAATTTGATGTGGGTAGGTGGAAAAAGTGAGAGAAAATAATTATTGTGTAGGCGTTAGTTATGCATATTAAATATTTTACTAGAAAGAAAATAAACATTTCTTGCTGGAGAATGAAACGAAATGAGCAGAAAGTGCAGAAAGGTTAAAACTAGAGAAAAATGCATACATGACTGCTGCACTGGCAAAAAAAGCGTTGGGACATCTCATAATCTCCGGGAATTTAGCTGATCCGGTCTGGTTATTGCCAAACAAAATTTTTATTTTGAAGGATGGCCTTTCATCAACTTGTTCAATCGCAGTTAGGGTGGATATTAATGTAGCCTCAATGGTTAATACTGGGAAGGTCTGCCTCCGTGGTCGAGTGGTTAAGGTCGCTGACTTGTATACCACTGTAACCTATCATCACTGATGGTCACGGGTTCGAGCCCCACGCTCAGGTCGTGTCTCATTTATATGAAAAAGTTGGCAGTTTCTTACGGAGGTTGGTGCACCCAAGTACTGGTTTATCGCTGGAGCCTGCCCAGGAAAGGTGTTGTTAAGTAAACTGCCCGCCGGCGATATAGCCCGAAATGATGCTGATGCAGGCGTAAAACCCGAAATATAACATAACATAATACTGGGAACCCTTACGGAGGATTGGGACATATTAGATTGTCACGGTGATGAAGTTGGTAGAAGGTGCCATTCCATGCATGCATATACACCTGTCATCTTCCGTTACCAGCTCTAACTAGAAAGATGTTATATTACCAAAATATTACCAACTCAGTCATTTTTTGTGATCATTCTGTGTCGGGCACCGTGTGTCGTCAACATTGTGCTTCCAAATGACATCTCCTCATCATGAGACACTCACTTCTCACCAATGCAACCCTGGTTCGATCCTCGGACCGGGAAGTATGTGAGATTGTACGGTGGTCGCCAGATCGGACAGGTGGGTTTTCTCCGGGTACTCCGGTTTCCGCCCACACGAATGACCACATTTAAGTTGTTAGAACTAGTTTCGCAATCATTGTAAAATAAATAAAGTTTAAAAAAGGGCACTGGTCCAATACAGACGGATATGTAGTCCAGTGGTAACACGCTGGACTGGTAATCCAGGGATCGCAGGTTCGATCCCCCGTCTGACCCTAACAAAATTAACAGTCTTTCTGATGGGACGTTAAACCGAGGTGTCGTGTCGGTGCTTTACACCGTGCACGTAAAAGAACCAGAGGAGGCTCTGGAATGGGTCTCTGTCTGTATCATTGCACTATCCTCCAAAACTCTAAAATAACTAATCTCTTCAGGAGGCGTCGCTCATATGGGCAACTGGTAGCGACGATAAATAAACGTTAAAAAAAAAAAAATCATGAAGCTTCATAGCAATGATCATCGCGCGATCCTTTTTAGTTTATACAAATTAATTTTAACTTGATTGCGAAACAAGTTATTACAACTTATTTAATCACTCTCTAAACCTCATTCCTGATGGAATCCATAGGGAGAAGAGGCAACGCGGAATTTAAATGCCTTGCCTAAGGGCACAATCGTAACGGCTCCAGCGGGGCTCGAACTCCAGACCTTTCGCACTTGAAGTGAAGGCGCATCCACTGCGCTATCACAACTTCCACGGTCCTCTTTCAAGATTGCTCACAGATGGATCTGTAGTCCAGTGGTAACATGCTGGACTGGTAATCCAGGAATCGCAGGTTCGATCCCCAGTCAGACCCTAATAAAATGAACAGTCTTTCAGATGGGACTTTAAACCTGGGTCTTGTGTTGCCGTGCATGTAAAAGAACCAGAGGAGACTCATTGCACTATCCTCCAAAAATCTAAAATGACTAATCTCTTTAGGAGGCGACACTCATATGGGCAAATGGTAGCGACGATAAATAAACATAAAACACTGAAATTTGGTTACTATGTCGTGAAATTAGTTAGTTATATTCTCCTACAATATTGCTGGCATATATGTGATGAAATTTTGTATGAAATATTATTGTCTATAGTCTCTAAAGTTTGATCAGGCTGTGTCAATTAGAAAAAAGCATTGTTGCCTGTGGGTGGGGAAGTTTTGTTTGCTATAGAATGATATTGTAAATCTTTAAAAATCTTTTTCTCATAAACCACAAAGTGCAGATCTTTTGTATGCAGCATCACCCACAAATCTTCTGAAATTGTGATCCTGGGGACATAATTGACCCCGCGGTAAGGGTCACATTGTTTACATAGACTTGTATAGTACAACTCTTTTAACAATCTTCTCAGATTGTGATCCTGGGGACATAATTGACCCCAACCTCCCTTTTAGTGTTAGCTTTTCACCTGATAACAAGCTATATTTTCAAATACTTATTATATATTTTGGTATTACTACATTATATGTTTATCTCTTAATCGCCATTTGTGCACAACATTATATATGCAATGGAGAAAATCTCAATAAGCTTTAAGCTTACGATTTAATCCATTTTCGTTTTGTATACAATGTATATGTAATGTACATTATTATCGAATAAATATGTTTAAACCAATTGACCCCGCAGTAAGGGTCACATAGTTTACATAGACTTGTATAGTACAACTCTTTAAAAAATCTTCTCAGAAACCACAATGAGGTTTGATATTTTGCATGTACCGTCAAACCTGTGTTAATGGCTACCTCTATTAAGCAACCATCTGCCTTAAACAGTTCAATAGCTCCAATAAAACTTGAATTTATACCATTTTCCCCATATTAAAGGTTATATGTTAAACAGGATGAATCTCTTCTAAAAAAAATATTGCATAAATTATTAGTCCACTACCGTGTCTGTATTATATTTTCACTACTTGAAGACATGCAGATACCAAACTAATTCCTCATGTCCCTCTTGTTCACTCGTTTTATGCTGTGTAACCTGTATAAAGTTGATGTGACGTAAAACCCAACT
Source organism: Archivesica marissinica (assembly GCA_014843695.1). NCBI lineage: Eukaryota > Metazoa > Mollusca > Bivalvia > Venerida > Vesicomyidae > Archivesica > Archivesica marissinica. The sequence continues at coordinate 23,006,712 of CM026391.1, read as the reverse complement.
CGCTAATATAGCAGCTATATATGCATGTACAGGTGGTGGAGGAGGAAGTGGTGGAGGAGGAAGTGGAGGAGGAAGTGGAGGAGGAAGTAGCAGTTCTTCGGGACCGAGACAGCACGCGGGTCTGCTTCCTGAGAGCCTGATATGGTCATACGTTGTTCAGTTGTCGTCTTCATTGCGGGCAATACATGCTGCAGGATTATCGTGTAGAACTCTCGACCCATCCAAAATCATCATATACAGTAAATCAAGGTATCATTCACTCGCTATCATTCACTATCACTCGCTATCATTCACTATCATTCGCTATCATTCATTATAACTCGCTATCATTCACTCGCTATCATTCACTATCACTCGCTATCATTCACTATCACTCGCTATCATTCACTATCACTCGCTATCATTCACTCGCTATCACTCGCTATCATTCATTATCACTCGCTATCATTCATTCGCTATCATTCACTATCACTCGCTATCATTCACTCTCTATCACTCACTATCATTCACTATCATTCACTCGCTATCATTCACTCTCTATCATTCACTCGCTATCATTCACTCACTATCATTCACTCGCTATCATTCACTAGCTATTATTCAATCTCTATCATTCACTATCACTCGCTATCATTCACTCGCTATCACTCACTCGCTATCACTCACTCGCCATCACTCACTCACCATCACTCACTCGCTATCATTCACTATCACTTGCTATCATTCACTCGCTATCATTCACTCGCTATCATTCACTCGCTATCATTCACTATCACTCGCTATCATTCACTCGCTATCACTCATTATCACTTGCTATCATTCATTCGTAGCAGTCATTTTTATTTTAATGATCTCTTAAATTTACACACATGTTAATTTAAACTTGATTTATTTTACAACGATTGCGAAGCAAGTTTTAACAATCGCTCAACAATAATCACTCTCGTTGGCGCGGATGAAAGCGTAAATGTGGTCATTCGTGTGGAAGGAAACCGGAGTACCTCGAGAAAACCCACCTGTCCGATCTGGCGACCACGGTACCATCTCACATACTTCCCGGTCCGAGGATCGAACCCGGGATGCATTGGTGAGAAGTGAGCGCGCTAACCACTGCGCTAATTGGACTATATGTATAGGTGTGGGTAGGGAGGTTGACTGCGGTAGGGAGGTTGACTGCAGATAGGGAGGTTGACTGCATGTAGGGAGGTTGACTGCGGTAGGGAGGTTGACTGTGGTAGGGAGGTTGACTGCAGATAGGGAGGTTGACTGCATGTAGGGAGGTTGACTGCGGTACGGAGGTTGACTGTGGTAGGGAGGTTGACTGCAGATAGGGAGGTTGACTGCATGTAGGGAGGTTGACTGCATGTATGGAGGTTGACTGCGGTAGGGAGGTTGACTGCATGGAGGTGACTGCAGGTAGGGAAGCAGTCAACAAACCTTGGTAAGTTGTAGCCATACATATGGAATATGACTACATGTGCATGGGGGTAAGGGTTAAACCATATGTATGGAATATGACTACATGTGCATGGGGGTAAGGGTTAAACCATATGTATGGAATATGACTACATGTGCATGGGGGTAAGGGTTAAACCATATGTATGGAATATGACTACATGTGCATGGGGGTAAGGGTTAAACCATATGTATGGAATATGACTACATGTGCATGGGGTAAGGGTTAAACCATGTGTATGGAATATGACTACATGTGCATGGGGTAAGGCCATGTGTCTGATTACTGAACATTCAAGTTGTGATAGCACCGTTGTAGTGCTTTGTCTTCAGTTGTGAAAGGCCCGGAGTTTGAGCCCAGCTGGAGCTGTTACGATTGTGCCATCAGGCAAGGCACTTAAAATCCACATTGTCTCTTCTCTCCATCATGTCGGTGGATTCCATCAGGAATGAGATCTCGAGAGCGTCTACTCATGCTGTTAGAAGGAGGTTCGCAATCGAGCTAAAATAAATTTGTGAAAACTAAACTGAACATTCATCCAGATCATTTTTGAGCAGCTTATTACTAATTTGCTATATTTAATTTTCAGGTTGCGTTTGAATTGTTGTGGAATATTTGATGTGTTGACCTTCGATAACAACCAGAGTAATCCAATGGCTTTAACACCACACTATCAGGTACGTTTATAACCAGCACTATCAGGTATGTTTATATACCGCCCTATCAGGTACGTTTATATACTGCCCTATCAGGTACGTTTATATACTGCCCTATCAGGTACGTTTATATACTGCCTTATCAGGTACGTTTATATACCGCCCTATCAGGTACGTTTATATACCGCCCTATCAGGTACGTTTATATACTGCCCTATCAGGCACGTTTATATACTGCCCTATCAGGTACGTTTATATACTGCCCTATCAGGTACGTTTATATACTGCCCTATCAGGTACGTTTATATACTGCCCTATCAGGTACGTTTATATACCGCCCTATCAGGTACGTTTATATACTGCCCTATCAGGTACGTTTATATACCTCACTATCAGGTACGTTTATATACCTCACTATCAGGTACGTTTATATACTGCACTATCAGGTACGTTTATATACTGCACTATCAGGTACGTTTATATACTGCCCTATCAGGTACGTTTATATACTACACTATCGGGTACGTTTATATACCGCCCTGGGCGGTATATCAGGTACGTTTATATACCTCACTATCAGGTACGTTTATATACCTCACTATCAGGTACGTTTATATACCACACTATCAGGTACGTTTATAACCAGCACTATCAGGTACGTTTATATACTGCACTATCAGGTACGTTTATAACCAGCACTATCAGGTACGTTTATATACTGCACTATCAGGTACGTTTATAACCAGCACTATCAGGTACGTTTATATACTGCACTATCAGGTACGTTTATATACCTCACTATCAGGTACGTTTATATACCACACTGTCAGGTACGTTTATAACCAGCACTATCAGGTACGTTTATATACCGCACTATCAGGTACGTTTATATACCGCACTATCAGGTACGTTTATATACCGCACTATCAGGTACGTTTATATACCTCACTATCGGGTACGTTTATATACCGCACTATCAGGTACGTTTATATACTGCACTATCAGGTACGTTTATATACTGCCCTATCAGGTACGTTTATATACCACACTATCAGGTACGTTTATATACTGCCCTATCAGGTACGTTTATATACCGCCCTATCAGGTACGTTTATATACCGCCCTATCAGGTACGTTTATATACTGCCCTATCAGGTACGTTTATATACCTCACTATCAGGTACGTTTATATACCTCACTATCAGGTACGTTTATATACCTCACTATCAGGTACGTTTATATACTGCACTATCAGGTACGTTTATATACTGCACTATCAGGTACGTTTATATACTGCCCTATCAGGTACGTTTATATACTACACTATCGGGTACGTTTATATACCGCCCTATCAGGTACGTTTATATACCTCACTATCAGGTACGTTTATATACCTCACTATCAGGTACGTTTATAACCAGCACTATCAGGTACGTTTATATACTGCACTATCAGGTACGTTTATAACCAGCACTATCAGGTACGTTTATATACTGCACTATCAGGTACGTTTATAACCAGCACTATCAGGTACGTTTATATACTGCACTATCAGGTACGTTTATATACCTCACTATCAGGTACGTTTATATACCACACTGTCAGGTACGTTTATAACCAGCACTATCAGGTACGTTTATATACCGCACTATCAGGTACGTTTATATACCGCACTATCAGGTACGTTTATATACCGCACTATCAGGTACGTTTATATACCTCACTATCGGGTACGTTTATATACTGCACTATCAGGTACGTTTATATACTGCCCTATCAGGTACGTTTATATACCGCACTATCAGGTACGTTTATATACCGCACTATCAGGTACGTTTATATACTGCCCTATCAGGTACGTTTATATACCGCACTATCAGGTACGTTTATATACTGCCCTATCAGGTACGTTTATATACCTCACTATCAGGTACGTTTATATACCTCACTATCAGGTACGTTTATATACCTCACTATCAGGTACGTTTATATACCTCACTATCAGGTATGTTTATATACTACACTATCAGGTACGTTTATATACCTCACTATCAGGTACGTTTATATACCTCACTATCAGGTACGTTTATATACTACACTATCAGGTACGTTTATAACCAGCACTATCAGGTACATTTATATACTGCACTATCAGGTACGTTTATATACTACACTATCAGGTACGTTTATATACTACACTATCAGGTACGTTTATATACCTCACTATCAGGTACGTTTATATACTACACTATCAAGTACGTTTATATACTACACTATCAGGTACGTTTATATACCTCACTATCAGGTACGTTTATATACCGCACTATCCGGTACGTTTATATACCGCACTATCATTATATACCGCACTATCAGGTACGTTTATATACCGCACTATCAGGTACATTTATAATCCGTACATTGTCTTGTATCGTACTTAATATATATGTCTCATGTCATCTTCACCTCTCAGTTACCAATGTCTGTATATTGCAGCAGGAAGATTTAATATCGCTTGGGAAGGTGGTGTTGGCACTGTAATAACGTTGTCTGTATATTGCAGCAGGAAGATTTAATATCGCTGGGGAAGGTTGTGTTGGCACTGTATTAACATTGTCTGTATATTGCAGCAGGAAGATTTAATATCGCTGGGGAAGGTGGTGTTGGTACTGTATTAACGTTGTCTGTATATTGCAGCAGGAAGATTTAATATCGCTTGGGAAGGTGGTGTTGGCACTGTATTAAGTCTGTATATTGCAGCAGGAAGATTTAATATCGCTTGGGAAGGTGGTGTTGGCACTGGCCTGTAATAGTGTGATGGCAATACAACGAGACAACCTGCAGACGTCCATGGAACTTGTTGCCAGAAATTATTCAGCAGATCTCAAGAATCTCATCTTGTCTGTATTTATTTCTTCCTTTATATTATCATGAACCTCTTCCTGTATGTAAGACTACAGTTTCTCACACACCTACTGGCCAGGACACATGTTTCTCCTACACCTACTGGCCAGGACACATGTTTCTCCTACACCTACTGGCCAGGACACATGTTTCTCACACACCTACTGGCCAGGACACATGTTTCTCACACACCTACTGGCCAGGACACATGTTTCTCACACATCTACTGATCAGGACACATGTTTCTCACACACCTACTGGCCAGGACATATGTTTCTCACACATCTACTGGTCAGGACACATGTTTCTCACACACCTACTGGTCAGGACACATGTTTCTCACACATCTACTGGCCAGGACACATGTTTCTCACACACCTACTGGCCATGACACATGTTTCTCACACACCTACTGGCCAGGACACATGTTTGTCACACACCTACTGGCCAGGACACATGTTTCTCACACACCTACTGGCCAGGACACATGTTTCTCACACACCTACTGGCCAGGACACATGTTTCTCACACACCTACAATTTAGCAATCGGTATAGGAAAGATCTCGATCTGTCTGTCCGTCCCGTCCTTTCATGTGGAATTTTAAAATGTCAACCATTTTGAAATGATGTGTAGAACACAATTTTCAGCAATGTTGGTTTAACCCTTTCCTTCATAGAGATTTAGATTAATATATTATTATATCTCCATACAAACGGCAGCCATTTAGCTATCATGCAGTGGATAAGTAGTCGCCATATCTATCCCACTTCCATAGAGATTTAGGTTAATATATTATTATATCTCCATACAAACGGCAGCAGCCATTTAGCTATCATGCAGTGGATAAGTAGTCGCCATATCTATCCCACCTCCATAGAGATTTAGATTAATATATTATTATATCTCCATACAAACGGCAGCCATTTAGCTATCATGCAGTGGATAAGTAGTCGCCATATCTATCTCACCTCCATAGATATTACTGGGACTACATGTGATTCTGGCCTTTATTATGAACATTTGTTTGGCTACTACATTGTCAATGTATGTCGTATTGGTAATGTTGTCAAGAGGTGCTTCTATGAGGGAAAGGGTTAATATGTAAAACTGAACAAATTTGAATGGAGAAACACATTGTCTATTTTTCAACATTTATATCATTTTCGCTCTGTCTATTTTTCAACATTTATATCATTTTCGCTTTGTCTGTTTTTCTATATTTATATCATTTTCGCTCATATATCATGTTCGCTCTGTCTATTTTTCAACATTTATATCATATTCGCTCTGTCTATTTTTCAACATTTATATCAATTCACTCCACGGTTGATCTATTTTGTTCTGTTGTGTAGACTTCTGCACACTTGTGAATCGGTTGGATGGCGTAATTATCTGTATCGGATAAACGTTCTAAATATATTAGTCACAGTTGTGATGTCTCCGGATAATACAGAATCCTAGTTGGACAACTACGCTATTTGATAAATACACTGATAGCGAATTGGTAGCGCATTCGGTGTCAGAGACCCAGAGTTAGCGCCCATCTGTAGCCGTTACGATTGTGCCAATTAACGAAGCATTTAAATTCCACATTGCCTCTGTGATGGATTTCATCTTAAATGAGGTCGAGAGAGAGATTAAACTAATGTTGTACGAACTTGTTTCGCAATCGAGCTAATATAACTTTGCATAGACTACTATATCCCATTGACATGTAATTAGATGATAGAGATATGTTAATTGAATGGTGTTGTTATATTATACAGGTATTTACTTGGCAATCAGAACCGACCTAGAAGCATCAATGACATTATGCCAATGATTGGTGCTCGTTTCTATACTCAGTTAGACTCGGCTCAGCTTCGCAGTGATGTCATCGAAACAGAGTTGGCTAAAGTGAGTTTCTTCAACTTTCACTGTAAACTTGTTATTTCTCAAAGAGAAATTGTACCAGGACATGTGTGCTGTACGTACTCGACCATATGTCGACCTCGTTCAAAGTCGAGGTGGTACTTTGACTGCTAGTAAACGTGTATTTTATATGGACTAGCTCGTAAGTCGAGGTGGTACTTTGGCTGCTAGTAAACGTGTATTTTATATGGACTAGCTCGTAAGTCGAGGTGGTACTTTGACTGCTAGTAAACGTGTATTTTATATGGACTACCTCGTAAGTCGAGGTGGTACTTTGACTGCTAGTAAACGTGTATTTTATATGGACTAGCTCGTAAGTCGAGGTGGTACTTTGACTGCTAGTAAACGTGTATTTTATATGGACTAGTTCGTAAGTCGAGGTAGTACTTTGGCTGCTAGTAAACGTGTATTTTATATGGACTAGCTCGTAAGTCGAGGTGGTACTTTGACTGCTAGTAAACGTGTATTTTATATGGACTAGCTCGTAAGTCGAGGTGGTACTTTGAATGCTAGTAAACGTGTATTTTATATGGACTATCTCGTAAGTCGAGGTGGTACTTTGACTGCTAGTAAACGTGTATTTTATATGGACTAGCTCGTAAGTCGAGGTGGTACTTTGACTGCTAGTAAACGTGTATTTTATATGGACTAGCTCGTACATCAAGGTGGTACTTTGACTGCTAGTAAACGTGTATTTTATATGGATTAGCTCGTAAGTTGAGGTGGTACTTTGAATGCTAGTAAACGTGTATTTTATATGGACTAGCTCGTAAGTCGAGGTAGTACTTTGGGAGTTAGAAATCATATATTTTACATACACTAACTGTCATAAATAAATCTATGTAGTGTTTCTGAAAATGTCACTGTAACAGTAAACAGTAAATATGTGAAACTTCAATGAACATAAACAGTAAATATGTGAAACTTCAATGAACATGAACAGTAAATATGTGAAACTTCAATGAACATAAACAGTAAATATGTGAAACTTCAATAAAATGAACAGTAAATATGTGAAACTTCAATAAAATGAACAGTAAATTTGTGAAACTTCAATAAAATGAGCAGTACATATGTGTAACTTCAATAAAATGAACAGTAAATATGTGAAACTTCAATAAAATGAACAGTAAATATGTGAAACTTCGATACAATGAACAGTAAATATGTGAAACTTCAATAAAATGAACAGTAAATATGTGAAACTTACAATTTATAAAGTATAACTTTCATAGGCTTAGATCTCTATAAAACCAAATTATAAGATTAGCCATCTCAACATCTTTATATTGTTTACCTGGTGGGATAATATAATAGCGTTGTATTGTTTACTTTGTGGATATAGTGCCTATATATTATTTCATGTTTGTGTTACAGGAAGTAGAGAATGGACGGTTGTTTAGGTTGCTGTGTAAACTGGGTGTTATCAATGAGAGACCAGAGTAAGTATATTCTACAATATTCTATGCAGGTTGTACGCTGTGCCAGTATGTTATATCATTACATCATGTACGGATACAGCTCAGACTATATTGTAGTTAGTTCTACAGTCTTACATTCTTACACATTTTCACACTTGCACTTTTAACGATTATGCATTCTTACACAGTTACACACTTAACATTTTCACATTATGCACTCTTACACAGTTACACACTTAACATTTTCACATTATGCACTCTTACACAGTTACACACTTAACATTTTCACATTATGCATTCTTACACAGTTACACACTTAACATTTTCAAATTATGCATTCTTACAGTTACACACTTAACATTTTCACATTACACATTCTTACACAGTTACACACTTAACATTTTCACATTACACATTCTTACACAGTTACACACTTAACATTTTCACATTGCACTCTTACACAGTTACACACTTAACATTTTCACATTACGCATTCTTACACAGTTACACACTTAACATTTTCACATTATGCATTCTTACACAGTTACACACTTAACATTTTCACATTACACATTCTTACAAGTTACACACTTAACATTTTCACATTACACATTCTTACACAGTTACACACTTAACATTTCACATTACACATTCTTACAGTTACACACTTAACATTTTCACATAACATTCTTACAGTTACACACTTAACATTTTCACATTATGCACTCTTACAGTTACACACTTAACATTTTCACATTATGCATTCTTACACAGTTACACACTTAACATTTCACATTATGCACTCTTACACAGTTACACACTTAACATTTTCACATTATGCATTTTTTTTTTCACATTCTTACAGTTACACACTTAACATTTTCACATTATGCATCTTACACAGTTGCACACTTAACATTTTCACATTACACATTCTTACACAGTTGCACACTTAACATTTTCACATTACACATTCTTACACAGTTACACACTTAACATTTTCACATTATGCATTCTTACACAGTTACACACTTAACATTTTCACATTACACATTCTTACACAGTTACACACTTAACATTTTCACATTATGCATTCTTACACAGTTACACACTTAACATTTTCACATTATGCATTCTTACACAGTTACACACTTAACATTTTCACATTATGCATTCTTACACAGTTACACACTTAACATTTTCACATTATGCATTCTTACAGTTACACACTTAACATTTTCACATTATGCATTCTTACACAGTTACACACTTAACATTTTCACATTACACATTCTTACACAGTTACACACTTAACATTTTCACATTATGCATTCTTACACAGTTACACACTTAACATTTTCACATTACACATTCTTACACAGTTACACACTTAACATTTTCACATTATGCATTCTTACACAGTTACACACTTAACATTTTCACATTATGCATTCTTACAGTTACACACTTAACATTTTCACATTACACATTCTTACACAGTTACACACTTAACATTTTCACACTATGCACTCTTACACAGTTACACACTTAACATTTTCACATTACGCATTCTTACAGTTACACACTTAACATTTTCACATTACACATTCTTACACAGTTACACACTTAACATTTTCACACTATGCACTCTTACACAGTTACACACTTAACATTTTCACATTATGCATTCTTACACAGTTACACACTTAACATTTTCACATTACACATTCTAACACAGTTACACACTTAACATTTTCACACTATGCACTCTTACACAGTTACACACTTAACATTTTCACATTATGCATTCTTACACAGTTACACACTTAACATTTTCACATTACACATTCTAACACAGTTACACACTTAACATTTTCACACTATGCACTCTTACACAGTTACACACTTAACATTTTCACATTACGCATTCTAACACAGTTACACACTTAACATTTTCACACTATGCACTCTTACACAGTTACACATTTAACATTTTCACATTACGCATTCTTACACAGTTACACACTTAACATTTTCACACTACGCACTCTTACACAGTTACACACTGAAAACTTCTACACACCACTTTTACACACTTTACACTCTTACACTCCTATACATTTACAGACTGTAGTTTTAGGGACATTACGCCACTGGAGGAGGAGTCTAATTCCCATTAGTGTTATTAACATGAATACGGTACTCTAAATGAAATCATTTTGTCAGATTGTGGTGTAGCGTCACATATCTAGTTGATTACTAGCTATATCATACATGAATGAGGTCTCGAGAGTGATTAATATAAGTTGTAGTCCGCCTCCGTGGTCGAGTGGTTAAGGTCGCAGACTTGTATACCACTGTAACCTATCATCACTGATGGTCACGGGTTCGAGCCCCACTCAGACCGTGTCTCTTTATATGAAAAAGTTGGCAGTTTCTTACGGAGGTTGGTGCACCCAAGTACTGGTTAATCGCTGGAGCCTGCTCAGGAAAGGTGTTGTTAGGTAAACTGCCCGCCGGTGATATAGCCCAAAATGGTCCTGATGCAGGCATAAAACCCGAAATATAATATGAAAATATAATAATAATAATATAACTTGTTTCGCAATCGAGCTAAAATAAATTTATATAAACTATGCATGTACACTCTTATGCATTTGCACTCTTAACAGTTTTACACTTTATTGGATTAGATATGTCTTCTTGCAGTTCCTGGAAGGTGATTTGGTTAATATATTTATTTAAGTATATGTATGTGATATTCTCTATATCGATCGGGGAGGAAATGTTTATAACCGTCTACTTTGATGGTGTTTTAATTGAAAACAATGTGGACCCATGGCCAGTTATGAAATGTTAAGCAGGGTTCTCGCTGTCGGTCGCCAATTATATAATTGCGACAAACAACAAATACTGGCGCTAAATTTTGTGAATTGGTGAAAATATTTTGGCCCGTTTTTTGTTGTTGTTTTTTGCTCTTAAGTTTTTTTTGCTCCACGTATTTCGAATTGGCTCCAGTTTTTTTTCAATTGGCGACAGAAGTGGCGCAGACAAACATTGAGACAGAGGGAAGCCTGGTTACGGACATTATGTATGTCTCCTTCATGATGTTTTGTGTTTTACAGATTCAACTTAGACCCTCAGTGGTCGGAGACGGGTGATCGTTACATGCTGAAGTTGTTCCGAGACTATGTGTTCCATCAGGTGGATGAGAATGCTGCACCCTGGGTAGACATGTCACATATTGTCATGTGTCTAAATAAGGTAACACTAGAATCCAGCCCCCTGTGTGTATTGGTCATATATTGTCATGTGTCTAAATAAGGTAACACTAGAATCCAGCCCCCTGTGTGTATTGGTCATATATTGTCATGTGTCTAAATAAGGTAACACTAGAATCCAGTCCCCTGTGTGTATTGGTCACATATTGTCATGTGTCTAAATAAGGTAACTCTAGAATCCAGCCCCTGTGTGTATTGGTCACATATTGTCATGTGTCTAAATAAGGTAACACTAGAATCCAGCCCCCTGTGTGTATTGGTCACATGTTGCCATGTGTCTAAATAAGGTAACTCTAGAATCCAGCCCCCTGTGTGTATTGGTCACATGTTGTCATGTGTCTAAATAAGGTAACTCTAGAATCCAGCCCCCTGTGTGTATTGGTCACATGTTGTCATGTGTCTAAATAAGATAACTCTAGAATCCAACCCCTGTGTGTATTGGTCATATATTGTCATGTGTCTAAATAAGGTAACTCTAGAATCCAACCCCCTGTGTGTATTGGTCATATATTGTCATGTGTCTAAATAAGATAACTCTAGAATCCAACCCCTGTGTGTATTGGTCACATTATGTTACATATATGTGTATATAACTTTCTATTTGAGATATCGCAGGTTCGATCCCCCGTCTGACCCTAATAAAATTAACAGTCTTTCAGATGGGACGTTAAACCGAGGTCTCGTGTCGGTGCTTTACACCGTGCATGTAAAAGAACCAGAGGAGATTCTGGAATGGGTCTCTGTCTGTATCATGCACTATCCTCCAAAATAACTAATCTCTTCAGGAGGCGTCGCTCATATGGGCAACCGGTAGCGACGATAAATAAACGTAAAACACACATTTTGAGATATAATCAACCGGTCATAACTTATTTATTTGCCGTCGTCATAACTTCTTTATTTGCCCATTCATTATAGGATTTACAAATAGCTTGGCACAAACGTTGACCCTGATGATACAATGTGTCATTGACCACACCACCACTTTATTGCTTCCATCCGATAGGGGACTTTGTATTGCCTGGCAAAACTTCATTCATTTGATTTAGTATTTTCTTAATACATGCAAATCTGATCAAAAATACCAAAAAACCATCATCTTGCTAATAAAGGCCACACATCGTTATGGAATAACTGAACGTGGGAATATATCCACCTGTACGTAACAGGGGCTACCTTGGCAGAGTGGTTACGGTCGTTGACTTGAAATAACTTGCCCATCTCCACTGTAGGTTCAAATTGACTACTTGGGTGTAGAATTAGTTCATGTGAGCAAGCTATTTGCGATAGGTCGGTGGTACTATCCGGGTGTCATTCCATGCCTGCAATACTGGTTCTACTAATGTGCCCAACCGTGCCAGCCCAACCGTGCCTGCAATACTGGTTCTATTAATGTGCCTGCAATACTGGTTCTACTAATGTACCCAGCCATGCCTGCAATACTGGTTCTACTAATGTACCCAACCATGCCTGCAATACTAGTTCTACTAATGTACCCAACCATGCCTGCAATACTGGTTCTACTAATGTACCCAACCGTGCCTGCAATACTGGTTCTACTAATGTACCCAACCGTGCCTGCAATACTGGTTCTACTAATGTGCCCAACCGTGCCTGCAATACTGGTTCTACTAATGTGCCTGCAATACTGGTTCTACTAATGTGCCCAACCATGTCTGCAATACTGGTTCTACTAATGTGCCCAACCGTGCCTGCAATACTGGTTCTACTAATGTGCCTGCAATACTGGTTCTACTAATGTGCCCAACTGTGCCTGCAATACTGGTTCTACTAATGTGCCTGCAATACTGGTTCTACTAATGTGCCCAACTGTGCCTGCAATACTGGTTCTACTAATGTGCCTGCAATACTGGTTCTACTAATGTGCCCAACCGTGTCTGCAATACTGGTTCTACTAATGTGCCCAACCGTGCTTGCAATACTGGTTCTACTAATGTGCCTGCAATACTGGTTCTACTAATGTGCCCAACTGTGCCTGCAATACTGGTTCTACTAATGTGCCTGCAATACTGGTTCTACTAATGTGCCCAACCGTGTCTGCAATACTGGTTCTACTAATGTGCCTGCAATACTGGTTCTACTAATGTACCCAACCGTGCCTGCAATACTGGTTCTACTAATGTGCCTGCAATACTGGTTCTACTAATGTACCCAACCGTGCCTGAAATACTGGTTCTACTAATGTGCCTGCAATACTGGTTCTACTAATGTGCCCAACCGTGCCTGCAATACTGGTTCTACTAATGTACCCAACCGTGCCTGCAATACTGGTTCTACTAATGTGCCCAATCATGCCTGCAATACTGGTTCTACTAATGTGCCCAACCGTGCCTGCAATACTGGTTCTACTAATGTACCCAACCGTGCCTGCAATACTGGTTCTACTAATGTACCCAACCGTGCCTGCAATACTGGTTCTACTAATGCGCCCAACCGTGCCTGCAATACTGGTTCTACTAATGTACCCAACCGTGTCTGCAATACTGGTTCTACTAATGTACCCAACCATGCCTGCAATACTGGGTCTACTAATGTACCCAACCGTGTCTGCAATACTGGTTCTACTAATGTACCCAACCATGTCTGCAATACTGGGTCTACTAATGTACCCAACCGTGCCTGCAATACTGGTTCTACTAATGTGCCCAACCGTGTCTGCAATACTGGTTCTACTAATGTACCCAACGTGTCTGCAATACTGGTTCTACTAATGTCCCAACCATGTCTGCAATACTGGTTCTACTAATGTGCCCAACCGTGTCTGCAATACTGGTTCTACTAATGTGCCCAACCGTGTCTGCAATACTGGTTCTACTAATGTGCCCAACCATGTCTGCAATACTGGGTCTACTAATGTACCCAACCGTGCCTGCAATACTGGTTCTACTAATGTGCCCAACCGTGTCTGCAATACTGGTTCTACTAATGTACCCAACCATGTCTGCAATACTGGTTCTACTAATGTGCCCAACCGTGTCTGCAATACTGGTTCTACTAATGTGCCCAACCGTGTCTGCAATACTGGTTCTACTAATGTGCCCAACCATGTCTGCAATACTGGTTCTACTAATGTGCCCAACCGTGTCTGCAATACTGGTTCTACTAATGTGCCCAACCGTGCCTGCAATACTGGTTCTACTAATGTGCCCAACCGTGCCTGCAATACTGGTTCTACTAATGTGCCTGCAATACTGCTCGTAGAGGCATCCACGGTCTTCCTCCACCAATATTATCCATAATTGTGACCTACGTTGTATGTGGACAGTCGTGATAGCGCAGTGGATGCGCGTTCGCTTCAGGTGCGAAAGGTCCGGAGTTCGAGCCCCACTGGAGCCGTTACGATTGTGCCCTTAGGCAAGGCATTTAAATTCCACGTCGCCTCTTCTCTCTCCCTCGTGGCGATGGATTCCATCAGGAATGAGGTCTCGAGAGTGATTTATATAAGTTGAAATAACTTGTTTCATAATCGAGCTAAAATAAATTTGTATAAATGTGCGACATTAAACCCCCCCCCCCCCCAAAAACCAACCACCTGTGCTCATAGATCTTTCATCTACCAACCATCAAGTGTGTTACTAGGTATGACCGTGTTTATGTTGAGCTTGATTGAAGATTTGGTTGTATCTGTTACAGCTGGATGCCGGGTCACCGGAGAAGATCAGTCTGATGTCGAGAGATGAACAAAACATTCTGGTAGTCAGCTACACGGAGCTGAAGCAATGCTTTGAGAACTCGTTCGGGGATGTTCTTAGCACCGCTCACTCCAGCGTCATTTCATAATATAAATGGAACACGTAACAAGCAGCTTACCGGTACGTGAATGTACTTGATGATGAGATGATCGAGCTTGTGTGGAGCTTTGTTTTTGGCCGATATATGAACGTGGACATATAGGCTATGACTCTTTCCTTGGGCATTTATTGCCACTGTTAGCAATGTTAACCTTGTAGCATTCTGTATGTTTACCAGTTTGATGTCGATGTGTATGGTACAGTGTGTACAGTATGGTGTTTACAGTACAACATTTACAGTGATATGTGTACAATGTTTACAGTACGATGTTTAGTATTGATAATTATGTGAACAATTTGCGAGAATGGAACAGCTGTAGAGAGATGGTGTTAATATGATTTGGTGCTTCTGTGGTGTGATGAATCAAAGCGTAACGTGGATGGAATCAATCGGAGTGCTGTTCCAGACGATTTACCAGAACAGGCCATGAATTAAATACAATAAGGAATATAAAATGAAAACTTGTATTTCTCGCGTGATGGAAACTCCAGCAGTCAAATTCTAGTGTTGTAAGGACGTGAATAAAGCAGAGTTGGGTGTATTGGGATTGGTTTGAACTCCAGCTTCATTATATCTGCTCAATACATTTACTTTCCACAAAATAACTCATTCTTTAGGGGTAGCCATGTATGTAAGCTGCCTACCTTCTCATTAAGTATTCACCCATATTGTGGTCAATATTCATGTTTCACATGTCTACCTATGTTACCAACTTATTTATTTTTGTGTGTTAACAAATTGTACATATGCATGCTAAATGATGTAAATATTAAATTTATTTTTTTGTTGCTCATAAAAATGAAATGTTGAAAAGAAATGAAGTTATTTTGAAACCAAATGATGTTTTAAGTTGGTATGATTATTGACTGTATGGAAGTTAAATATGTGTTGAACTTGGCATTATAGTAATACGGCTCATTATAGAGGGTGATTTGGGCGAAATAGTCGGCCTAGGGACCCGTGAATGAGTGCTGAGTAATGTTTGTTATCTTATAAAACTGTGCAGCTGCTGTTGTGGCATAATAAGTAGGGTGGTGTTGGCGATATGAATGTGGTTTTGGTTGTTGGAAACCTGGCATACCTATTTAAGGAATGAATCGCTGGTATGAACTACATTGGGCGTGGTTAAAGAGTGTCGAGGCTGATGGCATCCACGCTAACTTTAAGCATGGCTAATGTAGTTCATACCCAGATGGAAACTATTAACCCGTGATTCATTACTTATATTTACATTAATTATTCTTTTCAGTTCTTTTATAGCACACTGCATTTAAAATGGTTTAGTCCAGATTTGCAACATACTGTTGGCCGGAACAGGTAAATAGATCATCCTTGGAACAGCGTAAACTGTGTTAGACACATCTTTTCTCTCGACGAACGCTGCCAGTAACACTGCTAATGCACATGCCCTTAAATTCGCAGGTCAGCTGCATATCATTAGTTGGGAACCCTCATACGAAAATCAGGGCACATAGGTTCAATGAAGGAAATGCAATAGCGATGTAAATATTTCATTTCAGTCGTAATTGGCATTGGCAAAATATCATCATTTTCTGAACGAATATTTCTTCGACTGAAAGATATTGCGTTTTCTTGATGAAGAGTTTGAAGATTTCTCTTGGGGTGTGACTGATGATGAAAGCCCTGTATACTGTACAAAGCCAGTCGGAAGCCCCTAATAATTTAAGTCGACCCTGTCTCTCCTTAAACCTGTTCCTAAATAAATCCTGTCCGATTAGTGCAGTGGTTAGCACCCTACCATCTCATCAAGGCAACCCAGGTTCGATCGTCTGGCCGGGAATTATGCAAGATTGTACAGTGGCCGCCAGATCGGACAGGTGGGTTTTCTCCGGGTACTCCGGTTTCGTCCCACACGAATGACCACATCCGCGCCAACAAGAGTGATTAATATAAGTTGTTAAAACTTACTTCGCAATCGTTGTAAAATAAATAAAGTTTAAACTTTTAAATAAATCGCGGTACAGTGAGGGAAGCACACAACTAGAATGATCATACTACTATATATAGAATACCCTGTAACATATTTGTACCGAAGTGGGATAAACCCGCCTTTCTCAAGTTTTAGTCAAGTTTTTTATCAGCAGTATAAAAAACAGAAGTTATTATCTTCAAGAATTAAACCAATAGACGACGACGTGCTGTTGGTGATAAAAAAAACTTGGTTAAACGTTGGAGAAAGGTGGGTTTTTCCCACCGAAATGTCGGTACACCCGTGTTACAGAGTATTTCATATACGATATCTCAGGTGATCATATAGACCAATCATAATACAATAAATTATGTGTAGATTGTTCCTAGCAGGAAACTAGTAATATATATATATTGTCCTCTCTATATCAGAATTTTTGGCTTGAAATCAAGATTATCAAAATTTATTCATAACAAGCTTAACCCTTTCAACACCACAGACCTCTCAATAGGCTTAAAAAAAGTGTAGATCCAGATGAGCCGGCTCGTGACAAGCCGTCTCATCAGGATCTGCACTTTTTGCCAGTAATATTACTATTTTTAAACAAAAATTACCACTTGATAAATGAACTGGTCCAAGTGTAATTTTCTTATTCATTTATTGGTCTGAAAATATCATGCACCAGTCCATGTCAGTTACTTGGTGTTGAATGGGTTAAAGCGACATTACATCGCAAAAAGCAAATAAAATGCAGTGTTTCACGTTGCTACTACAAATTCTACAGTGTGTTTGTGGATTGAAAGTATGATTTCATATAACGGTCACCCATGCTCCTGACTTGACGTTTGTTTGTCATCGGAGTCAGTACTAAACACGAGATAATGTCGTTTAGAGATAAATAAACTAAGAATAGTCTACAAATATATAGGCACAAATGTGAGATATAATGGTAAATGTCTACCATAAATCGTGTTATTCAGGATACACTAGTTGTATTACGCATGGAAAATACTATGCCATATATAATAGGAAAATACATTCTGTAGATTTGTTTTCACTGATGTAATGTCACTTTAAAGAAGTCGTGATAGCACATGGTAGCGCGTTTGCTTCAGGTGCGAATGGTCCGGAGTTCGAGTCCCGCTGGAGCAGTTACGACTGTGCCCTTAGGCAAGGCATTTAAATTTCACGTTGCCTCTTTTCTCTCCCTCATGGCGATGGACTCAATCAGAGAGTGATTAATATAAGTTATAAGAAATTGTTTCGCAATCGAGCTAAAATTAATTTGTATAAACTAAACTTTAAAGACAATGTATTAGCTGGATGATTTATGTTTCTCGTGAAAAAGGATTATAGAGAGGACAAGATACATATAATACAATAGTTTTGCTCTGAAGTTTACCAGGTACATTGTGGCCTAATGTTTGTTTTCAGGCAGTGAAACAGTTACCCCACCCCCCATCATTTCCTGTTTGATTTATGTTCAGCACTTATTATTTGTGAATACATTTTTAGTGTTACTTGTTAATTAGAGTGCAATACTTGGAAGAAGCTATGTCTGCTATCTGTTAATGTGACAACTTGATACTGTCTGTTATCTGTGAATGTGACAACTTGAAGCTATGTCTGCTATCTGTGAATGTGACAACTTGAAGCTATGTCTGCTATCTGTGAATGTGACAACTTGAAGCTATGTCTGCTATCTGTGAATGTGACAACTTGAAGCTATGTCTGCTATCTGTGAATGTGACAACTTGAAGCTATGTCTGCTATCTGTGAATGTGACAACTTGATACTGTCTGTTATCTGTGAATGTGACAACTTGATTCTGTCTGTTATCTGTGAATGTGACAACTTGAAGCTATGTCTGCTATCTGTGAATGTGACAACTTGAAGCTATGTCTGTTATCTGTGAATGTGACAACTTGAAGCTATGTCTGCTATCTGTGAATGTGACAACTTGAAGCTATGTCTGCTATCTGTGAATGTGACAACTTGATACTGTCTGTTATCTGTGAATGTGACAACTTGAAGCTATGTCTGTTATCTGTGAATGTGACAACTTGAAGCTATGTCTGCTATCTGTGAATGTGACAACTTGAAGCTATGTCTGCTATCTGTGAATGTGACAACTTGATACTGTCTGTTATCTGTGAATGTGACAACTTGAAGCTATGTCTGTTATCTGTGAATGTGACAACTTGAAGCTATGTCTGCTATCTGTGAATGTGACAACTTGAAGCTATGTCTGCTATCTGTGAATGTGACAACTTGATACTGTCTGTTATCTGTGAATGTGACAACTTGATTCTGTCTGTTATCTGTGAATGTGACAACTTGAAGCTATGTCTGCTATCTGTGAATGTGACAACTTGAAGCTATGTCTGCTATCTGTGAATGTGACAACTTGATACTGTCTGTTATCTGTGAATGTAACAACTTGAAGCTATGTCTGCTATCTGTGAATGTGACAACTTGAAGCTATGTCTGCTATCTGTGAATGTGACAACTTGATACTGTCTGTTATCTGTGAATGTGACAACTTGAAGCTATGTCTGTTATCTGTGAATGTGACAACTTGAAGCTATGTCTGTTATCTGTGAATGTGACAACTTGAAGCTATGTCTGCTATCTGTGAATGTGACAACTTGAAGCTATGTCTGCTATCTGTGAATGTGACAACTTGATACTGTCTGTTATCTGTGAATGTGACAACTTGAAGCTATGTCTGCTATCTGTGAATGTGACAACTTGAAGCTATGTCTGCTATCTGTGAATGTGACAACTTGATACTGTCTGTTATCTGTGAATGTGACAACTTGAAGCTATGTCTGTTATCTGTGAATGTGACAACTTGAAGCTATGTCTGCTATCTGTGAATGTGACAACTTGAAGCTATGTCTGCTATCTGTGAATGTGACAACTTGATACTGTCTGTTATCTGTGAATGTGACAACTTGAAGCTATGTCTGCTATCTGTGAATGTGACAACTTGATACTGTCTGTTATCTGTGAATGTGACAACTTGATTCTGTCTGTTATCTGTGAATGTGACAACTTGAAGCTATGTCTGCTATCTGTGAATGTGACAACTTGAAGCTATGTCTGCTATCTGTGAATGCGACAACTTGATACTGTCTGTTATCTGTGAATGTGACAACTTGAAGCTATGTCTGCTATCTGTGAATGTGACAACTTGATACTGTCTGTTATCTGTGAATGTGACAACTTGAAGCTATGTCTGTTATCTGTGAATGTGACAACTTGATAGTTATGTTTGATATTTGTGAATGTGAGGTTAAGATATGTTTGATATATGGAACATTGCTAATGTTGCCAAGCCTACAATACCAAACGGGCATAGATTTGAGAAGTTAGAGGAAATACATAGATAGGAGCATCAGGTAGCACAGTGGTGTGTACTCATCAAATTGTCCAATCAAACACCAGTTTATTTCACATTTGTATTTATTAAAATTAGGAGGTTTCATTTCATGTCACTTGGTGCATTAGAATCAAGTTTTCAGGAAAACCCTTTCAAAATATTGAATATATACATCATGTTGCATACATACACTATGTTGAATACATACATCATGTTAAATACATACATCATGTTAAATACATACACCACATTGAATACACACACCACTATTGACACACCACGTTGAATACACACACCACGTTGAATACACACTACATTGAATTTGAATACACACACCACGTTGAATCACACACCACATTGACACACCACGTTGAATACACACACCACGTTGAATACACACCACATTGAATACACACACCACATTGAATACACACACCACGTTGAATACACACACCACATTGAATACACACACCACATTGAATACACACACCACATTGAATACACACCCATTGAATACACACACCACATTGAATACACACACTTGACACCACATTGAATACACACACATTGAATACACACACCACGTTGAATACACACACCACGTTGAATACACACACACTTGTTTGAATCACACACCACATGAATACACACACCACTGATACACGTTGCACCACGTTGAATACACACACCACATTGAATACACACACCACGTTGAATACACACACCACGTTGAATACACACACCACGTTGCACACACACCACATTGAATACACACACCACATTGAATACACACACCACGTTGAATACACACACCACGTTGAACACACACCACATTGAATACACACACCACATTGAATACACACACACATTGAATACACACACCACGTTGAATACACACCACGTTGAATACACACCACGTTGACACACACCACATTGAATACACACACACGTTGACACACACCACATTGAATACACACACCACATTGAATACACACACCACGTTGAATACACACACCACATTGAATACACACACCACATTGAATACACACACCACGTTGAATACACACACCACGTTGAATACACACACCACGTTGAATACACACACCACGTTGCACACACACCACATTGAATACACACCACATTGCACACACACCACGTTGAATACACACCACGTTGCATACACACCACGTTGAATACACACCACGTTGAATACACACACCACGTTGAATACACACACCACATTGAATACACACACCACATTGACACACCACGTTGAATACACACCACATTGAATACACACACCACGTTGAATACACACACCACGTTGAATACACACACCACGTTGAATACACACTACATTGAATTGAATACACACACCACGTTGAATACACACACCACGTTGAATACACACACCACATTGAATACACACATCATATAGAATATTAACGCAATGTTGAGTAGTATCACCAATTTGAATATACAAACATCATGTTGAATACAAGAACGATTTTGAACTCATTTTTAATAAATTGATACTTTATGAATGTGGAATGAAATGTGTACATTGATTTTTATGAGTATTGTTCACTTCTTTGTAATTCTACGTATCATCTCAGTTTGATCTCAGGAAAGACATAGACAATAATTGTAATTTCATATCATT
This sequence comes from Archivesica marissinica, assembly GCA_014843695.1. Taxonomy (NCBI): domain Eukaryota; kingdom Metazoa; phylum Mollusca; class Bivalvia; order Venerida; family Vesicomyidae; genus Archivesica; species Archivesica marissinica. The sequence continues at coordinate 22,984,293 of CM026391.1, read as the reverse complement.
TAAGGAAATAGAACAAATCACCTTGAGAGTTTTCATGCCAGATGTTATAGAGTAGCCTCTGGCTTTATGAGTCAACACTTATAGTCGTAACTGTCAAATATAAAAGTATCGTCAACCTATATCTGGAGCCAATTGTTAGATCTCATTCTGGGTTGATGAAGAACTAATTATGATCCTTGTGTGTACATGTTTATAAGGTGGACCGTTTGTTCGACGAGCCTGGGATGTCGTGTGTACTTTTGTTTATAAGGTGGACCGTTTGTTCGACGATCCTGGAATGTCGTGTGTACTTTTGTTTATAAGGTGGACCGTTTGTTCGAAGATCCTGGGATGTTGTGTGTACTTGTTTATAAGGTGGACCGTTTGTTCGACGAGCCTGGGATGTCGTGTGTACATGTTTATAAGGTGGACCGTTTGTTCGACGAGCCTGGGGTGTCATGTGTACTTGTTTATAAGGTGGACCGTTTGTTTGACGAGCCTGGGATGTCATGTGTACATGTGTACAAGGTGGACCGTTTGTTTGACGAGCCTGGGGTGTCATGTGTACAAGGTGGACCGTTTGTTCGACGAGCCTGGGATGTCATGTGTACTTGTTTATAAGGTGGACCGTTTGTTCGACGAGCCTGGGGTGTCGTGTGTACATGTTTATAAGGTGGACCGTTTGTTTGACGATCCTGGGATGTCATGTTTATAAGGTGGACCGTTTGTTTGACGATCCTGGGATGTCATGTTTATAAGGTGGACCGTTTGTTCGACGAGCCTGGGATGTCATGTGTACATGTTTATAAGGTGGACCGTTTGTTCGACGAGCCTGGGATGTCATGTGTACATGTTTATAAGGTGGACCGTTTGTTCGACGTGCCTGGGATGTCATGTGTACTTGTTTATAAGGTGGACCGTTTGTTTGACGAGCCTGGGATGTCATGTGTACATGTTTATAAGGTGGACCGTTTGTTCGACGTGCCTGGGATGTCATGTGTACATGTTTATAAGGTGGACCGTTTGTTCGACGAGCCTGGGGTGTCATGTGTACATGTTTATAAGGTGGACCGTTTGTTCGACGTGCCTGGGATGTCATGTGTACATGTTTATAAGGTGGACCGTTTGTTTGACGAGCCTGGGATGTCATGTGTACATGTTTATAAGGTGGACCGTTTGTTCGACGAGCCTGGGGTGTCATGTGTACATGTTTATAAGGTGGACCGTTTGTTCGACGTGCCTGGGATGTCATGTGTACATGTTTATAAGGTGGACCGTTTGTTGGGTGGGTGTTGTGTTGTTTTGGTGGTTTGTTCGACGAGCCTGGGGTGTCATGTGTAGTCATGAGGTAGTGTTGGTATATATTGTTGAGATGAGGTAGTGTTGGTATATATTGTTGAGATGAGGTAGTGTTGGTATATATTGTTGGTATGAGGTAGTGTTGGTATATATTGTTGAGATGAGGTAGTGTTGGTATATATTGTTGAGATGGGGTAGTGTTGGTATATATTGTTGAGATGAGGTAGTGTTGGTATATATTGTTGAGATGGGGTAGTGTTGGTATATATTGTTGAGATGGGGTAGTGTTGGTATATATTGTTGAGATGGGGTAGTGCTGGTATATATTGTTGAGATGGGGTAGTGTTGGTATATATTGTTGGTATGAGGTAGTGTTGGTATATATTGTTGGTATGAGGTAGTGTTGGTATATATTGTTGAGAAGGATTGTGCTATGTGAGACTATTTTTCCCTCCGTGTGTATTTGAATATTTTTAAACTACTGAATACTGTTTGTATTAATATAATAATATGAACCAGAGCGCGACATGTAGGATCGATCTGTCCGTCCGTCCCGTCCTTCCATGTGGAATTTTAAAATGTCAACCATTTTGAAATGATGTGCAGAACACAGTTTTCAGCAATGTTGGTTTAACCCTTTCCTTCATAGAGATTTAGGTTAATATACTCTTATATCTCCATACAAACGACAGCCATTTAACCCTTTCCTTCATAGAGATTTAGGTTAATATACTATTATATCTCCATACAAACGACAGCCATTTAGCTATCATGCAGTGGATAAGTAGTCGCCATATCTATCCCACCTCCATAGATATTACTGGGACTAAATGAGATTTAGGTTGATATACTATTATATCTCCATACAAACGACAGCCATTTAGCTATCATGCAGTGGATAAGTAGTCGCCATATCTATCCCACCTCCATAGATATTACTGGGACTACATGAGATTCTGGCCTTTATTATAAACATTGGTTTGGCTACTACATCGTCAATGTATGTCGTATTGGTAATGGCGTCAAGAGGTGCTTCTATGAGGGAAAGGGTTACGGTCATACAGCTGGCTCTAATTCTTTGCAAAAACAATTGTATATTGCAGCAATATTGGGGTTATGTCAAGGAATGTGCATTTAGACATTACAGAATTATCTCGCCTTTCCAGATGAATATCGTACAAAATTAAGGTGATTTGTCTCCGACTGCACACTTGTTCCAAAATTAAGAAAGGTGCGGGGCATATGGCTGCCTCGGCTTGTCCACTGTTTAGATAGTATTTCATGTAAATCTGGGAATGTATCAATATTTCATGTAAATCTGGGAATGTATCAATATAAGTTAGGGCGTTTATACAAACAGTTTTTGGTCTTATTGACAGATTATTCTATGATGATAAAAGTAAAAATCACTAAATAAAAATAAATAAAACTCTTTGAAAATTAACCAGTGTTCAATGTTGTTTATTTTGACATGTGTGATGATCGGAAGATTTGAGTGGAGATCAGGAGATGATCCGGAGGTTTGAGTGGAGATGGGGGGATGATCCGGAGGTTTGAGTGGAGATCAGGAGATGGTCAGGAGGTTTAAGTGGAGATCAGGAGATGATCCAGAGTTTTGAGTGGAGGTCTGGAGATGATCCGGAGATTTGAGTGGAGTTCAGATGATCCGGAGGGTTGAGTGGAGATCAGGAGATGATCCAGAGTTTGAGTGGAGGTCTGGAGATGATCCGGAGTTTTGAGTGGAGGTATGGAGATGATCCGAAGATTTGAGTGGGGATGATCCGGAGGTTGAGTGGAGGTCTGATGATGATCCGGAGGTTTGAGTGGAGGTCTGGAGATGATCCGGATATTTGAGTGGAGATTGTGAGATGATCCGGAGGTTTGAGTGGAGATGATCCGGAGGTTTGAGTGGATGTTGGGCGATGACTCGGAGGTTTGAGTGGAGTCGGGAGATGATCCAGAGGTTTGAGTGGAGTCGGGAGATGATCCAGAGGTTTGAGTTGAGATCGGGAGATGATCTGGAGGTTTGGAGATGATCTGGAGGTTTTGAGTGGAGTTTGGGAGATGATCCGGAGGTTTTGAGTGGAGATCAGGAGATGATCTGGAGGTTTGAGTGGAGGTTGGGAGATGATCCGGATGTTTTGAGTGGAGATTGGGAGATGATCCGGAGGTTTTGAGTGGAGTTTGGGAGATGATCCGGAGGTTTTGAGTGGAGATTGGGAGATGATCTGGAGGTTTTGAGTGGAGATCAGGAGATGATCTGGAGGTTGGGAGATGATCTGAAGGTTTGAGTGGAGATCAAGAGATGATCCGGAGGTTTGAGTGGATGTTGGGCGATGACTCGGAGGTTTGAGTGGAGATCGGGAGATGATCTGGAGGTTTGGAGATGATCTGGAGGTTTTGAGTGGAGATTGGGAGATGATCCGGAGGTTTTGAGTGGAGATTGGGAGATGATCTGGAGGTTTTGAGTGGAGATCGGGAGGTTGGGAGATGATCTGGAGGTTTTGAGTGGAGATCGGGAGGTTTTGAGTGGAGCTCGGGAGATGATCCAGAGGTTTGAGTGGAGGTTGGGAGATGATCCGGAGGTTTGAGTGGAGGTTGGGAGATGATCTGGAGGTTTTGAGTGAAGATCAGGAGATGATCCGGAGGTTTGAGTGGAGATCAGAAGTTCATCCACTATGCAACAATTTGGTCCATCCACTATGTAACTAAGTCCACGATGTAACTCAGTTCACTTCGTAACTCAGTCCACTACGTAACTCGATCCAATATGTAACTCAGTGCATGATGTAACTCAGGCAATTAAGTAAGCTATACAGATGGTAAAATGATTTATTTCAAATTATCACAGAACAAAACTCCACTAAAGTATATTAAAGATGATTTAGCAGCACGTTTAGCACAAACGTTATAAAGTAAGCATTGGCTGTAGAATAACATTTCATACCATAGTAAGTAAAAGACATAATTCCTCACTTTGGTCCGTCATTCACAATCCTTCGTATTCTTCGTATTTATGTAATCAGTAATAGATCATATTAACCCATTTCATTCTGGATACCGTTCAAACGGTATCTGCAAAGAATATAGAGCCAGATCAACCGCCACGGAACGTGCCGTCTGATCAGGATCTATGCTGTTTGCTATTCAGATGATCTTGCTAAGACACTTGGCTATGCAGCAAACAACATAGATCCTGATCAGCACGCAGCGTCACGCTGCGGCTGATCTGGATCTATGTTGTTTGCAAAAGCCTTTAAATATATCCAGAATGAAATGGGTTAACATGATATATATCTGGGCTCTTTCTCAAGGAAGAAATCCTAGGGACTCTTTAACCTACGCCTCGTATTCCCCCCCACGCGGGGCTCTCCATTTCTCTCTAAAAAAACAAATTTCATACACAATTTTGTCCAGTAAGATACACAGGCACAAGACACAATTTTTTTTTTTTGGCCCTATGGTAATATAGTAAGTAATGTTTACAGTAAACACTGTAAAACGCTGATAGCCACACTGTACTATATACGGCTGATAGCCACACTGTACTACATAAGGCTGATAGCCACACTACTACATAAGGCTGATAGCCACACTGTACTATATACGGCTGATAGCCACACTGTACTACATAAGGCTGATAGCCACACTACTACATAAGGCTGATAGCCACACTACTACATACGGCTGATAGCCACACTGTACTACATACGGCTGATAGCCACACTGTACTACATACGGCTGATAGCCACACTGTACTACATAATATCTATGGGAATAAACTGCGTGGAATGGTGGCTATATGTGGCAAGCAATAAAGGTGTTGTGTGATGGATTAAATGTATGATACAACAGGACAAGTGGTGATTGTGAGTGGCAGTTAGTGCAGCAATCCCGTCTAACATCTAACAATACAGACACAACTTTTACCCCTATATAACTGTGTATGGCTAAGATTAAACATGATTTTGTGAAATGTGTAGTTTCTTTCATATTACTGATCCTATGTGAGCTGAGCTCATGGTTGATAGCAGCTGGTTGAGCTCATGGTTAGATAGCAGCTGGCTGAGCTCATGGATAATAGCAGCTGGTTGAGCTCATGGCTAGATAGCAGTTGACTGAGCTCATGGATAGATAGCAGCTGGCTGAGCTCATGGTTAGATAGCAGCTGGCTGAGCTCATGGATAGATAGCAGCTGGCTGAGCTCATGGTTAGATAGCAGCTGGCTGAGCTCATGGTTAGATAGCAGCTGGCTGAGCTCATGGTTAGATAGCAGCCGGCTGAGCTCATGGTTAGATAGTGGACAGTTGAGCTCTTAACAGGGTTAATAGTATCATACCGAAATGTGATAAAATCATGATTTTCATACAATAATACATTGTGTAACATAACACCACACATGTAAGCAGATATACATGTATAATCAACAATACATGTCATATATTGACTCCTCCCATTTCAAAGGGGAACATTCAAAACATTGATATAGGACAAAGGAAGTCAGAATTCTTAAGTGATGCATTTTGTAATTTGGTAAAAAAAAAGAGAGTTCAATTCAAAATATATAAAATTTGTGGACATCTCAAGATGGTCAGCCACCCCCCCACCCCTCCAAGAGGGGTTACTTCACACTCGTGTTCAACAACAGTATGCATTATAAACATATACGCTATCTTCATTCTGTAATTATCCCCGGAATGTCGATTCCTATAACAGTCAAGTGCAAGCCAGGTGATTGTTGTGCACATGATGCACTTGATAGTTCTGGAGTAGCGAATGTTGTTAGTACAGAATCCTTGTTTTACTGTTTAGAATGTATGAGCATTGCGGCACACGCCACATCCGAGAGCAAATTCCTCGCCAGTGGGAGGGTGCTTCACATGCAGTGGACACTCTTCTCCTTCCAGTTGTTTGCCCCTGGGACCACATGGACACTTGGGCAGCTCAGGTTTGGGAATACTGGTGACTTGTTGAAAGTTGTCGTGGCATAGGTTACAGAAATGCGTCGTCCCGAAGCAGAAGAATACCGCAACAGAGCAGCAATAGCGACATTTGTACTCGAGAAAGTCTGTTCCGTGTTTTGGACACATCTGTAATACAGAATAGTAATAACAAATGTGAACACATCTGTAATACACCGTACAGAATAGTAATAATAAATGTGAACACATCTGTAATACAGAATAGTAATAATAAATGTGAACACATCTGTAATACACTGTACAAAATAGTAATAATAAATGTGAACACATCTGTAATACAGAATAGTAATAATAAATGTGAACACATCTGTAATACACTGTACAGAATAGTAATAATAAATGTGAACACATCTGTAATACAGAATAGTAATAATAAATGTGAACACATCTGTAATACAGAATAGTAATAATAAATGTGAACACATCTGTAATACACCGTACAGAATAGTAATAATAAATGTGAACACATCTGTAATACACTGTACAGAATAGTAATAATAAATGTGAACACATCTGTAATACATCAGAATAGTAATAATAAATGTGAACACTGTACGGCTACATATATATATTTCTAATTACATTTGAACACATCTGTAATACACCGTACAAATTAGTAATAACAAATGTGAATGCTGTACGGCTACAAATATATATTTCTAATTACAACTTCTGGCAATGTTGTGATTCTAGTTGGCTGATTAGTTTGATTGCGAAAGTTTTTGTACCTCGTAAACAATATTGCAACACATGCAATTAATTCAGAGCAAAACTATTGTATTATATGTATCTTGTCCTCTCTAAAAGTCTTTCTCACGAGAAACATAAATCATCCAGCTAATACATTGTCTTTAAAGTTTAGTTTATGCACATTTATTTTAGCTCGATTGCGAAACAAGTTCTTACAACTTATATTAATCACTCTTGAGACCTCATTCCTGATGGAATCCATCGCCACGAGGGAGAGAGAAGAGGCATCGTGGAATTTAAACGCCTTGCCTAAGGGCACAATCGTAACGGCTCCAGCGGGGCTCGAACTCCGGACCTTTCGCACCTGATGCAATCGCCATTCATAAACCGATGAACCGCAAAATGATTCTGTTTTCCAAGTATTGAAGACGATTATTAATGCACGACTGCGCAAAAGTATAGATTGTTCCAAAACACTACAGGAGCTTGTACAGCGTAAAAGATTGTACAGCGTAAAAGATTGTACAGCGTAAATGGGCCATTGTAACAACAAAGCATGCAAGACATACCAGATAAATGCATTCTTACCTGGGCCATCGTAACATCGGAGCATGCACCACATACCAGATAAATGCATTCTTACCTGGGCCATCGTAACATCGGAGCATGCACCACACACCAACTCCCTTGGGTCAAACTCTTCAGCTACCTCAATCTGGTCATCACATCTTGCCTCGCCCCCGTAATATGCCTACAATAATGACCCAAAGATTGTGTTACATTCAGGGTCCCTGCTGAAGAGAGGCATAGATAGCAAAGGAAGTAATAATAACATTAAACGACTGATGAACAACTGCGAGGATGTACAACTGTGAGGATGAACAACTGCAAGGATGTACAACTGTGAGGATGAACAACTGTGAGGATGAACAACTGTGAGGATGAACAACTGTGAGGATGAACAACTGTGAGGATGAACAACTGTGAGGATGAACAACTGCAAGGACTATTGGAGGCAACCAATCTGAACCTACAGAGTAATTCGAAATAAATGCACATAGTAAGAGATAAACATGTGTACATACCTTATTGCACTTATAGCAGACATAGTAAGAGATAAACATGTGTACATACCTTATTGCACTTATAGCAGACATAGTAAGCGTATCTGTCCATGGCAAAGCCAGCTGGGTCCTGGTAGAATCTCGCACCCGGAGTGATGATGGCATCAGCCTTGTGCAAACCCTCATACTCTAGCCTCATCAGGGCCTTTCTGCGCACATCCTCAAACAGTTGCTGGATGGGCCACAAAAACTCCCGTAACACCGAATGATCAATACTACACTGGAATATGGAAGATAGATAATGGATGATAAATACTACACTGGAATATGGAAGATAGATAATGGATGATAAATACTACACTGGAATATGGAAGATAGATAATGGATGATAAATACTACACTGGAATATGGAAGATAGATAATGGATGATAGAAACTACACTGGAATATGGAAGATAGATAATGGATGATAAATACTACACTGAAATATGGAAGATAGATAATGGATGATAGATACTTCACTGGAATATGGAAGATAGATAATGAATGATAAATACTACACTGGAATATGGAAGATAGATAATGAATGATAAATACTACACTGGAATATGGAAGATAGATAATGGATGCTAGATACTACACTGGAATATGGAAGATAGATAACGGATGCTAAATACTACACTGGAATATGGAAGATAGATAATGGATGATAGATACTACACTGGAATATGGAAGATAGGTAACGGATGATAAATACTACACTGGAATATGGAAGATAGATAACGGATGATATATATTTGCATGGAAATAAGTCGAGTAACACATATATTCTTCCACCATGACATATATTCGTCCACCATGGCATATATTCTTCCAATATGACATATATTCTTCCACCATGACATATATTCTTCCACTATGACATATATTCTTCCACCATGACATATATTCTTCCACTATGACATATATTCGTCCACCATGACATATATTCTTCCAATATGACATATATTCTTCCACCATGACATATACTTCCACAATTACACATAACCATCTACCATTACACATAACTATCTACCATTACACATAACTATCTACCATTACACATAACCATCTACCATTACACATAACCATCTACCATTACACATAACCATCTACCATTACACATAACCATTACACATAACCATCTACCATTACACATAACTATCTACCATTACACATAACCATCTACCATTACACATAACCATCTACCATTACACATAACCATCTACCATTACACATAACCATCTACCATTACACATAACCATCTACCATTACACATAACCATCTACCATTACACATAACCATCTACCATTACACATAACCATCTACCATTACACATAACCATCTACCATTACACATAACCATCTACCATTACACATAACCATCTACCATTACACATAACCATTACACATAACCATCTACCATTACACATAACTATCTACCATTACACATAACCATCTACCATTACACATAACCATCTACCATTACACATAACCATCTACCATTACACATAACTATCTACCATTACACATAACCATCTACCATTACACATAACCATCTACCATTACACATAACCATCTACCATTACATATAACTATCTACCATTATATATATTACTCTACCATTACACATACTATCTACCATTACACATAACTATCTACCATTACACATAACCATCTACCATTACACATAACTATCTACCATTACACATAACCATCTACCATTACACATAACTATCTACCATTACATATATTACTCTACCATTACACATAACTATCTACCATTACATATATTACTCTACCATTACACATAACTATCTACCATTATATATATTACTCTACCATTACACATAACTATCTACCATTACATATATTACTCTACCATTACATATAACTATCTACCATTACATATATTACTCTACCATTACACATAACTATATACCATTATATATATTACTCTACCATTACACATAACTATCTACCATTACATATATTACTCTACCATTACACATAACAATCTACCATTACATATAACTATCTACCATTACACATAACTATCTACCATTTATATATTACTCTACCATTACACATAACTATCTACCATTACATATATTACTCTACCATTACACATAACTATCTACCATTACATATAACTATCTACCATTACACATAACTATCTACCATTACACATAACTATCTACCATTACATATATTACTCTACCATTACACATAACTATCTACCATTACACATAACTATCTACCATTACATATATTACTCTACCATTACACATAACTATCTACCATTACATATATTACTCTACCATTACACATAACTATCTACAATTACATATATTACTCTACCATTACATATAACTATCTACCATTACATATATCCCTCTACCATTACACATTACATATAAATGTATGTACCCAGATTGAGCAATGCTGTAGCAAAGATAATGTGCCTACCTTACATATAGGACAATGTGAGAAACCAAACGTGATCCTAGGACCCACCCATCTCTTCTCCAACACACGTTCTGTACAGTGAAGGTGAAATACATGGCCGCACTTCAACTGAAATATTGTACATGCAATATGCATAACTGCCGTCAACAACTGAATTATTGTACATGCAAATATGTACAACTGCTTTCAACAATGGAAATATTGTACAGTGTCTAGGCAATATGCACAACTGCTTTCAACAATGGAAATATTGTACAGTATCTAGGCAATATGTACAACTGCTTTCAACAATGGAAATATTGTACAGTATCTAGGCAATATGTACAACTGCTTTCAACAACGGAAATATTGTACAGTATCTAGGCAATATGTACAACTGCTTTCAACAACTGAAATATTGTACAGTATCTAGGCAATATGTACAACTGCTTTCAACAATGGAAATATTGTACAGTATCTAGGCAATATGTACAACTGCTTTCAACAACTGAAATATTGTACAGTATCTAGGCAATATGTACAACTGCTTTCAACAACAGAAATATTGTACAGTATCTAGGCAATATGTACAACTGCTTTCAACAATGGAAATATTGTACAGTATCTAGGCAATATGTACAACTGCTTTCAACAACTGAAATATTGTACAGTATCTAGGCAATATGCATAACTGCTTTCAATAACTGAAATATTGTACAGTATCTAGGCAATATGTACAACTGCTTTCAACAACTGAAATATTGTACAGTATCTAGGCAATATGTACAACTGCTTTCAACAACTGAAATATTGTACAGTATCTAGGCAATATGTACAACTGCTTTCAACAACTGAAATATTGTACAGTATCTAGGCAATATGTACAACTGCTTTCAACAACTGAAATATTGTACAGTATCTAGGCAATATGTACAACTGCTTTCAACAACTGAAATATTGTACAGTATCTAGGCAATATGTACAACTGCTTTCAACAACTGAAATTACCCTTAATAAAGAGGTGATTAAAAAAATGAGACACGGTGTGAGCGGGTCTGGAACCCGTGACCATCAATGATGATAGGTTACAGTGGTATACAAGTAAGCAACCGTAACCACTCTATTTCTAAGCCCGTAGCTATCAATGTTCAGATATTTATAAGCGTTTCGATGCGTTTCCAATTTGAATTAAACATATTTAAGTTCTGGACATTTTCGATATTACGCCAAGTTATTAAAATTGCCATATATACCTGGTACCAACATCTAGTACACAGTGGAAAGAATTACAGTAAGCTTTTAGCTTTCATTTCAATCCACATATCATGATATAAATGTATGATTCTGTATATTTCTCAATGTATATTACATGTATCCTGATAAATAAAGATGTTTTAACCAACCACTCGACCACGGAGGCGGACTTGATAAATTTAGGATTACAATTTAGGTCTACAACTTTAGTGCAAACAATCTAAGTCAACTAATGTTATTTTGACAAACCATATTTGAATGGATATCCTTAATCAATTCACTCTACACATCAATAAATAAATGCAGAACTCGGGGCTCATTCTAGGTCAACATTTTTGGGAGAAGTGAGAAATTGCGCGATCGCGTCCTTTAATAAATTTCAACAAAATATGGTTAAAATGCACATTATGCCCATTAAATACAACATTGGAACAGAAGGAGTGCTTTATAATGGGCCAGATTAAATACAACATTTAAATAGAAGGAGTGCTTTATAATGGGCCAGATTAAATACAACATTTAAATAGAAGGAGTGCTTTATAATGGGCCAGATTAAATACAACATTTAAATAGAAGGAGTGCTTTATAATGGGCCAGATTAAATACAACATTTGAATAAGAGTACTTTATAATGGGCCAGATTAAATACAACATTTGAATAGAAGGAGTGCTTTATAATGGGCCATTGTATCTATCTTACTGGACAAAATTCTGCATGAAAATTGTAAAACAATTTAATTTTTTTTTTTTGGGAGAAGTGTGCGAAGTCAATGTCGCGACTATTTCGCCCACATCGCCTTTGAGAATGAGCAAGAATTGACGGCAAATGACAGAAGTGCTTACGAGTACAGCTGGAGCGGCTGACAGCGCCTCCGTGAAGCAGATCATACACATGTCATCAGAGTCTTGTTTCAGGAGCTCCTGGTCGTCCGCTCGGCATCGATGCAGGCAAGGCAAGCATGGTTCCTCGTTCTTGATGCCACCACACAGATGTCCACACGACAGGGTCTTGCTGCAAGCATTCTCTGCATACGCCTGAAATAATTCTTTGTTTGTTTTTGGAGCTTAAAATCGCACCAACAGCTTAGTTTAGATGGCAACTTTCCAGCTATTATTGGTGGAGGAAGACCCCGAGAGTAACCCTCCGAGCAGTATCTCAAGCTTGGGCCGGTACCTGGGTAGAACCACCGACCGTTCCGCTAGGAATTCTCTGCATACCCCTAAAATAATTTCTACAAGTTTATACAAATTTATTTGAGCACGATTGCGAAACAAGTTCTTAAGACGTTAGTTTAATCACTCTCGAGATGGAAATCGGCCACGAGGAAGAGCGAGGAGACATTGTTGAATATAAGAGCCTTGCTAACGGGCACAATCATAGCAGCTACAGCTGGGTGCAAACTCCGGGCCTTACACACCTGTAGCGAACACGTTACAACTGCGCTATCACGACATCCATAATAAAGTATTACATGTACAATGGGTGTCATTTATAAATATTCCTGAAGCGTCTTAAGCAGCCGGTCAATGGGGGAAACAAGGAGCAGATTCTGGGTAAATGTTGCTGCTTAACCCATTCAACACCAAGTAACTCACATGGACTGGTCCATGATATTCTTAAACCAATAAATGAATCAGAAAATCACATTTGGACAAGTTCATTTATCAAAATGGGTAATTATGTCTAAAAATAGTAATATTACTGGCAAAAAGTGCAGATCCTGATGAGACGGCTCGTTACGAGCCGGCTCATCTGGATCTACACTTTTTGTAAGCCTATTTAGAGGTCTATGGTGTTGAAAGGGTTAATGCAAGCAAGACAAAACTGGATTCATTGGATTTCTAGGAATCTAGTAACTAACTGCTACATACAGTTTTGTTTGTTTTTAGGGTTTTTACGTCGCAGCTTAGGTCATACGTTGGCTCTCCGGATATTATTGGTGGATGAAGACCCTGGGTGCCCCTCTGAGCCGTATTTCAGGCACGGACGGACACCCCGGTAGAACCACTGACGTTCTGCAAGCCAGCTGGGATAGCTTCCTCACTTGAAATAATTCGACACCCAAAGTGGAATTCGAACCTAATGGTGAGGGAGCATGTGATTAAAGTCAACGACCGTAACCACTCGGCCACCTTATAACAGGAAATACAGGACCTATTACCGCAAGCTTGCCAGCTAAGCTATAACGTGTGATAATATTACATGTTAGTGCTCATGATAACTCAAATAAAATCAACAACCGAGCAGTATAATGCCAAGACAGGAAAACATTACTCTACAGCATCGTTGCTTACCTGGCAGTCTGGGTCCGAGTATACCTGGCAGTCTGGATCTGAGCAGACATTACCAATGTGTTGCTTACCTGGTAGTCTGGGTCCGAGCAGACATTACCAATGTGTTGCTTACCTGGCAGTCTGGGTCCGAGTATACCTTGCAGTCTGGATCCGAGTAGACGTTACCAATGTGTTGCTTACCTGGCAGTCTGGGTCCGAGTAGACGTTACCAATGTGTTGCTTATCTGGTAGTCTGGGTCCGAGTATACCTGGCAGTCTGGGTCCGAGTAGACATTACCAATGTGTTGCTTACCTGGTAGTCTGGGTCCGAGTATACCTGGCAGTCTGGGTCCGAGCAGACATTACCAATGTGTTGCTTACCTGGTAGTCTGGGTCCGAGCAGACATTACCAATGTGTTGCTTACCTGGCAGTCTGGGTCCGAGTATACCTTGCAGTCTGGATCCGAGTAGACGTTACCAATGTGTTGCTTACCTGGTAGTCTGGGTCCGAGCAGACATTACCAATGTGTTGCTTACCGGGTAGTCTGGATCCGGGCAGACATTACCAATGTGTTGCTTACCTGGTAGTCTGGGTCCGAGTAGACATTACCAATGTGTTGCTTACCTGACAGTCTGGGTCCGAGCAGACATTACCAATGTGTTGCTTACCTGGCAGTCTGGGTCCGAGCAGACATTACCAATGTGTTGCTTACCTGGCAGTCTGGATCCGAGCAGACATTACCAATGTGTTGCTTACCTGGCAGTCTGGGTCCGAGTATACCTGGCAGTCTGGATCCGAGCAGACGTTACCAATGTGTTGCTTACCTGGCAGTCTGGGTCCGAGCAGACATTACCAATGTGTTGCTTACCTGGCAGTCTGGGTCCGAGTATTACCTGGCAGTCTGGGTCCGAGCAGACATTACCAATGTGTTGCTTACCTGGCAGTCTGGGTCCGAGCAGACATTACCAATGTGTTGCTTACCTGGTAGTCTGGGTCCGAGCAGACGTTTACCAATGTGTTGCTTACCTGGCAGTCTGGGTCCGAGCAGACGTTTACCAATGTGTTGCTTACCTGGCAGTCTGGGTCCGAGCAGACGTTACCAATGGCCAGTAAACCGGTGTTGCTTGTGGTGCCACAGAATCGACAGGTACCGGGGCCAGCCTTGCCTGGAGCGGCCAGAGATTTACCTGGAATAAATTACGCTGGTTCAACTGACTTAATCTCTCATATCTATAAAGGTCACAGTTTGTTTTCATGTTCTACTTAGAAAAGATTATGAAAATGACCTGTAAACGTTCACGGAATCATTGGATTTAATTTAACATCAGATCAATTGATGTGCTGTGTCTGAATCAATGCCATGTTGCATCCATTAGCAATACAGGTTGTATATACGTAAATAGGCAGAAGTGCATCCGCGGTCCATTCCAATGTAGTCCCATTAACTAATATAGTTCATGTTGCATCCATTATGCATTAGCAATACAGGTTGTATATACGTAAATAGGCAGAAGTGCATCAGCGGTCCACTCCAATGTAGTCCCAATAACTAATATAGTTCATGTTGCATCCATTAGCAATACAGGTTGTATATACGTAAATAGGCAGAAGTGCATCCGTGGTCCACTCCCAATAACTAATATAGTTCATGTTGCATCCATTAGCAATACAGGTTGTATAAACGTTAATAGGCAGAAGTGCATCCGCGGGCCACTTCAATGTAGTCCCAATAACTAATATAGTTCATTTTTCTTTTTGGTAAAAATGCTTTTTCATGACGGGCAGTGTATAGTTTTTGTGTTTTGAGAAATTATGTGACGATATGTGTAGAAAAAATGTGGTATAAGAATTCAGGCAATTGCAAACTGAAGATGGGGTATACTGTAATATTTGGCAGAGGAATACAATGTGTAAACACGGTGACGTTATTCACAGGTGAGCACTGGCTATGCGAATTATATTCGGAAGATTTTTGCTGTTTTACAGTTTGATTTGAATACCTCTTCACGGTGGATGTGGTATCAGAAGAAATGAAAGATTGGAAATATAAATGAACAGACTGTATGTTTTTACTTTTTACTATGTAGTTAATAGGCAATTTATTTGTCGTTTCTCAATGTGCGTTTTACGTTTATTTATCGTCGCTACCGGTTGCCCATATGAGCGGCACCTCCTGAAGAGATTAGTCATTTTCGATTTTTGGAGGATAGTGCAATGATACAGAGACCCACTCCAGAGTCTCCTCTGGTTCTTTTACATGCACGGTGTACAGCACCGACACGAGACCTCGGTTTAAAGTCCCATCTGAAAGACTGCAATTAGGGTCAGACAGGGGATCAAACCTGCGATCCCCGGATTACCAGTCCAGCGTGTCACCACTGGACTACAAATCCGTCTGTTTTATTTTCAAGATGTGATCATACCAGTTTTATTCAAGATAATTAGATGTATAGGATCTTACACGAGTTGTGATTTCATATACGTTTCTTAAATTTTATGTATGAAATCATGAGTGTCAGATCCTTATTATCACATTACCATACAGCGCTCGTTTTAATAATATTTTTACACAAAATAACGTTGCTACTATCATTTTGGCGCCAAACGTCGGCACAAATTGTCATGAAGTCACTATGTAAAAGAGCGCCATAATTATGACTTTGGCTTTAATACTCGTCGTTTGTCTAATCTTTAACCCATGTACCGATTTAATACGTAAATATTAGGGATGGCAACAAATATTCGAATATTCGCTTGGATGTCCGAATATCCAAATACCTTTCCAGTATTCGAATATTCGGGAAAAAATATAATATTTGCAAAAATGGAATCGCTATTCGTTGCCATCCCTAATAAACATGCATAGTTTAAAGCTTAATTTACATATTATAAGGATTATTCTCTCAACCAATCAGAATCCTTCAAGGTTTTATTACAGTGCAAACACAAACAACAATGTGATAATGTTATCCTACTGTATATAGTGTATATATTCAAGGTTGCAATGATTCTTGCTTACGTTGTTCTGGGCATCCAAAAGTAGAATTGAGGTAATTGCCTTACATGATCATTAGATTGACAGAATAGGGTTGGCAGCTTGACTTTGATGCAAGTCTTTGTTTGTTTTTTGGGTTTAACGTTGCACCAACAGCTTAGGGCATACAGTGACTCTCCAGCCATTATTGGTGGAGGAAGATCCCAGTGCCCCTCCGAGCAGTATTGCAGCCACGGATGGGTACCCAGGTAGAACCATTGATCTATCGCAAGCCAAGTAGATAGCTTCCTTGCATGAAATAATTCGACACCACCAGTGGGATTCGAACCTACAGCGGCGAGGGGCAAGTGATTTGAAGTCAACATCCATTATCACTCGGCCACCTGGATGCAACTCTAAGATTCCAGAACGCGGGAAATGTTACGTTCCATATCTAATATTTTATTTTTGATGCAAATATGATGTAGATGTTTGGCACTATATAACATAATGTGCTGGTGCACCATCAATCCAAACTCAACAACAACAACAACAACAACAACAACACACCTTTTCCTTCTCTAAACTCCACCATGGCTTTAAGAGTTTTGGAGTCGGCTAGAGCCATGATCCAGAAGAGTTTGGTTCTGCCGCAGCCTTCATGCAGGTCCACCTTTATTGCCTCCTCCTCCTCCTTAAACACCTGCAATACATCAATATAACTACCGTAAACACCTGCAATACATCAATATAACTACATCAAACACCTGCAATACATCAATATAACTACCATAAACACCTGCAATACATCAATATAACTATCGTAAACACCTGTAATACATCACTATAACTACCATAAACACCTGCAATACATCAATATAACTACCATAAACACCTGCAATACATCAATATAACTACCGTAAACACCTACAATACATCAATATAACTACCATAAACACCTGCAATACATCAATATAACTACCATAAACACCTGCAATACATCAATATAACTACCGTAAACACCTGTAATACATCAATATAACTACCGTAAACACCTGCAATACATCAATATAACTACCGTAAACATCTACAATACATCAATATAACTACCGTAAACACCGGCAATACATCAATATAACTACCGTAAACACCTACAATACATCAATATAACTACCGTAAACACCTGTAATACATCAATATAACTACCGTAAACACCTACAATACATCAATATAACTACCGTAAACACCGGCAATACATCAATATAACTACATCAAACACCTGTAATACATCAATATAACTACCATAAACATCTGCAATACATCAATATAACTACCGTAAACACCTGTAATACATCAATATAACTACCATAAACATCTGCAATACATCAATATAACTACCATAAACACCTGCAATACATCAATATAACTACATCAAACACCTGTAATACATCAATATAACTACCGTAAACACCTGTAATACATCAATATAACTACCGTAAACACCTGTAATACATCAATATAACTACCATAAACACCTGCAATACATCAATATAACTACCATAAACACCTGCAATACATCAATATAACTACCGTAAACACCTGTAATACATCAATATAACTACCGTAAACACCTGTAATATATCAATATAACTACCATAAACATCTGCAATACATCAATATAACTACCGTAAACACCTGTAATACATCAATATAACTACCATAAACACCTGCAATACATCAATATAACTACCGTAAACACCTGTAATACATCAATATAACTACCGTAAACACCTGCAATACATCAATATAACTACCGTAAACACCTGCAGGCAATATATCAATATAACTACCGTAAACACCTGCAATACATCAATATAACTACCATAAACACCTGCAATACATCAATATAACTACCATAAACACCGGCAGGCAATACATCAATATAACTACCATAAACAACGGCAGGCAATACATCAATATAACTACCATAAACACCGGCAGGCAATACATCAATATAACTACCATAAACACCAGCAGGCAATACATCAATATAACTACCATAAACACCGGCAGGCAATACATCAATATAACTACCATAAACACCGGCAGGCAATACATCAATATAACTACCATAAACACCGGCAGGTAATACATCAATATAACTACCGTAAACACCGGCAGGTAATACATCAAT
This sequence comes from Archivesica marissinica, assembly GCA_014843695.1. Lineage (NCBI taxonomy): Eukaryota > Metazoa > Mollusca > Bivalvia > Venerida > Vesicomyidae > Archivesica > Archivesica marissinica. The sequence goes on along the minus strand of CM026391.1, from coordinate 22,965,097 downwards.
ATAACTACCGTAAACACCTGCAATACATCAATATAACTACCATAAACACCTGTAATACATCAATATAACTACCGTAAACACCTGTAATACATCAATATAACTACCATAAACACCTGCAATACATCAATATAACTACCGCAAACACCTGTAATACATCAATATAACTACCGTAAACACCTGTAATACATCAATATAACTACCATAAACATCTGCAATACATCAATATAACTACCGTAAACACCTGTAATACATCAATATAACTACCATAAACATCTGCAATACATCAATATAACTACCATAAACACCTGCAATACATCAATATAACTACCGTAAACACCTGTAATACATCAATATAACTACCTAAACACCGCAATACATCAATATAACTACCATAAACACCGGCAGGCAATACATCAATATAACTACCATAAACACCGGCAGGCAATACATCAATATAACTACCATAAACACCTGCAATACATCAATATAACTACCATAAACACCGGCAGGAATACATCAATATAACTACCATAAACACCTGCAATACATCAATATAACTACCATAAACACCTGCAATACATCAATATAACTACCATAAACACCTGCAATACATCAATATAACTACCATAAACACCTGCAATACATCAATATAACTACCATAAACACCTGCAATACATCAATATAACTACCATAAACACCTGCAATACATCAATATAACTACCATAAACACCGGCAGGCAATACATCAATATAACTACCATAAACACCTGCAATACATCAATATAACTACCGTAAACACCTGCAATACATCAATATAACTACCATAAACACCTGCAGGCAATACATCAATATAACTACCATAAACACCGGCAGGCAATACATCAATATAACTACCATAAACACCTGCAGGCAATACATCAATATAACTACCATAAACACCGGCAGGCAATACATCAATATAACTACCATAAACACCGGCAGGCAATACATCAATATAACTACCATAAACACCGGCAGGCAATACATCAATATAACTACCATAAACACCGGCAGGCAATACATCAATATAACTACCATAAACACCGGCAGGATACATCAATATAACTACCATAAACACCGGCAGGCAATACATCAATATAACTACCATAAACACCTGCAGGCAATACATCAATATAACTACCATAAACACCGGCAGGCAATACATCAATATAACTACCATAAACACCTGCAATACATCAATATAACTACCATAAACACCTGCAATACATCAATATAACTACCATAAACACCTGCAATACATCAATATAACTACCATAAACACCGGCAGGCAATACATCAATATAACTACCATAAACACCGGCAGGCAATACATCAATATAACTACCATAAACACCGGCAGGCAATACATCAATATAACTACCGTAAACACCTACAATACATCAATATAACTACCGTAAACACCTGCAATACATCAATATAACTACCATAAACACCTGCAGGCAATACATCAATATAACTACCATAAACACCGGCAGGCAATACATCAATATAACTACCATAAACACCTGCAGGCAATACATCAATATAACTACCATAAACACCGGCAGGCAATACATCAATATAACTACCATAAACACCGGCAGGCAATACATCAATATAACTACCATAAACACCTACAATACATCAATATAACTACCATAAACACCTGCAATACATCAATATAACTACCATAAACACCTGCAATACATCAATATAACTACCATAAACACCTGCAATACATCAATATAACTACCATAAACACCTGCAATACATCAATATAACTACCATAAACACCGGCAGGCAATACATCAATATAACTACCATAAACACCTGCAATACATCAATATAACTACCATAAACACCGGCAGGCAATACATCAATATAACTACCATAAACACCGGCAGGCAATACATCAATATAACTACCATAAACACCGGCAGGCAATACATCAATATAACTACCATAAACACCGGCAGGCAATACATCAATATAACTACCATAAACACGGCAGGCAATACATCAATATAACTACCATAAACACCGGCAGGCAATACATCAATATAACTACCATAAACACCTGCAGGCAATACATCAATATAACTACCATAAACACCGGCAGGCAATACATCAATATAACTACCATAAACACCTACAATACATCAATATAACTACCATAAACACCTGCAATACATCAATATAACTACCGTAAACACCTGCAATACATCAATATAACTACCATAAACACCGGCAGGCAATACATCAATATAACTACCATAAACACCGGCAGGCAATACATCAATATAACTACCATAAACACCGGCAGGCAATACATCAATATAACTACCGTAAACACCTACAATACATCAATATAACTACCGTAAACACCTGCAATACATCAATATAACTACCATAAACACCTGCAGGCAATACATCAATATAACTACCATAAACACCGGCAGGCAATACATCAATATAACTACCATAAACACCTGCAGGCAATACATCAATATAACTACCATAAACACCGGCAGGCAATACATCAATATAACTACCATAAACACCTGCAGGCAATACATCAATATAACTACCATAAACACCAGCAGGCAATACATCAATATAACTACCGTAAACACCTACAATACATCAATATAACTACCATAAACACCTGCAGGCAATACATCAATATAACTACCATAAACACCGGCAGGCAATACATCAATATAACTACCATAAACACCGGCAGGCAATACATCAATATAACTACCATAAACACCGGCAGGCAATACATCAATATAACTACCATAAACACCGGCAGGCAATACATCAATATAACTACCATAAACACCGGCAGGCAATACATCAATATAACTACCATAAACACCTGCAGGCAATACATCAATATAACTACCATAAACACCAGCAGGCAATACATCAATATAACTACCGTAAACACCTACAATACATCAATATAACTACCATAAACACCTGCAGGCAATACATCAATATAACTACCATAAACACCGGCAGGCAATACATCAATATAACTACCATAAACAACGGCAGGCAATACATCAATATAACTACCATAAACACCGGCAGGCAATACATCAATATAACTACCATAAACACCGGCAGGCAATCCACACACATACCATGCACTCTATTATAATCCACACACTTACCATGCCCTCTATTATAATCCACACACATACCATGCACACTATTATAATCCACACATGTACCTTGCACTCTATTATAATCCACACACTTACCCTGCACTCTATTATAATCCACACACTTACCCTGCACTCTATTATAATCCACACACTTACCCTGCACTCTATTATAATCCACACACGTACCCTGCACATTACAATTTGCTTGCATCGCACTCTATTACAATTTGCTTGCATTGCACTGCACTCTATATGATGCATTCCATCGTGAATCTACTTACACTTAAATTTACATACATTAGCTGACAAAAATAATGCCTAGTACCTGTCTCTGATGTGAGCGTTTACTCCTGTGAAGATGTAGAAAACGGTCACAGTCTGCACAAAGATTGCCGCAGCCCAAACATAGTATAATTGCAGGTGTCTCCGCATCATCATGATTATCACACGTGGGGCGGGGCTGACCGTGAGTACCGTTGGGACTGCTCACCCACTCCCCCGACGTAAGCCGTTCAACATGGTCTTGGTTGAGTACACACAGTGAGGCAAGGGACAACCATATCTGTCAAATATAGTTCAATAAAACATTAAATACGGTCTGTCAAATACAACATAGTTCTTGAGGGTATAAATACAGATACTGTGGACATAAATATAGATCTTGAGGGTTTAAACATAGATCTTGAGGGTTTAAACATAGGTCTTGAGGGTTTAACAGATCACCTCTCAAATTTATTTGAGCTCGATTGCTAAACAAGTTCTTATAACTTATATTAATCACTCTCGAGACTTCATTTCTGATGGAATCCATCGCCACGAGGGAGAGAGAGAAGAGGCAACGTGGAATTTAAATGCCTTGCTTAAGGGCACAATCGTAACGGCTTCAGTGGGGCTCGAACATGAAGAGAACGTGCAACCACTGCGCTATCATGACTTCCACATGTAGTATTTATTGTAGAGTACTACACCAAATCACTACACTAACATTTTGGTCATGATGTGTCAGCAGAACAGAGCCAGAAGTCTGTCTCATCGTCATGAATGAAGCTCTAGTCATGAATGAAGCTCTAGTCATGAATGAAGCTCTAGTCAAGAATGAAGCTCTAGTTATGAATGAAGCTCTAGTCATGAATGAAGCTCTAGTCATGAATGAAGCTCTAGTTATGAATTAGTCATGAATGAAGCTCTAGTCATGAATGAAGCTCTAGTCAGGAAAGAAGCTCTAGTCATGAATGAAGCTCTAGTCACGAATGAAGCTCTAGTTATGAATTAGTCATGAATGAAGCTCTAGTCATGAATTAGTCATGAATGAAGCTCTAGTCATGAATTAGTCATGAATGAAGCTCTAGTCATGAATGAAGCTCTAGTCAGGAATTAGTCATGAATGAAGCTCTAGTCAGTAATGAGAAGCTCTAGTCAGGAATGAAGCTCTATGTTTAACAAGAAACAATTAACAACTCACAGTTGGTGTTTTGATACAAGGCTGAGGTATTCTGAGTGTTTCATCCAGTTTGGTGAGGGCTAGAATAGCCTCCGCAATGGCTGCCTTGGTAACATCCGTCCAGCCTTCAGAGAGGTTCCCAACAGCCATGTCTTGTATCAGAGATATCACATTATTGGCGAGACCACTTGTCATTTTGCCTCGCAACCACCAGCGTGGTCCAGTGGCACTGCAAATATAGATAATGTTACACAGTGTGATCCAGTGGCACTGCAAATATAGATAATGTTACACAGTGTGGTCCAGTGGCACTGCAAATATAGATAATGTTACACAGTGTGGTCCAGTGGCACTGCAAATATAGATAATGTTACACAGTGTGTGGTGTTGTTGTTGTGTGTGTGGTGTTGTTGTTGTGTGTGGTGTTGTTGTTGTGTGGTGTGGTGTTGTTGTTGTGTGTGGTGTTGTGGTCCAGTGGCACTGCAAATATAGATAATGTTACACAGTGTGATCCAGTGGCACTGCAAATATAGATAATGTTACACAGTGTGGTCCAGTGGCACTGCAAACATAGATAATGTAATACGAGAGATGTACTACCGGAGATGTATGATGGAGAGGTACTACCGGAGATGTATGATGGAGAAGTACTACCGGAGATGTATGATGGAGAAGTACTACCGGAGATGTATGATGGAGAGGTACTACCGGAGATGTATGATGGAGAGGTACTACCGGAGATGTATGATGGAGAGGTACTACCGGAGATGTATGATGGAGAGGTACTACCGGAGATGTATGATGGAGAAGTACTACCGGAGATGTATGATGGAGAGGTTATACAACCTGTAATATATAACACACGCCGTAACACACATACAACCTGTAATATATAACACATGCTGTAACACACATACAACCTGTAATATATAACACGCGCCGTAACACACATACAACCTGTAATATATAACACACGCCGTAACACGCATACAACCTGTAATATATAACACACGCCGTAACACACATACAACCTGTAATATATAACACACGCCGTAACACACATACAACCTGTAATATATAACACACGCTGTAACACACATACACCATGTAATATATAACACACGCTGTAACACATATACAACCTGTAATATATAACATATGCCGTAACACACATACAACCTGTAATATATAACACACGCTGTAACACACATACAACCTGTAATATATAACACACGCCGTAATACACATACAACCTGTAATATATAACACACGCCGTAACACACATACAACCTGTAATATATAACACACGCCGTAACACACATACAACCTGTAATATATAACACACGCCGTAACACACATACAACCTGTAATATATAACACACGCTGTAACACACATACACCATGTAATATATAACACACGCTGTAACACATATACAACCTGTAATATATAACATATGCCGTAACACACATACAACCTGTAATATATAACACACGCTGTAACACACATACAACCTGTAATATATAACAAGCGCTTGTAAAGAACAGCTATACAGAACCTGAATATGGAAACACACGCCGTAAACACACATACAACCTGTAATATATAACACACGCTGTAACACACATACAACCTGTAATATATAACACATGCCGTAACACACATACAACCTGTAATATATAACACACGCTGTAACACACATACAACATGTAATATATAACACACGCTGTAACACACATACAACATGTAATATATAACACACACCATTTATTTAACAGAAACTACTCCGACACAGCGTCAGTTGATCTGTCTGTCTCTCCGTCTGTCTGTATGTTAACTACTTTTACACAGAGTCTGATTAAACTGTCTGTCCATCTGTGTGTATGTTATCTACTTTTACACAGAATTAGGTTAAACTGTCTGTCCATCTGTGTGTATGTTATCTACTTTTACACAGAGTCCGGTTAAACTGTCTGTCCATCTGTGTGTATGTTATCTACTTTTACACAGAGTCAGGTTAAACTGTCTGTCCATCTGTGTGTATGTTATCTACTTTTACACAGAGTCAGGTTAAACTGTCTGTCCATCTGTGTGTATGTTATCTACTTTTACACAGAGTCAGGTTAAACTGTCTCTCCATCTGTGTGTATGTTATCTACTTTTACACAGAGTCCGGTTAAACTGTCTGTCCATCTGTGTGTATGTTATCTACTTTTATACAGAGTCTGGTTAAACTGTCTGTCCATCTGTGTGTATGTTATCTACTTTTACACAGAGTCAGGTTGAACTGTCTGTCTGTCTGTCTGTGTCTGTCTGTCTGTCAGTTTCTATCTTTGTACATGTACCCATACATGGATCTAAGAAACATTTGTTCCACCGATTTACTAAATTACAATTGACAAAATCTATCGGCAGTAATACTATACCTGTCTCTGTACTCTAGGTGAGGCTGTGTGCAGCAAACTGAACAAGTCCTGTAGCAGACCGTACTGCTGGGCGAGGTAAGCTCTCCCCACACCCGAACCACTTAATGCTGATACCATGGAAACCAATTCAAAACAGAACATATCACTGGATCTGAAACATATACAGTATGCGATAAATTTGTATTATCCCTCTGTTCGGACAGATATTATTTAGCTTAAATTTTATTTATTTTACAACGACTGCGAAGCAAGTTCTAACAACTTATATTAACCCTTTCCTTCATAGAGATTTAGGTTAATATACTGTTATATCTCCATACAAACAGCAGCCAGAGGAAACCGGAGTACCTGGAGAAAACCCACCTGTCCGAACTAGCGACCATTGTACCATCTCACATACGTTCCTGTCCGAGGATCGAACCTGGGTTGCATTGGTGAGAAGCAAGCACACTAATCACTGTGCTAATCGGACAGCCGAAATTATTTATGATTAAGAGTGCCATTTTGTATCCATCATGAAATTAAACTATTATGTCATTTAAGATTTAACTCTGTCTTGAGGAGTAAGTATGGACTACACGAGTTACACAGTAAACTTACTTGAGGTCGTGTTGTGCCTCTATCTTGAGGAGCAAGGATGCATGAGGTACACAGTAAACTTACTTGAGGTCGTGTTGTGCCTCTATCTTGAGGAGCAAGGATGTATGAGGTACACAGTAAACTTACTTGAGGTAGTGTTGTGTCTCTGCCTTGAGGAGCAAGGATGTATGAAGTACACAGTAAACTTACTTGAGGTCGTGTTGTGCCTCTATCTTGAGGAGCAAGGATGTATGAGGTACACAGTAAACTTACTTGAGGTCGTGTTGTGCCTCTATCTTGAGGAGCAAGGATGTATGAGGTACACAGTAAACTTACTTGAGGTCGTGTTGTGCCTCTATCTTGAGGAGCAAGGATGTATGAGGTACACAGTAAACTTACTTGAGG
>CM026391.1:22910296-22956034 GCA_014843695.1 Archivesica marissinica | reverse complement strand
ATCAATATAACTACCATAAACACCGGCAGGCAATACATCAATATAACTACCATAAACACCGGCAGGCAATACATCAATATAACTACCATAAACACCGGCAGGCAATACATCAATATAACTACCATAAACACCTACAATACATCAATATAACTACCGTAAACACCTGCAATACATCAATATAACTACCGTAAACACCTGCAATACATCAATATAACTACCATAAACACCGGCAGGCAATACATCAATATAACTACCATAAACACCGGCAGGCAATACATCAATATAACTACCATAAACACCGGCAGGCAATACATCAATATAACTACCGTAAACACCTACAATACATCAATATAACTACCGTAAACACCTGCAATACATCAATATAACTACCATAAACACCTGCAGGCAATACATCAATATAACTACCATAAACACCGGCAGGCAATACATCAATATAACTACCATAAACACCTGCAGGCAATACATCAATATAACTACCATAAACACCGGCAGGCAATACATCAATATAACTACCATAAACACCGGCAGGCAATACATCAATATAACTACCATAAACACCGGCAGGCAATGCATCAATATAACTACCATAAACACCGGCAGGCAATACATCAATATAACTACCATAAACACCGGCAGGCAATACATCAATATAACTACCATAAACACCGGCAGGCAATACATCAATATAACTACCATAAACACCTGCAGGCAATACATCAATATAACTACCATAAACACCAGCAGGCAATACATCAATATAACTACCGTAAACACCTACAATACATCAATATAACTACCATAAACACCTGCAGGCAATACATCAATATAACTACCATAAACACCTGCAGGCAATACATCAATATAACTACCATAAACACCAGCAGGCAATACATCAATATAACTACCGTAAACACCTACAATACATCAATATAACTACCATAAACACCTGCAGGCAATACATCAATATAACTACCATAAACACCGGCAGGCAATACATCAATATAACTACCATAAACACCGGCAGGCAATACATCAATATAACTACCATAAACACCACAAACACAAAAACACCCAAACACAAAAACACCAAAACACCCACAAACACAAAAACACATAAACACCGGCAGGCAATACATCAATATAACTACCATAAACACCGGCAGGCAATACATCAAAAACACAAACACCACAAACCAAAAACACCAACACCGCAATACATCAATATAACTACCATAAACACCTGCAGGCAATACATCAATATAACTACCATAAACACCGGCAGGCAATACATCAATATAACTACCATAAACACCGGCAGGCAATACATCAATATAACTACCATAAACACCGGCAGGCAATACATCAATATAACTACCATAAACACCGGCAGGCAATACATCAATATAACTACCATAAACACCTACACAAAAACACCAAACACCGCAATACATCAATATAACTACAAAACACCGCAATACATCAATATAACTACCATAAACACCCACAAACACAAAAACACCATAAACACCGGCAGGCAATACATCAATATAACTACCATAAACACCGGCAGGCAATACATCAATATAACTACCATAAACACCTGCAGGCAATACATCAATATAACTACCATAAACACCAGCAGGCAATACATCAATATAACTACCGTAAACACCTACAATACATCAATATAACTACCATAAACACCTGCAGGCAATACATCAATATAACTACCATAAACACCGGCAGGCAATACATCAATATAACTACCATAAACAAACAAAAACACCAAAACACGGCAGGCAATACATCAATATAACTACCATAAACACCGGCAGGCAATACATCAATATAACTACCATAAACACCGGCAGGCAATACATCAATATAACTACCATAAACACCGGCAGGCAATACATCAATATAACTACCGTAAACACCTACAATACATCAATATAACTACCGTAAACACCTGCAATACATCAATATAACTACCATAAACACCTGCAGGCAATACATCAATATAACTACCATAAACACCGGCAGGCAATACATCAATATAACTACCATAAACACCTGCAGGCAATACATCAATATAACTACCATAAACACCGGCAGGCAATACATCAATATAACTACCATAAACACCGGCAGGCAATACATCAATATAACTACTATAAACACCGGCAGGCAATGCATCAATATAACTACCATAAACACCGGCAGGCAATACATCAATATAACTACCATAAACACCGGCAGGCAATACATCAATATAACTACCATAAACACCGGCAGGCAATACATCAATATAACTACCATAAACACCTGCAGGCAATACATCAATATAACTACCATAAACACCGGCAGGCAATACATCAATATAACTACCATAAACACCTACAATACATCAATATAACTACCGTAAACACCTGCAATACATCAATATAACTACCGTAAACACCTGCAATACATCAATATAACTACCATAAACACCGGCAGGCAATACATCAATATAACTACCATAAACACCGGCAGGCAATACATCAATATAACTACCATAAACACCGGCAGGCAATACATCAATATAACTACCGTAAACACATACAATACATCAATATAACTACCGTAAACACCTGCAATACATCAATATAACTACCATAAACACCTGCAGGCAATACATCAATATAACTACCATAAACACCGGCAGGCAATACATCAATATAACTACCATAAACAACTGCAGGCAATACATCAATATAACTACCATAAACACCGGCAGGCAATACATCAATATAACTACCATAAACACCGGCAGGCAATACATCAATATAACTACCATAAACACCGGCAGGCAATGCATCAATATAACTACCATAAACACCGGCAGGCAATACATCAATATAACTACCATAAACACCGGCAGGCAATACATCAATATAACTACCATAAACACCTGCAATACATCAATATAACTACCATAAACACCGGCAGGCAATATATCAATATAACTACCATAAACACCGGCAGGCAATACATCAATATAACTACCATAAACACCGGCAGGCAATACATCAATATAACTACCATAAACACCTGCAGGCAATACATCAATATAACTACCATAAACACCAGCAGGCAATACATCAATATAACTACCGTAAACACCTACAATACATCAATATAACTACCATAAACACCTGCAGGCAATACATCAATATAACTACCATAAACACCGGCAGGCAATACATCAATATAACTACCATAAACACCTGCAATACATCAATATAACTACCATAAACACCTGCAATACATCAATATAACTACCATAAACACCGGCAGGCAATACATCAATATAACTACCATAAACACCTGCAATACATCAATATAACTACCATAAACACCGGCAGGCAATACATCAATATAACTACCATAAACACCGGCAGGCAATACATCAATATAACTACCATAAACACCGGCAGGCAATACATCAATATAACTACCATAAACACCTGCAGGCAATACATCAATATAACTACCATAAACACCGGCAGGCAATACATCAATATAACTACCATAAACACCGGCAGGCAATACATCAATATAACTACCGTAAACACCTACAATACATCAATATAACTACCGTAAACACCTGCAATACATCAATATAACTACCATAAACACCGGCAGGCAATACATCAATATAACTACCATAAACACCTGCAGGCAATACATCAATATAACTACCATAAACACCGGCAGGCAATACATCAATATAACTACCATAAACACCGGCAGGCAATACATCAATATAACTACCATAAACACCTGCAATACATCAATATAACTACCATAAACACTTGCAGTGCAATCCACACACATACCATGCACTCTATTATAATCCACACACTTACCATGCCCTCTATTATAATCCACACACATACCATGCACACTATTATAATCCACACATGTACCTTGCACTCTATTATAATCCACACACTTACCCTGCACTCTATTATAATCCACACACTTACCCTGCACTCTATTATAATCCACACACTTACCCTGCACTCTATTATAATCCACACACGTACCCTGCACATTACAATTTGCTTGCATCGCACTCTATTACAATTTGCTTGCATTGCACTGCACTCTATATGATGCATTCCATCGTGAATCTACTTACACTTAAATTTACATACATTAGCTGACAAAAATAATGCCTAGTACCTGTCTCTGATGTGAGCGTTTACTCCTGTGAAGATGTAGAAAACGGTCACAGTCTGCACAAAGATTGCCGCAGCCCAAACATAGTATAATTGCAGGTGTCTCCGCATCATCATGATTATCACACGTGGGGCGGGGCTGACCGTGAGTACCGTTGGGACTGCTCACCCACTCCCCCGACGTAAGCCGTTCAACATGGTCTTGGTTGAGTACACACAGTGAGGCAAGGGACAACCATATCTGTCAAATATAGTTCAATAAAACATTAAATACGGTCTGTCAAATACAACATAGTTCTTGAGGGTATAAATACAGATACTGTGGACATAAATATAGATCTTGAGGGTTTAAACATAGATCTTGAGGGTTTAAACATAGGTCTTGAGGGTTTAACAGATCACCTCTCAAATTTATTTGAGCTCGATTGCTAAACAAGTTCTTATAACTTATATTAATCACTCTCGAGACTTCATTTCTGATGGAATCCATCGCCACGAGGGAGAGAGAGAAGAGGCAACGTGGAATTTAAATGCCTTGCTTAAGGGCACAATCGTAACGGCTTCAGTGGGGCTCGAACATGAAGAGAACGTGCAACCACTGCGCTATCATGACTTCCACATGTAGTATTTATTGTAGAGTACTACACCAAATCACTACACTAACATTTTGGTCATGATGTGTCAGCAGAACAGAGCCAGAAGTCTGTCTCATCGTCATGAATGAAGCTCTAGTCATGAATGAAGCTCTAGTCATGAATGAAGCTCTAGTCAAGAATGAAGCTCTAGTTATGAATGAAGCTCTAGTCATGAATGAAGCTCTAGTCATGAATGAAGCTCTAGTTATGAATTAGTCATGAATGAAGCTCTAGTCATGAATGAAGCTCTAGTCAGGAAAGAAGCTCTAGTCATGAATGAAGCTCTAGTCACGAATGAAGCTCTAGTTATGAATTAGTCATGAATGAAGCTCTAGTCATGAATTAGTCATGAATGAAGCTCTAGTCATGAATTAGTCATGAATGAAGCTCTAGTCATGAATGAAGCTCTAGTCAGGAATTAGTCATGAATGAAGCTCTAGTCAGTAATGAGAAGCTCTAGTCAGGAATGAAGCTCTATGTTTAACAAGAAACAATTAACAACTCACAGTTGGTGTTTTGATACAAGGCTGAGGTATTCTGAGTGTTTCATCCAGTTTGGTGAGGGCTAGAATAGCCTCCGCAATGGCTGCCTTGGTAACATCCGTCCAGCCTTCAGAGAGGTTCCCAACAGCCATGTCTTGTATCAGAGATATCACATTATTGGCGAGACCACTTGTCATTTTGCCTCGCAACCACCAGCGTGGTCCAGTGGCACTGCAAATATAGATAATGTTACACAGTGTGATCCAGTGGCACTGCAAATATAGATAATGTTACACAGTGTGATCCAGTGGCACTGCAAATATAGATAATGTTACACAGTGTGGTCCAGTGGCACTGCAAATATAGATAATGTTACACAGCATGATCCAGTGGCACTGCAAATATAGATAATGTTACACAGTGTGATCCAGTGGCACTGCAAATATAGATAATGTTACACAGCATGATCCAGTGGCACTGCAAATATAGATAATGTTACACAGTGTGGTCCAGTGGCACTGCAAATATAGATAATGTTACACAGCATGATCCAGTGGCACTGCAAATATAGATAATGTTACACAGTGTGATCCAGTGGCACTGCAAATATAGATAATGTTACACAGTGTGATCCAGTGGCACTGCAAATATAGATAATGTTACACAGTGTGGTCCAGTGGCACTGCAAATATAGATAATGTTACACAGCATGATCCAGTGGCACTGCAAATATAGATAATGTTACACAGCATGGTCCAGTGGCACTGCAAATATAGATAATGTTACACAGTGTGGTCCAGTGGCACTGCAAATATAGATAATGTTACACAGTGTGATCCAGTGGCACTGCAAATATAGATAATGTTACACAGTGTGATCCAGTGGCACTGCAAATATAGATAATGTTACACAGTGTGGTCCAGTGGCACTGCAAACATAGATAATGTAATACGAGAGATGTACTACCGGAGATGTATGATGGAGAGGTACTACCGGAGATGTATGATGGAGAAGTACTACCGGAGATGTATGATGGAGAAGTACTACCGGAGATGTATGATGGAGAGGTACTACCGGAGATGTATGATGGAGAGGTACTACCGGAGATGTATGATGGAGAGGTACTACCGGAGATGTATGATGGAGAGGTACTACCGGAGATGTATGATGGAGAAGTACTACCGGAGATGTATGATGGAGAGGTTCTACCGGAGATGTATGATGGAGAGGTACTACTGGAGATGTATGATGGAGAGGTTCTACCGGAGATGTATGATGGAGATGTACTACTGGAGATGTATGATGGAGAGGTACTACTGGAGAAGTACTACCGGAGATGTATGATGGAGAGGGTCTACCGGAGATGTATGATGGAGAGGTACTACCGGAGATGTATGATGGAGAGGTTCTACCAGAGATGTATGATGGAGAGGTACTACCGGAGATGTATGATGGAGAGGTACTACCGGAGATGTATGATGGAGAGGTACTACCGGAGATGTATGATGGAGAGGTACTACTGGAGATGTATGATGGAGAAGTACTACCGGAGATGTATGATGGAGAAGTACTACCGGAGATGTATGATGGAGAAGTACTACCGGAGATGTATGATGGAGAGGTTCTACCGGAGATGTATGATGGAGAGGTTCTACCGGAGATGTATGATGGAGAGTAACTACCGGAGATGTATGATGGAGAGGTTCTACCGAAGATGTATGATGGAGAGGTACTACCGGAGATGTATGATGGAGATGTACTACTGGAGATGTACTACTGGAGATGTACTACTGGAGATGTATGATGGAGAGGTTCTACCAGAGAGGTACTACCGGAGATGTACTACCGGAGATGTATGATGGAGATGTACTACCGGAGATGTATGATGGAGAAGTACTACTGGAGATGTACTACTGGAGATGTATGATGGAGAGGTACTACTGGAGATGTATGATGGAGAGGTACTACCGGAGATGTATGATGGAGAAGTACTACTGGAGATGTACTACCGGAGATGTATGATGGAGAGGTACTACCGGAGATGTATGATGGAGAGGTACTACTGGAGATGTACTATCGGAGATGTATGATGGAGAGGTACTACCGGAGATGTACTACCAGAGATGTATGATGGAGAGGTACTACCGGAGATGTATGATGGAGAGGTACTACCGGAGATGTATGATGGAGAGGTACTACCGGAGATGTATGATGGAGAAGTACTACTGGAGATGTATGATGGAGAGGTACTACCGGAGATGTATGATGGAGAAGTACTACTGGAGATGTACTACCGGAGATGTATGATGGAGAGGTACTACTGGAGATGTATGATGGAGATGTACTACCGGAGATGTATGATGGAGAGGTTCTACCGGAGATGTATGATGGAGAGTAACTACCGGAGATGTATGATGGAGAGGTACTACCGGAGATGTATGATGGAGATGTACTACTGGAGATGTACTACTGGAGATGTATGATGGAGAGGTTCTACCAGAGAGGTACTATCGGAGATGTACTACTGGAGATGTACTACCGGAGATGTATGATGGAGATGTACTACCGGAGATGTATGATGGAGAGGTACTACCGGAGATGTATGATGGAGAGGTACTACCGGAGATGTATGATGGAGAGGTATACTAACGTAATTATGGACTGTTCTGTTAGAGAGTCTGCTAGCATTACAGATGTGACCCCTTTGTGTGGCCCAGGGGCCTTGATCTTCATCTGGACTGTCAGAGCCTTAGCAATACAAGCCAGGAAGACATCTAGGATGCAGGGTTTCTGGGGCTCAAATCCGCAATCACCCTCCTCCTTGCTGGCCATGCTCACTATGCTGTACTCTACGGGTGGTAGCGCCGGCACTGACAGAATGTTGGCAAGAGTCTGTGGCTTCACATCAGGTAACACACGCCGTAGCACACATACAACCTGTAATATATAACACACGCTGTAACACACATACAACCTGTAATATATAACACACGCCGTAACACACATACAACCTGTAATATATAACACACGCCGTAACACACATACAACCTGTAATATATAACACACGCTGTAACACACATACAACCTGTAATATATAACACACGCTGTAACACACATACAACCTGTAATATATAACACACGCCGTAACACACATACAACCTGTAATATATAACACACGCTGTAACACACATACAACCTGTAATATATAACACACGCCGTAACACACATACAACCTGTAATATATAACACACGCCGTAACACACATACAACCTGTAATATATAACACACGCCGTAACACACATACAACCTGTAATATATAACACACGCCGTAACACACATACAACCTGTAATATATAACACACGCTGTAACACACATACACCCTGTAATATATAACACACGCTGTAACACACATACAACCTGTAATATATAACACACGCCGTAACACACATACAACCTGTAATATATAACACACGCTGTAACACACATACAACCTGTAATATATAACACACGCCGTAACACACATACAACCTGTAATATATAACACACGCCGTAACACGCATACAACCTGTAATATATAACACACGCCGTAACACACATACAACCTGTAATATATAACACACGCCGTAACACACATACAACCTGTAATATATAACACACGCTGTAACACACATACACCATGTAATATATAACACACGCTGTAACACATATACAACCTGTAATATATAACATATGCCGTAACACACATACAACCTGTAATATATAACACACGCTGTAACACACATACAACCTGTAATATATAACACACGCCGTAATACACATACAACCTGTAATATATAACACACGCCGTAACACACATACAACCTGTAATATATAACACACGCCGTAACACACATACAACCTGTAATATATAACATACACCGTAATACACATACAACCTGTAATATATAACACAGGCCGTATAACACATACAACCTGTAATATATAACACACGCTGTAACACACATACAACCTGTAATATATAACACACGCTGTAACACACATACAACCTGTAATATATAACACACGCTGTAACACACATACAAACTGTAATATATAACACACGCTGTAACACAGATACAACCTGTAATATATAACACACGCCGTAACACACATACAACCTGTAATATATAACACACGCTGTAACACACATACACCATGTAATATATAACACACGCTGTAACACACATACAACCTGTAATATATAACACACGCCGTAACACACATACAACCTGTAATATATAACACACGCTGTAACACACATACAACCTGTAATATATAACACACGCTGTAACACACATACAACCTGTAATATATAACACATGCCGTAACACACATACAACCTGTAATATATAACACACGCTGTAACACACATACAACATGTAATATATAACACACGCTGTAACACACATACAACATGTAATATATAACACACACCATTTATTTAACAGAAACTACTCCGACACAGCGTCAGTTGATCTGTCTGTCTCTCCGTCTGTCTGTATGTTAACTACTTTTACACAGAGTCTGATTAAACTGTCTGTCCATCTGTGTGTATGTTATCTACTTTTACACAGAATTAGGTTAAACTGTCTGTCCATCTGTGTGTATGTTATCTACTTTTACACAGAGTCCGGTTAAACTGTCTGTCCATCTGTGTGTATGTTATCTACTTTTACACAGAGTCAGGTTAAACTGTCTGTCCATCTGTGTGTATGTTATCTACTTTTACACAGAGTCAGGTTAAACTGTCTGTCCATCTGTGTGTATGTTATCTACTTTTACACAGAGTCAGGTTAAACTGTCTCTCCATCTGTGTGTATGTTATCTACTTTTACACAGAGTCCGGTTAAACTGTCTGTCCATCTGTGTGTATGTTATCTACTTTTATACAGAGTCTGGTTAAACTGTCTGTCCATCTGTGTGTATGTTATCTACTTTTACACAGAGTCAGGTTGAACTGTCTGTCTGTCTGTCTGTGTCTGTCTGTCTGTCAGTTTCTATCTTTGTACATGTACCCATACATGGATCTAAGAAACATTTGTTCCACCGATTTACTAAATTACAATTGACAAAATCTATCGGCAGTAATACTATACCTGTCTCTGTACTCTAGGTGAGGCTGTGTGCAGCAAACTGAACAAGTCCTGTAGCAGACCGTACTGCTGGGCGAGGTAAGCTCTCCCCACACCCGAACCACTTAATGCTGATACCATGGAAACCAATTCAAAACAGAACATATCACTGGATCTGAAACATATACAGTATGCGATAAATTTGTATTATCCCTCTGTTCGGACAGATATTATTTAGCTTAAATTTTATTTATTTTACAACGACTGCGAAGCAAGTTCTAACAACTTATATTAACCCTTTCCTTCATAGAGATTTAGGTTAATATACTGTTATATCTCCATACAAACAGCAGCCAGAGGAAACCGGAGTACCTGGAGAAAACCCACCTGTCCGAACTAGCGACCATTGTACCATCTCACATACGTTCCTGTCCGAGGATCGAACCTGGGTTGCATTGGTGAGAAGCAAGCACACTAATCACTGTGCTAATCGGACAGCCGAAATTATTTATGATTAAGAGTGCCATTTTGTATCCATCATGAAATTAAACTATTATGTCATTTAAGATTTAACTCTGTCTTGAGGAGTAAGTATGGACTACACGAGTTACACAGTAAACTTACTTGAGGTCGTGTTGTGCCTCTATCTTGAGGAGCAAGGATGCATGAGGTACACAGTAAACTTACTTGAGGTCGTGTTGTGCCTCTATCTTGAGGAGCAAGGATGTATGAGGTACACAGTAAACTTACTTGAGGTAGTGTTGTGTCTCTGCCTTGAGGAGCAAGGATGTATGAAGTACACAGTAAACTTACTTGAGGTCGTGTTGTGCCTCTATCTTGAGGAGCAAGGATGTATGAGGTACACAGTAAACTTACTTGAGGTCGTGTTGTGCCTCTATCTTGAGGAGCAAGGATGTATGAGGTACACAGTAAACTTACTTGAGGTCGTGTTGTGCCTCTATCTTGAGGAGCAAGGATGTATGAGGTACACAGTAAACTTACTTGAGGTCGTGTTGTGCCTCTATCTTGAGGAGCAAGGATGTATGAGGTACACAGTAAACTTACTTGAGGTCGTGTTGTGCCTCTATCTTGAGGAGCAAGGATGTATGAGGTACACAGTAAACTTACTTGAGGTCGTGTTGTGCCTCTATCTTGAGGAGCAAGGATGTATGAGGTACACAGTAAACTTACTTGAGGTCGTGTTGTGCCTCTATCTTGAGGAGCAAGGATGCCTCCCACTCGTCTCGTACACGCACTGTTTCCTTCTTGATGCCTTGTACAATGTGGGAACAAACCTGTACGCAAACAATTACGAGTGAGCTAATGTGAATATTCTTTATAAAGTACAGTAAAGTGTTTGTTTATTATAGTGTCACCTCTATTGAAAGGGCCAGCCATTTCTGACTTATGAGACACCTCTTATGGACATCAGTACTTCCTGAATTCTACTCTTGAAGGTCAGGTGCCTGGCTGATAGGCAATCGGTAACCATTATTTAACTAGCTGACGGCTCACAAACCGGCCATATCAGAATGAACCCCTGACGAGGTTCGAACCTTCGACCTCCCACTCCGTAACCACTAGGCAACAGTATTTATATTAGAGTCTCACAAATAGATACGGTTATATCATAATTTTTCTAAATGATGCAGGCCGACACGAGTGTATAGGAGGTCAGGAAACTTCTCAAATCACAAGTGTTCTGATTGGTTGTGTTTGAGATTTACTCTTGGCTCAACCAGTCAGAAGCCTTTGGAGAAAACGTTTTATAACCTCCAAGTCAGGTGCTCATCCAGGCATTATTAGTTTATACAAATTTAATTTAGCTCGATTGCGAAACAAGTATTTACAACATTAGAGAGATCATTCTCGAGACATCGTTCCCGATGTAATCCATTGCAATGAGGGGTTCTCGAGACCTCGTTCCCGATGTAATCCATTGCAATGAGGGAGAGAGAAGAGGCAGTGTGGAATTTAAGTGCCTTGCCTAAGGACACAATCATAATAGCTACAGCTGGGCGCAAACTCTGGACATCTCACACCTTAAGTGAATGCGTTACACTGCGTTATCACGACTTGTTTCAGGCAAGGGGGAGCACATTGGCTGAACTACCGACATTCAACAAGCCAGCTGGATAGCTTCCTCACTTGAGTTAATCTGATCCCAGTACGGCTCATACCCACAGTGACTTGTGGAGGCTAGTGAGTGTCAATCTACAACTTTAACCACTCAGCAACTGAGGCTGTTCTATATGAGTAAATGCAGTGTGAACGACCAGTGACAGAGAGAACTTTGAGAATGAGCACAATAGACAATCGTTATTTTCTAACTGAGTCCGTTCTATACGAGTAAATGCAGTGTGAACGACCAGTGACAGAGAGAACTTTGAGAATGAGCACAATAGACAATCGTTATTTTCTAACTGAGTCCGTTCTATACGAGTAAATGCAGTGTGAACGACCAGTGACAGAGAGAACTTTGAGAATGAGCACAATAGACAATCGTTATTTTCTAACTGAGTCCGTTCTATACGAGTAAATGCAGTGTGAACGACCAGTGACAGAGAGAACTTTGAGAATGAGCACAATAGACAATCGTTATTTTCTAACCTGTTTCTGTAAATGTGAAAGTTTTCCACTACGACTGAATAGAATTCCGACCATGTGTTCTTTGAGGTCTGGGTCGCTGTCCAACTGATCCCACGTGTCTGGCGTCTTCTTGTTGTCCAACTTGTCAATGAGTCTACCAAACACCTGTATCACATAATTACAAGACTAAATACAGTGAAACCTCTCAAAAACAACAACACCTCTAAACTGGAATTCCCTCCAAACCAAATAAATTTCTTGGAATTTTTCCTTTCCTTGTTCGTTGTACATAAACCTCTGTATACCAGAACACCTCTTTTCTTAATACCAAACAGATTTTATTATAAATACAGTCAAACTTCGTTGTCTCAAACTCGACGGGTCTGTGAGTAATGGTTCGAGTCATGGGAGGTTCGTGTCAAGGGTAATTGTGTGGGTTGACCCATAATATTGATAAATTGGATTGTGTTTTGGTAGCTTACTGTTATATACTGGTTTATGCAATACATCCAATATGTCCTTCTCACGTGGTTTGATAAGAATCCATGTTTATACGAATGTGTTTCATAATAATAGACAACATTTTTAAGTTCTTATATTTATTTGGTTATATACATGTTATGCAGTGGTTTAAATGATTAATCTACATAATACTCAGGTAGTTTTATATATTCTAAAAATAGAATGTGTCAGTTACCGGTAGATACATGCCATGTACAGTGATTTAACACAAATGAAATGTCGTAGCTTGGCATCTTTAACTCAATAAGTGTGTAATATGTTTGTTCTATACATAATTACGTTAAATACCAATTTAAACATGGATAAAAAAGCCGCCGTGATTGAAACCCAGTCACAATAGAATAGAATAGTAATTGCCAATCTCACGACATGTAAATTATCGATTGTTTGGCACGCGGACCTGGACACTCGGCCAATTGTGTTCAACACAAAGGTGTTAATTTAAGTACTAATTGATTTCATGGGACCAGTGTTCTGGTTCGAGAGTTCCAGTCATCCGTGTTCGAGTCATCGAAGGTAGAATATGCATTATATAGAGATTATCGCCGGGACCTGACGACATGTTCGCGCCAACGGTGGTGTTCGAGCCAACCGAGTTCGAGGCAATGAAGTTCGACTGTATGTCCATTTTTAATTGCAATTTACCTCTGTAAACCAAACACTAACTTGTCTAGATCAAATATGAAACTGACTATATTCTATTAAACATACAACTTTCAGCTAATTGTTCAGAATAATGTATTGTACACTTAAAATGAATCAGTTCTTTACAAACTGCCAAACTATAAACTTATATCTTGGCCTCCTAAGCATTTCAGAGTTGAATTGTTAATTTTAAGGAGAAATCTACCCCACTATGAAAACCCCTCTAAACCCGTCAAACCATGCGCTCTGTAAACTAGCGACAATTACTCACTGTGTAGAACTAGTGACAGTTACTCACTGTGTAGAACTAGTGCCAGTTACTCACTCTGTAGAACTAGCGACAGTTACTCACTCTGTAGAACTAGTGACAGCTACTTACTCTGTAGAACTAGCGACAGTTACTCACTCTGTAGAACTAGTGACAGTTACTCACTCTGTAGAACAATGACAGTTACTCACTGTGTAGAACTAGTGACAGTTACTCACTCTGTAGAACTAGCGACAGTTACTCACTCTGTAGAACTAGTGACAGTTACTCACTGTGTAGAACTAGCGACAGTTACTCACTGTGTAGAACTAGTGACAATTACTCACTCTGTAGAACAATGACAGTTACTCACTCTGTAGAACTAGCAACAGTTACTCACTCTGTAGAACTAGCGACAGTTACTCACTGTGTAGAACCAGTGACAGTTACTCACTGTGTAGAACTAGGGACAATTACTCACTCTGTAGAACTAGCGACAGTTACTCACTATGTAGAACTAGTGACAGTTACTCACTGTGTAGAACTAGCAACAGTTACTCACTCTGTAGAACTAGCGACAGTTACTCACTGTGTAGAACTAGCAGTAGTTACTCACTCTGTAGAACTAGTGACAGTTACTCACTGTGTAGAACTAGTGACAGTTACTCACTGTGTAGAACTAGTGACAGTTACTCACTGTGTAGAACTAGTGACAGTTACTCACTCTGTAGAACTAGCGACAATTACTCACTCTGTAGAACTAGTGACAGTTACTCACTCTGTAGAACAATGACAGTTACTCACTCTGTAGAACTAGTGACAATTACTTACTCTGTAGAACAATGACAGTTACTCACTCTGTAGAACTAGCAACAGTTACTCACTATGTAGAACTAGTGACAGTTACTCACTGTGTAGAACTAGTGACAATTACTTACTCTGTAGAACAATGACAGTTACTCACTCTGTAGAACTAGCAACAGTTACTCACTGTGTAGAACTAGCGACAGTTACTCACTGTGTAGAACTAGTGACAGTTACTCACTGTGTAGAACTAGGGACAATTACTCACTCTGTAGAACTAGCGACAGTTACTCACTCTGTAGAACTAGTGACAGTTACTCACTGTGTAGAACTAGCGACAGTTACTCACTGTGTAGAACTAGCAACAGTTACTCACTATGTAGAACTAGTGACAGTTACTCACTGTGTAGAACTAGTGACAGTTACTCACTGTGTAGAACTAGTGACAGTTACTCACTGTGCAGAACTAGCGACAGTTACTCACTGTGTAGAACTAGTGACAGTTACTCATTCTGTAGAACTAGCAACAGTTACTCACTGTGTAGAACTAGCGACAGTTACTCACTCTGCAGAACTAGCGACAATTACTCACTCTGTAGAACTAGCGACAGTTACTCACTGTGTAGAACTAGCGACAGTTACTCACTCTGTAGAACAATGACAGATACTCACTGTGTAGAACTAGCGACAGTTACTCACTCTGTAGAACTAGTGACAGTTACTCACTGTGTAGAACTAGTGACAGTTACTCAATGTGTAGAACTAGCGACAGTTACTCACTGTGTAGAACTAGTGACAGTTACTCACTCTGTAGAACAATGACAGTTACTCACTCTGTAGAACTAGCGGCAGTTACTCACTGTGTAGAACTAGTGACAATTACTCACTGTGTAGAACTATTGACAGCTACTCACTGTGTAGAACTAGTGACAGTTACTCACTGTGTAGAACTATTGACAGCTACTCACTGTGTAGAACTAGTGACAGTTACTCACTCTGTAGAACTAGTGGCAGTTACTCACTGTGTAGAACTAGCGACAGTTACTCACTCTGTAGAACTAGTGACAGTTACTCACTCTGTAGAACAATGACAGATACTCACTGTGTAGAACTAGTGACAGTTACTCAATGTGTAGAACTAGCGACAGTTACTCACTCTGTAGAACTAGCGACAGATACTCACTGTGTAGAACTAGCAACAGTTACTCACTCTGTAGAACTAGCAACAGTTACTCACTCTGTAGAACTAGTGACAGCTACTCACTCTGTAGAACTAGCGACAGTTACTCACTGTGTAGAACTAGCGACAGTTACTCACTGTGTAGAACTAGCGACAGTTACTCACTGTGTAGAACTAGCGACAGTTACTCACTGTGTAGAACTAGCGACAGTTACTCACTGTGTAGAACTAGCGACAGTTACTCACTCTGTAGAACTAGCGACAGTTACTCACTCTGTAGAACTAGCGACAGTTACTCACTCTGTAGAACTAGCGACAGTTACTCACTCTGTAGAACTAGTGACAGTTACTCACTGTGTAGAACTAGCGACAGTTACTCACTCTGTAGAACTAGCGACAGTTACTCACTCTGTAGAACTAGCGACAGTTACTCACTCTGTAGAACTAGCGACAGTTACTCACTCTGTAGAACTAGTGACAGTTACTCACTGTGTAGAACTAGCGACAGTTACTCACTGTGTAGAACTAGCGACAGTTACTCACTGTGTAGAACTAGCGACAGTTACTCACTGTGTAGAACTAGCGACAGTTACTCACTGTGTAGAACTAGTGAGAGTTACTCACTGTGTAGAACTAGTGAGAGTTACTCACTGTGTAGAACTAGTGACAGTTACTCACTGTGTAGAACTAGCGACAGTTACTCACTGTGTAGAACTAGCGACAGTTACTCACTCTGTAGAACTAGCGACAGTTACTCACTCTGTAGAACTAGCGACAGTTACTCACTGTGTAGAACTAGCGACAGTTACCTACTCTGTAGAACTAGCGACAGTTACTCACTCTGTAGAACTAGCGACAGTTACTCACTCTGTAGAACTAGCAACAGTTACTCACTCTGTAGAACTAGCGACAGTTACTCACTCTGTAGAACAATGACAGTTACTCACTGTGTAGAACTAGCGACAATTATTCACTGTGTAGAACTAGTGACAGTTACTCACTGTGTAGAACTAGCGACAGTTACTCACTGTGTAGAACTAGCGACAGTTACTCACTCTGTAGAACTAGCGACAGTTACTCACTGTGTAGAACTAGCGACAGTTACTCACTGTGTAGAACTAGCGACAGTTACTCACTGTGTAGAACTAGTGACAGTTACTCACTCTGTAGAACTAGCGACAGTTACTCACTGTGTAGAACTAACGACAGTTACTCACTCTGCAGAACTAGCGACAATTACTCACTCTGTAGAACTAGCGACAGTTACTCACTGTGTAGAACTAGCGACAGTTACTCACTCTGTAGAACAATGACAGATACTCACTGTGTAGAACTAGCGACAGTTACTCACTCTGTAGAACTAGTGACAGTTACTCACTGTGTAGAACTAGTGACAGTTACTCAATGTGTAGAACTAGCGACAGTTACTCACTCTGTAGAACAATGACAGTTACTCACTCTGTAGAACTAGCGACAGTTACTCACTGTGTAGAACTAGTGACAGTTACTCACTGTGTAGAACTATTGACAGCTACTCACTGTGTAGAACTAGTGACAGTTACTCACTGTGTAGAACTATTGACAGCTACTCACTGTGTAGAACTAGTGACAGTTACTCACTCTGTAGAGAACTAGTGAGAGTTACTCACTGTGTAGAACTAGTGACAGTTACTCACTCTGTAGAACTAGCGACAGTTACTCACTGTGTAGAACTAACGACAGTTACTCACTCTGCAGAACTAGCGACAATTACTCACTCTGTAGAACTAGCGACAGTTACTCACTGTGTAGAACTAGCGACAGTTACTCACTCTGTAGAACAATGACAGATACTCACTGTGTAGAACTAGCGACAGTTACTCACTGTGTAGAACTAGTGACAGTTACTCAATGTGTAGAACTAGCGACAGTTACTCACTCTGTAGAACTAGCGACAGTTACTCACTGTGTAGAACTAGCGACAATTACTCACTGTGTAGAACTAGTGACAGTTACTCACTCTGTAGAACTAGCGACAGTTACTCACTGTGTAGAACTAGGGACAATTATTCACTCTATAGAACTAGCGACAATTACTCACTGTGTAGAACTAGCGACAGTTACTCACTCTGTAGAACTAGCGACAGTTACTCACTGTGTAGAACTAGCGACAGTTACTCACTCTGTAGAACTAGCGACTGTTACTCACTCTGTAGAACTAGCGACAGTTACTCACTGTGTAGAACTAGCGACAGATACTCACTCTGTAGAACTAGCAACAGTTACTCACTCTGTAGAACTAGCGACTGTTACTCACTCTGTAGAACTAGCAACAGTTACTCACTCTGTAGAACTAGCGACAGTTACTCACTGTGTAGAACTAGTGACAGTTACTCACTGTGTAGAACTAGCGACAGTTACTCACTGTGTAGAACTAGCGACAATTACTCACTCTGTAGAACTAGCGACAATTACTCACTCTGTAGAACTAGCGACAATTACTCACTGTGTAGAACTAGCGACAGTTACTCACTGTGTAGAACTAGTGACAGTTACTCACTGTGTAGAACTAGTGACAGTTACTCACTGTGTAGAACTAGTGACAGTTACTCACTGTGTAGAACTAGCGACAGTTACTCACTGTGTAGAACTACCGACAGTTACACACTGTGTAGAACTAGCGACAGATACTCACTGTGTAGAACTAGTGACAGTTACACACTCTGTAGAACTAGCGACAGTTACTCACTGTGTAGAACTAGTGACAGTTACTCACTGTGTAGAACTAGTGACAGTTACTCACTGTGTAGAACTAGCGAAAGTTACTCACTGTGTAGAACTAGCGACAGTTACTCACTGTGTAGAACTAGCGACAGTTACTCACTGTGTAGAACTAGTGACAGTTACTCACTGTGTAGAACTAGTGACAGTTACTCACTGTGTAGAACTAGCGAAAGTTACTCACTGTGTAGAACTAGCGACAGTTACTCACTGTGTAGAACTAGCGACAGTTACTCACTGTGTAGAACTAGTGACAGTTACTCACTGTGTAGAACTAGCGACAGTTACTCACTCTGTAGAACTAGCGACTGTTACTCACTGTGTAGAACTAGCGACAGTTACTCACTCTGTAGAACTAGCGACTGTTACTCACTCTGTAGAACTAGCGACAGTTACTCACTCTGTAGAACTAGCGACAGTTACTAACTCTGTAGAACTAGCGACAGTTACTCACTCTGTAGAACTAGCGACAGTTACTCACTCTGTAGAACTAGTGACAGTTACTTACTTTGTAGAACTAGCGACAGCTACTCACTCTGTAGAACTAGCGACAGTTACTCACTGTGTAGAACTAGCGACAGTTACTCACTGTGTAGAACTAGTGAGAGTTACTCACTGTGTAGAACTAGTGACAGTTACTCACTGTGTAGAACTAGCGACAGTTACTCACTGTGTAGAACTAGCGACAGTTACTCACTGTGTAGAACTAGTGACAGTTACTCACTGTGTAGAACTAGCGACAGTTACTCACTCTGTAGAACTAGTGACAGTTACTCACTGTGTAGAACTAGCGACAGTTACTCACTGTGTAGAACTAGCGACAGTTACTCACTCTGTAGAACTAGCGACAGTTACCTACTCTGTAGAACTAGCGACAGTTACTCACTCTGTAGAACTAGCAACAGTTACTCACTCTGTAGAACTAGCGACAGTTACTCACTCTGTAGAACAATGACAGTTACTCACTGTGTAGAACTAGCGATAATTACTCACTGTGTAGAACTGGTGACAGTTACTCACTGTGTAGAACTAGCGACAGTTACTCACTGTGTAGAACTAGCGACAGTTACTCACTGTGTAGAACTAGCGACAGTTACTCACTGTGTAGAACTAGCGACAGTTACTCACTGTGTAGAACTAGCGACAGTTACTCACTCTGTAGAACTAGCGACAGTTACTCACTCTGTAGAACTAGCGACAGTTACTCACTCTGTAGAACTAGCGACAGTTACTCACTCTGTAGAACTAGCGACAGTTACTCACTCTGTAGAACTAGCGACAATTACTCACTCTGTAGAACTAGCGACAGTTACTCATTCTCTCTCCAGACACCAGAGGCATAAAAAGATAAACTAAAATAATCACCTGAGATGTTAGAAGTCGGAAAACCTTGAGCGTCTCAGCCTCACAGTTTATCTGTTGTATCTGGGCAGAACTCTTTTTCACTGGCATCTCTATTTTATCGCCGAGCACCTTGACCTGACGGACCCGAAGGCTGTGATCTGGCCCGCGCAAGGACAGCTGGATACACTTGCAGTCTTCCTCTGCAATAGGGCAGTTGATCCACCCGATGTGTCTTGTGTCTACCTCTGACTGGAAGATCTTCTTCATGTCCTCTATGGCCGTGCCGGCGTTGAACGTGATATTAGATACTTTACTCTATAACAAAAGTACAAAATTCAGCCATTTAATTCACAGGCTAGATGGTCGACGTTTGTTGACACTGTAATTAATAGACAGGCTATAATCCACAATATAATAAACCTACCATGTTTCATTTGCAATTCACAGTGTTCATCATTTAACAAGGAGATATAACTACCCACAGCCAACACTCTCTTTGTTTTTGGGTTTAACCCTTTCAACATTACAGGCCTCTAAATAGACTTACAAAAAGTGTAGATCCAGATGATCACCGCTCGTGATGAGCCGTCTCATCAGGATCTGCACTTTTTGCCAGTAATAATTATTACTATTTTTAGATAAAATTACCCAGTTTGATAAATGAACTGGTCCAAAGGTCATTTTCTTATTAATTTATTGGTCTAAAAATATCATGCACCAGTCCATGTCAGTTACTTGGTGTTGAATGGGTTAAATACACCAGTCCATGTCAGTTACTTGGTGTTGAATGGGTTAAATACACCAGTCCATGTCAGTTACTTGGTGTTGAATGGGTTAAATACACCAGTCCATGTCAGTTACTTGAGGTTGATTGGGTTAAATACACCAGTCCATGTCAGTTACTTGGTGTTGAATGGGTTAAATACACCAGTCCATGTCAGTTACTTGGTGTTGAATGGGTTAAATACACCAGTCCATGTCAGTTACTTGGGGTTGAATGGGTTAAATACACCAGTCCATGTCAGTTACTTGGTGTTGAATGGGTTAAATACACCAGTCCATGTCAGTTACTTGGGGTTGAATGGGTTAAATACATCAGTCCATGTCAGTTACTTGGTGTTGAATGGGTTAAATACACCAGTCCATGTCAGTTACTTGGTGTTGAATGGGTTAAAGTAACAGCTTATGTCATATGGCGACTCTCCAGCTATTATTAGTTAAACTTTATTTATCCTACAGCGAAGCAAGTTTTAACACCTTATGTTAATAGTTTATACAAATTTATTTTAGCTCGATTGCGAAACAAGTTCTTTCAACTTATATTAATCACTCTCGAGACCTCATTCCTGATGGAATCCATCGCCATGAAGGAGAGAAGAGGCAATGTGGAATTTAAATGCCTTGCCTAAGGGCACAATCGTAACGGCTCCAGCGGGGATCGAACTCCGGACCTTTCGCACCTGAAGCGAACGTGCATCCACTGCGCTATCACGACTTCCACCTTATGTTAATCACTCTCGTTGGCGCGGATGAAAGCATATATGTGGTCATTCGTGTGGGAGGAAACCCGAGTACCCGGAGAAAACCCACCTGTCCGATCTGGCGACCACCGTACCATCTCACATACTTCCCGGTCCGAGGATAGAACCCGGTTAGCTTTGGTGAGAAGCGAGTGCACTAACCACTGCACTAATCGGACAGCCAAATGCTTAAATAACATACTGCAGGTGAGAAACACTACATTGCATGCTTGTGAAACTAATATGAAACAGAAATAAGTACCCCGAGGTCCCTGGTATTGTCTACATGTACGTATATTATCCTCGGGTTGGCCTGGCCCTGACAAGTTATGGTGATTGTCTTCAGCTTGTTACGATCTTCATCACCACTCTCCCAGAATGTCTCCGTAGAATTATCTGTTTAAATCAAAATGTAACACCATTAAAGGTATGGATATACACACATTAACCATCTTATAGACCAATTAACCATCTTATAGACCAATTAACCATCTTATAGACCAATTAACAACTTATAGACCATTTAGTATATCACAGACCAATTAGCATCTTATAGAACATTTAGTATATCATAGACCAATTAGCATCTTATAGAACATTTAGTATATCATAGACCGGTTAGGATCTTATAGACCATTTAGTATATCATAGACCAATTAGGATCTTATAGACCAATTAGAATCGTATAGATCATTTAGTATATCATAGACCAATTAGGATCGCATAGACCATTTAGAATATCACAGACCAATTAGGATCGTATAGACCATTTAGTATATCATAGACCAATTAGGATCGTATAAACCATTTAGAATATCACAGACCAATTAGGATCGTATAGACCATTTAGTATATCATAGACCAATTAGGATCGTATAGACCATTTAGTATATCATAGACCAATTAGGATATAATAGACCAATTAGTATATCATAGAGCAATTAGGATCTTATAAATCATTCAGTATATCATAGACTGATTAGGATCTTATAGACCAATTAGTATATCATAGAGCAATTAGCATCTTATAGAACATTTAGTATATCATAGACCAATTAGCATCTTATAGAACATTTAGTATATCATAGACCAATTAGGATCGCATAGACCATTTAGAATATCACAGACCAATTAGGATCGTATAGACCATTTAGTATATCATAGACCAATTAGGATCGTATAAACCATTTAGAATATCACAGACCAATTAGGATCGTATAGACCATTTAGTATATCATAGACCAATTAGGATCGTATAGACCATTTAGTATATCATAGACCAATTAGGATATAATAGACCAATTAGTATATCATAGAGCAATTAGGATCTTATAAATCATTCAGTATATCATAGACTGATTAGGATCTTATAGACCAATTAGTATATCATAGAGCAATTAGGATCTTATAAATCATTCAGTATATCATAGACTGATTAGGATCTTATAGACCATTTAGAATATCACAGACCAATTAGGATCGTATAGACCATTTAGTATATCATAGACCAATTAGGATCGTATAGACCATTTAGTATATCATAGACCAATTAGGATATAATAGACCATTTAGTATCCCATAGAGCAATTAGGATCTTATAAATCATTCAGTATATCATAGACTGATTAGGATCTTATAGACCAATTAGTATATCATAGAGCAATTAGGATCTTATAAATCATTCAGTATATCATAGACTGATTAGGATCTTATAGACCAATTAGTATATCATAGAGCAATTAGGATCTTATAAATCATTCAGTATATCATAGACTGATTAGGATCTTATAGACCAATTAGTATATCATAGACCAATTAGGATATCATAGACCAATTAGAATCTTATAGATCATTTAGTATATCATAGAGCAATTAGGATCTTATAAATCATTCAGTATATCATAGACTGATTAGGATCTTATAGACCAATTAGTATATCATAGAGCAATTAGGATCTTATAAATCATTTAGTATATCATAGAGCAATTAGGATCTTATAAATCATTCAGTATATCATAGACTGATTAGGATCTTATAGACCAATTAGTATATCATAGACCAATTAGGATATCATAGACCAATTATAATCTTATAGACCAATTAGTATATCATAGAGCAATTAGGATCTTATAAATCATTCAGTATATCATAGACTGATTAGGATCTTATAGACCAATTAGTATATCATAGACCAATTAGGATATCATAGACCAATTAGAATCTTATAGATCATTTAGTATATCATGTCCCGAGGTAGTACATTTGCTTCAGGTGCGAAAGGCCCAGAGTTTGATTACATGGTACAAGGCCTAGAATGGGCTTACTCTAATGGGTAAATGGGAGTTAGCATAGTTTACCTGTTAGACTAGCAATCATAGCTTGTCTACTGGAAGCTTTGATCTCAGCAGTTGGTGTGAGGTCCTTTAGGGATATCACTTTGTAAGGGGCCTGAAATACAGACAATGATGATGTGAATCATTAATATCAGTTAAAAAGATATTAGTACAAAATATGTGTACATATATTTGTTGATGATGCATAACGTATACCTTTAATGCTTATATTCTGTTAACTAATACAGTAAAACTCCTCTAATCTGGACCCCCCCCCTAACACGGACCCCATCTAATCTCACAATCTCTCTGTAATGGAATATCTCACAATCTCTCTGTAATGGAATATCTCACAATCTCTGTAATGGAATATCTCACAATCTCTCTGTAATGGAATATCTCACAATAGCTCTGTAATGGAATATCTCATAACCTCTGTAATGAATATCTCATAACCTCTGTAATGGAATATCTCACAATCTCTCTGGAATGGAATATCTCACAATCTCTCTGTAATGGAATATCTCACAATCTCTCTGTAATGGAATATCTCACAATCTCTCTGTAATGGAATATCTCACAATCTCTGTAATGGAATATCTCACAATCTCTCTGTAATGGATATCTCACAATCTCTCTGTAATGGAATATCTCACAATCTCTGTAATGGAATATCTCACAATCTCTCTGTAATGGATATCTCACAATCTCTCTGTAATGGAATATCTCACAATCTCTCTGTAATGGAATATCTCACAATCTCTCTGTAAGGAATATCTCACAATTTCTCTATAATGAAATATCTCACAATCTCTCTGTAATGGAATATCTCACAATCTCTGTAATGGATATCTCACAATCAGAGAAAAACTTCTCACCAATGCAAACCGGGTTCGATCCTCGGACCGGGAAGAATGTGAGATGGTACGGTGGTCGCCAGATCGGATAAGTGGGTTTTCTCCGATTCGCTCCCACGCGAAAGACCACATTTACGCTTTCATCCACGCCAACGAGAAGGATTAATAATATAAGTTGTTAAAACTTGCTTCGCAATCGTTGTAAAATAAATAAAGTTTAAACAAATAAAAATAAATAATGTTGCATAAATCTCACTTTCTGCGGTTCGGCATTAATCTCCTCTGCTAATTCATCGGATTTACTCAGTATTTGACTGATGTTGTTAAATACATGACTCTCGTGCAGGAACTGGTGGTCACATTGTCGGAACTTCATGCAAAAACATCGCAATGCCATTAACTGTAATAAAAAAACATCATGTTATCTACTAAATTATCGTAATTGTTTTTTAATTAACCCTTTCAGGCCAACAATACACTGTAGAGGATTTAAAACTGCAAGATTGACGAGTGTGTATCCTAATTATAGAAAGAATTGCATTAACACATGTACTGTTTTCTCTTAAAGCGACACTACATCGGTGAAATAAGCAGATTTCTACAGAATGTAATTTAAAACTATATATTTGTCACAGAATCAAATCTTTGAGACTGATCAGATTTAAATGATCTCTAAATGACAGAATCACACACTTTGAGTAGACTCCAATAATAAACAAATGTCAATTCAGGAGCGTGGCTGAACGTCATATGAAATCATACTTTCACTTTTGAGAATATGTAGACCTCAAAAACATAGTTTATGGATTGAAAGTTAGTGTTCGAATTATTTTCAATGCTAAAATACATAAAAAAAAAATTGCAATTAAATGTTGCTTTAATGTAAAAAAAAATTAAACTTTTGTTAAGAGAAATAGAATAGATTCTATAAATTAACATTGCATTGGCATCAGTTGGAATACATCCTGGAGAATCCCGTTTTTATGATATTACCCTGGGATATAATTACACAAAACTGAAATAATCTGCTATTATCAATATTTGAAACTAAACGACATATTTGAAATATTTGAAACTACTATAACGGCATATAATAAATAATGTAACGGCATATTTTGAAATATTTGAAACTAAACGCCATATTTGCAAATATCGTAATGAGACAAAATTAATATTCCCTTAAATAGAGCAGTGTCCTTTATGACGCCATTTATGGTCATCTAAACGCGACGTTCTAGCACCATTTAGCGCATTTGCATTGTTTTCTATCCTAAAAACACTTGAATAAGCCTAAAATAAAAATGATCGAATAATATTTAAAGTCTCTTTATGCATATGTTTTCTTCATTTGGAAAAATAATACTATCATGCTAACCTTAGTAAACCACTATTTACAGAGTTATTGGTGACTTTGTAAAAAAAAAAAGAGCCATAAAGGGAGGTAATTTACAAATGGGAATTTCACAAATGCCGGTTTGCTTGTGGTCTTA
This sequence comes from Archivesica marissinica, assembly GCA_014843695.1. Taxonomy (NCBI): domain Eukaryota; kingdom Metazoa; phylum Mollusca; class Bivalvia; order Venerida; family Vesicomyidae; genus Archivesica; species Archivesica marissinica. Next base: position 22,929,266 of record CM026391.1, on the reverse strand, counting down.
TTTTCCAAACTTACTTTTTACCGTAATAATTTATTATTGAAAAATGAAAATACAGTCAAACTTGTCTTAAGCAGCCACCCAAGGGATGCACAGAAAGTGGCTGATTCTCACAGGTGGCCGCCTAATAAAGGTATAATGTATAATAAATCAGCATATTGGGAATCTGGAAACTGGCTGCTTAATACATGTTGGCTGCTTAATACAGGTTGGCTGCTTAATGGAGGTGACCACTAACACAGGTTTGACTGTATAAGACAATAATCACAATATCTAATCATCCTCTCCTTACAATATCATGTAAACACATAAAGGGCCTGAACACAGAAAGCTATTATTACAATATCTCGGTGTGCAGCACACTCTAAGCAAACACATATTGGGGCTTTAAGATATAAATGATTTATTATTGCAGTGAAAAGCACAAGACAGGATTGGTTCTGGGTCTCACTATGGGTAGTTATGACATCGGAACTGCTTAGATCAATCTCGGAACCCAATATCACGTAAACACATAAAGGGCTTTAACTTATGAACACAGAAAGCTATTATTACCACTCGTGGCTAGCCTCACTCATGATAATAATGCTTTCGTGGAAGTCGTGATAGCGCAGTGGATGCACGTTCGCTTCAGGTGCGAAAGGTCCGGAGTTTGAGCCCCGCTGGAGCCGTTACGATTGTGGCCTTAGGCAAGGCATTTAAATTCCACGTTGCCTCTTCTCTCTCCCTCATGGCGATGGATTCCATCAGGAATGAGGTCTCGAGAGTGATTAATATAAGTTGAAATAACTTGTTTCTCAATCGAGCTAAAATAAATTTGTATAAACTAATAATGCTTTCAATGTTCATTCGGTAAAATATAATTTGATCATTCACTGAAACAAAATATCCTCAGATTGTTACAGCAGCTAGAATGCAAACATTTAGCTAGAAGATAAGAAACACTAACCTGTATGACAGTACCTACAGGCAGAGACATCGTAACGTCTGCTATAGACTGTAGTAGGGCATGAAATGTCTCGGGTAATGGGTCGACAGCCTTACCAGCAATAGAAATATCCGACATGGGATGGTCACACAATGGAACTTCCTACAATATAACAAACATGGCACGGTCACACAATGGAACCTCGTACAATATATCAAACATGGCACGGTCAATCACTGGAACCTCGTACAATATATCAAACATGGTACGGTCACACAATGGAACTTTCTACAATATATCAAACATGGGACAGTCAATCACTGGAACCTCGTACAATATATCAAACATGGCACGGTCACACAATGGAACCTCGTACAATATATCAACCATGGCACGGTCACACAATGGAACCTCGTACAATATATCAAACATGGCACGGTCACACAATGGAACCTCGTACAATATATCAAACATGGCACGGTCACACAATGGAACATCCTACAATATATCAAACATGGGACGTCAATCACTTGAACCTCCTACAATATATCAAACATGGGACGCCAATCACTGGAACCTCCTACAATATATCAAACATGGTATGGTCAATCACTGGAACCGTATACAATATATCAAACATGGGATGGTCACACAATGGAACCTCATACAATATATCAAACATGACACAGTCACACAATGGAACCTCATACAATATATCAAACATGGCACAGTCACACAATGGAACCTCATACAATATGTCAAACATGGGATGGTCACACAATGGAACTTCCTACAATATATCAAACATGGCACAGTCACACAATGGAACCTCATACAATATATCAAACATGGCACAGTCACACAATGGAACTTCCTACAAAATATCAAACATGGGATGGTCACACAAGGGAACCACATACAATATATGAATACTTCAACACATAGATAATTGTTTGAATCCTCATACAAGTACAAGAATATTTTAACTGTAGATAATTATCTGATCCTTGATCAAAGTTACATATATATTAATTGAGGTAGTATTAAGTTACATATATATTAATTGAGGTAGTATTAAGTTACATATATATTAATTAAGGTAGTATTAAGTTACATATATATTTATGGTGGTAGTATTAAGTTACATATATATATTAATTGAGGTAGTATTAAGTTACATATATATTTATGGTGGTAGTATTAAGTTACATATATATTTATGGTGGTAGTATTAAGTTACATATATATTTATTGAGGTAATATTAAGTTACATATATATTAATTGAGGTAGTATTAAGTTACATATATATTTATGGTGGTAGTATTAAGTTACATATATATTTATTGAGGTAATATTAAGTTACATATATATTAATTGAGGTAGTATTAAGTTACATATATATTTATGGTGGTAGTATTAAGTTACATATATATTTATTGAGGTAATATTAAGTTACATATATATTAATTGAGGTAGTATTAAGTTACATATATATTTATGGTGGTAGTATTAAGTTACATATATATTTATTGAGGTAATATTAAGTTACATATATATTAATTGAGGTAGTATTAAGTTACATATATATTTATGGTGGTAGTATTAAGTTACATATATATTTATTGAGGTAATATTAAGTTACATATATATTAATTGAGGTAGTATTAAGTTACATATATATTTATGGTGGTAGTATTAAGTTACATATATATTTATGGTGGTAGTATTAAGTTACATATGTGGTAGTATTAAGTTACATATATATTTATTGTGGTAGTATTAAGTTACATATGTGGTAGTATTAAGTTACATATATATTTATGGTGGTAGTATTAAGTTACATATGTGGTAGTATTAAGTTACATATATATTTATGGTGGTAGTATTAAGTAACATATATAGTTATTGTGGTAGTATTAAGTTTAAGCTCTTGTTATAATGATGTTGATACCTCCTGATCTTTCTTTGGTTCCTTCACAACTGGTTCATTCTTCTGTCCTTCCTTCACCTCCTCCGGACCTTCCTCTATCTCCTCATCACCTGGACCCAATGCTGACACAAAGAACCACAGGAGGTCGTGGATACATATAGACTGTGTGACCATTCGTAACAACCAGTTCATTGCCTACAAACAAGTACAGAGATAGAGAATGACATGAATAACCACAGGAGGTTGTGGATACATACACAAAGAATCACAGGAGGTTGTAGATAAATACACACAGAACCACAGGAGGTTGTGGATAAATACACAGAGGCACAGGAGGTTGTGGATACATACACAAAGAAGCACATGAGGTTGTAGATAAATACACAAAGAACCACAGGAGGTTGTAGATAAATACACACAGAACCACAGGAGGTTGTAGATAAATACACAAAGAACCGCAGGAGGTTGTAGATAAATACACACAGAACCACAGGAGGTTGTGGATAAATACACAAAGAACCACAGGAGGTTGTGGATACATACACAAAGAACCACAGGAGGTTGTGGATACATACACAAAGAAGCACAGGAGGTTGTAGATAAATACACAAAGAACCACAGGAGGTTGTGGATAAATACACAAAGAACCACAGGAGGTTGTGGATAAATACACAAAGAACCGCAGGAGGTTGTAGATAAATACACAAAGAACCGCAGGAGGTTGTGGATACATACACAAAGAAGCACAGGAGGTTGTAGATAAATACACAAAGAACCACAGGAGGTTGTGGATAAATACACAAAGAACTGCAGGAGATTGTAGATAAATACACAAAGAACCGCAGGAGGTTGTGGATACATACACAAAGAAGCACAGGAGGTTGTAGATAAATATACAAAGAACCACAGGAGGTTGTGGATAAATACACAAAGAACCGCAGGAGGTTGTAGATAAATACACAAAGAACCGCAGGAGGTTGTGGATACATACACAAAGAAGCACAGGAGGTTGTAGATAAATATACAAAGAACCACAGGAGGTTGTGGATACATAGAGACTGTGTGACACTATGTAACAAGCCATACATCGCTTATAAGCAAGTTGCCAAAATCATACAGTTACCTGCAAAGCATATACACGACATGCAGCTTTCCTCAGTGCCTGTCTCATGGCCAGCTGTAGACCATCCAAGTCATGCCTCTGTACAATGAATGCCATCACGGGGCGGTTGAGGGCTCTCTCCTGGTTATTCATGGGCATTCCAGCAGCATGAGCTTTGTCTACAGAGTTAATCAACTTGCTCATAGCCGCTGATGGATGCTTTAACAATGTACCGCCATCTATAAAACACATTTATCTGTTACACATACTGATCTTGGGTTTTGGGTATTATATATTATCACATTTACGTGAGCATTCATACAGTTATTTTAAAATCCATCAAGTTACCCAAGAATTTATAGTCATTTTAAAATTCATCAAGTTACCCAAGAATTTATAGTCATTTTAAAATCCATTACCTTACCTAAGCATTTATAGTTATTTTAATACCATCACGTTACCTGGGCGTTTATACAGTTATTTTAATACCATCACGTTACCTGGGCGTTTATACAGTTATTTTAATACCCATCACGTTACCTGGGCATTTATACAGTTATTTTAATACCATCATGTTACCTGGACATTTATACAGTTATTTTAATACCCATCACGTTACCTGGGCATTTATATAGTTATTTTAATACCCATCATGTTACCTGGGCATTTATACAGTTATTTTAATACCCATCACGTTACCTGGACATTTATACAGTTATTTTAATACCCATCACGTTACCAGGGCATTTATATAGTTATTTTAATACCCATCACATTACCTGGGCATTTATACAGTTATTTTAATACCCATCATGTTACCTGGACATTTATAGTTATTTTAATACCCATCACGTTACCTGGGCATTAATAGTTATTTTAATACCCATCACATTACCTGGGCATTAATAGTTATTTTAATACCCATCACGTTACCTGGGCATTAATAGTTATTTTAATACCCATCACATTACCTGGGCATTAATAGTTATTTTAATACCCATCACGTTACCTGGGCATTTATAGTTATTTTAATACCCATCACGTTACCTGGGCATTAATAGTTATTTTAATACCCATCACATTACCTGGGCATTAATAGTTATTTTAATACCAATCACGTTACCTGTGCATTAATAGTTATTTTAATACCCATCACTTTAACTGGACATTTATACAGTTATTTTAATACCCATCACGTTACCTGGGCATTTGTACAGTTATTTTAATACCCATCACGTTACCTGGACATTTGTACAGTTATTTTAATACCCATCACGTTACCTGGACATTTGTACAGTTATTTTAATACCCATCATGTTACCTGGGCATTTATACAGTTATTTTCTGGGCCGTTCACACCTGAAGGCGAACGAGTTACCACTGTGCTATCACGACTTCCACATGTGATGGTGTGCTTCTTTATTTGTCAATGTATGTGGACTTGGTAATGGCCCCAAGAGGAGGGTTCTTCTATTGGGGGAAAGGGTATAATCAGGGTCACAATGTACAACTACCCCGAAAGAGGGACCATCTATGTTATTTATGTACCTCCTACACCACCACTATTATTTCTTCTGCGTGGTGAAAAGAGTCGGCCAAGGTTTTTATCTGCGTTCGCACCATCATCGTCAGAGACAATCTCCGATATACTACGTTGAAACGCACTCTTCTTGGAGCCCTCAGGATCTGACTCGGGACTCATAGTACCTGCACTATGCATACTCACATCCAGATGTCCTTCCTGTCAATACAACATAATAATCATGTTATACCTGATCAAATATATTTAGAGATATTTGACCCAGTTACACACTTAGCTAATTTTGAACAAAATGATGGGGTACTTGATCAAACTTTAGAACATCCAGTCCATTGGTTTTCAGATGTCAACATTGTGGCCTAACTGGTGGCATGCATGAGATAACTGATGACATGGATGAGGTAACCGATGGCATGGATGAGATAACTGATGGCATGGATGAGATAAAAACTGACGACATGCATGAGGTAACTGATGGCATGAATGAAGTAACTGATGGCATGGATGAGGTAACTGATGGCATGTATGAGGTAAGTGATGGCATGAATGAAGTAACTGATGGCATGGATGAGGTATCTGAAGGCATGGATGAGGTAACTGATGGCATGGATGAAGTAACTGATGGCATGCATGAGATAACTGATGGCATGGATGAGGTATCTGAAGGCATGGATGAGGTAACTGATGGCATGGATGAGATAACTGATAGCATGGATGTGGTAATTTATGTCATGTACGAGATCACAATGGATGATATGCATGAGGTAACTGATGGCATGGATGAGGTAACAGATGGCATGCATGAGGTAACAGATGGCATGCATGAGATAACTGATGGCATGGATGAGGTATCTGAAGGCATGGATGAGGTAACTGATGGCATGGATGAGATAACTGATGGCATGGATGAGATAACTGATGGCATGGATGAGATAACTGATGGCATGGATGAGATAACTGATGGCATGGATGAGGTATCTGAAGGCATGGATGAGGTAACTGATGGCATGGATGAGATAACTGATAGCATGGATGTGGTAATTTATGTCATGTATGAGATCACAATGGATGATATGCATGAGGTAACTGATGGCATGCATGAGGTAACAGATGGCATGCATGAGATAACTGATGGCATGGATGAGGTATCTGAAGGCATGGATGAGGTAACTGATGGCATGGATGAGGTAACTGATGGCATGGATGAGGTAACAGATGGCATGGATGAGATAACTGATGGCATGGATGAGATAACTGATGGCATGGATGAGGTAACTGATGGCATGGATGAGATAACTGATGGCATGGATGAGGTAACTGATGGCATGGATGAGATAACTGATGGCATGGATGAGATAACTGATGGCATGGATGTGGTAACTTATGGCATGTACGAGATAACAACTGATGATATGCATGAGGTAACTGATGATATGCATGAGGTAACTGATGGCATGCATGAGATAACTGATGGCATGGCTGAGATAACTGATGGCATGGATGAGGTAACTGATGGCATGGATGAGGTAACTGATGGCATGGATGAGGTAACTGATGATATGCATGAGGTAACTGATGATATGCATGAGGTAACTGATGGCATGCATGAGATAACTGATGGCATGGCTGAGATAACTGATGGCATTGATGAGGTAACTGATGGCATGGATGAGATAACTGATGGCATGAATGAGGTAACTGATGGCATGCATGAGGTAACTGATGGCATGGATGAAGTAACTGATGGCATGGATGAGGTAACTGATGGCATGGATGAGGTAACTGATGGCATGAATGAGGTAACTGATGGCATGGATGAGGTAACTGATGGCATGGATGAAGTAACTGATGGCATGGATGAGAAAACATAACCTCCTGGTAGATGTAATAAAGCAAAATTTACAAATCAATACATATTTCTTACCAATGGACTTGTAGGCAGCATACATGTAGACAATGGTCTGACATCCTTCCCCAGTGACCCTGACCTAGCGAGCGGACTGTGTCTAGGCTCTGTAGGAAGTCTGGGTCGGTAGGAGAGTGAATGTACCGGTCTACGCATGCTCATTGATCCGGATCGCACTCTCTCATCTGCATCAATATAAAACTCATCTGCAAATGCTGAGTCTGAACTTTGTGCACTCTGTCGAATCAAGAACTGAAAAGGAACTTGTGGGAATGGATTTAGATCCAGTCTGTATTCTTCAATAACGCTAGGTAAGAACAGTTCATGGTTGGGAGACACTTTCTTATGTGACTGCATTGGAAGTTGGAATCCTGACGCACTGGCAAGATCCAGTAAAAACATTGCATTATTCTTGAGGATTATGTGTGGTTCTAGCGGTAGCATTATATTCTGTTGTCTGGACAGTGTGTTCTTTTTCTTCCCTTTCTTATTTTTGTCTTTCTCTTTCTGAGCATGTCGTTTCTCTTTCAAGTACTTCTCCCGACATTTATCACAGATGAGGTACCAACTGCTGCCTCCGACGCCACCCTCCCCACAGTTCCCTGCCCAACCATCACAGAAGTTGCCACCACTGTTGTATCCCTTCCCACCCGCATGCTTACCACAGCCAGGATGGGCCTGTCTCATATGGTAGGTGACTGGGTGAGGAAACATTCCATTGCACAGCTCGCAGTTGGACTCCCTTTCTACACCTCCGCCGTAAACCCCCATTGCTATTGCCTCGGCAAAGATTCCCGCTCGACCCACCATCTGCTTCCCTTCTTTCTTCTTCTTACTCTTCTTCTCTTTATCTTTTTTCTCATCTTTCTTTTCTGGTTTTTTACTTTTAATTGCGATAGCAGGACTTGGATACACCAGCTCTTGAACTATCACACGAAGTGTTGCAGACGACAGTTCATCCCAGAAATAAACCAGATGCTGCAGTGTAGGTGGAAGCTGGGCTTCTTTTTCTATATAACCAGGTTTTTCTGGCAGAAGGAAATGTTCAACAGTTTTAGTGCATGTTTCTGACTTGTGTTTACCAGGTTCTTTTCTCTTTTCAGAGTCAGAATAATGGGTTTCTGGTTTATCGTCACCTTTGCTCTTCGTGTCAAGTTTGAATCTGACCCGAGGTTCATTGATGTTCTCTTTTTTCTTTGACTGATCCTTGCTGGAATCAGTAGCATGTCTTATTCTGGATTTCTCAGGCTGCTTTTTCGACTTGTTCAGCAAGGACATTTCCTTTGTGAGGTTTTGATTAAATTTTAAGAAAGATGCACAAGCCATGGCATCATGCACGATTCCTTCATGCCATAGGAAAGCAGCAAATACTGCACGAAGAGTTTCAGCAACTGACGGTGACATGGCTTCCTTTACATAATGTTTGGGTCGGTCCATCACCATGGAAGCGGAGAAGGCTCGAGCACGAGACATAGGACCAAGATCACGTTGGGATGGTGAGGATGCTCGCTCACGCTTTGATCTTAACTGACGACCTCTGTCTTTTCTGATATTCTTTGGTGAAAGTCTGAAGTACCAAAAAACAACAAATGATAATTGCATACGACTACATTAAAGAATATTATCACCATGGATAATATATGCATAGGACTACATTAAAGAATATTATCACCATGGATAATATATGCATAGGACTACATTAAAGAATATTATCACCATATGACTACATTAAAGAATATTATCACCATATGACTACATTAAAGAATATTATCACCATGGATAATATATGCATATGACTACATTAAAGAATATTATCACCATGGATAATTGCATATGACTACATTAAAGAATATTATCACCATGGATAATATATGCATATGACTACATTAAAGAATATTATCACCATGGATAATTGCATATGACTACATTAAAGAATATTATCACCATGGATAATATATGCATATGACTACATTAAAGAATATTATCACCATGGATAATTGCATATGACTACATTAAAGAATATTATCACCATGGATAATTGCATATGACTACATTAAAGAATATTTTTGGAAGTGCACATATACGATATGTATGTCATATTAATATAATTATATTGCATAAACATCTTAATATGAAATATAACTTAAATAATAATTAATTATGTCTTTCTAAAATGCTATGTGTGTATATATATATGCATGTTATGTATGTATGTATACATGTTATGTATGTATGCATGTTATGTATGTATGCTTATAAAACGGAATGAAAAATATATAACAAACCCCCCTACCAATAGGCTAGATACTTAAAATAATATTGCTTTAATCTACACACACAGAGCTCAAACATACATAGATTACACACATAGCTTACACACACATAGCTTACACACACATAGCTTACACATACATAGCTTACATACACATAGCTTACACACACATAGCTTACACACACATAGCTTACACACACATAGCTTACACACACATAGCTTACACATACATAGCTTACACACACATAGCTTACACATACAGAGCTTACACACATATAGCTTACACATACATAGCTTACACACACATAGCTTACACACACATAGCTTACACACACATAGCTTACACATACAGAGCTTACATACACATAGCTTACACATACAGAGCTTACACATAGAGAGCTTACACATAGAGAGCTTACACACACAGAACTTACATATACAGAGCTTACACATAGAGAGTTTACACACATAGAGCTTACACACACAGAGCTTACACATAGAGAGCTTACACATAGAGAGCTTACACACACAGAACTTACATATACAGAGCTTACATATAGAGAGTTTACACACACATAGCTTACTCATACATAGCTTACACATAGAGAGCTTACACATACAGAGCTTACACATACAGAGCTTACACACACAGAGCTTACACACACAGAGCTTACACATACAGAGTTTACACATACAGAGCTTACACATACAGAGCTTACACACACAGAGTTTACACATACAGAGCTTACACATACAGAGCTTACACACACAGAGCTTACACACACAGAGCTTACACACACATAGCTTACACACACAGAGTTTACACATACAGAGCTTACACACACAGAGCTTACACACACAGAGCTTACACATACAGAGCTTACACATACAGAACGTACACATACATAGCTTACACATAGAGAGCTTACACACATATACCTTACACACACAGAGCTTACACACACATAGCTTACATACACAGAGCTTACACACACGGAGCTTACATACACATAGCTTACACACACATAGCTTACATACACAGAGTTTACACATACAGAGCTTACACATACAGAGCTTACACACACAGAGCTTACACATACAGAGCTTACACACACAGAGCTTACACACATATACCTTACACACACAAATAGCTTACACATACAGAGCTTACACATACAGAGCTTACACATACAGAGCTTACACATACAGAGCTTACACACACATAGCTTACACATACAGAGCTTACACACACATAGTTTACACATACATAGCTTACACATACAGAGCTTACATACACATAGCTTATATACACATAGCTTACACACACATAACTTACATACACACATAACTTACATACACATAGCTTACATATACAGAGCTTACACAAATATACCTTACACACACATATACCTTACACATACACAGAGCTTACACACAAGTTGCTAAGATTAGAAATGTGTTACCTTCCAGCTGATTCCTCTTTATTCGTGGTCCCTATATTGAAGGCAACCTTTACCCCTTCAGCACCTTGTCCTGTGAGAGACGGTGACCCTGCCTGTGCCCTGGATGGACTGTGGCTGACGTGGGGACTTCCAGACCTTCTAGGGCTCCCTTGGGGGCTAAAGATATAGAATACAGTACAAATAGAAAGAGTCCATGAAACCGAGATCACAGGATTAAACACCTGATCTTATGTATCTTTGTTTTTGTCAGCAAATAGCTATTGTAGCTAGTGTTTATTGTTGTACATCTATTATAAACCGTTTTATCCCCAGTTTGCGGCGTGTGGTGAGCCATGGTTTCACAATGTATTAGGTAAAGGAAATCTTTGCGTTTTAACAATTTATTTACAAGAAAACTAGAAGAATGTCCTGCACAAAGTCGAGCTGATCACACACAAATAATTAAAGTTTCACAAAGTCGAACCGGTCACACAAAGTAATTAAAGTTTCACACAGTCGAACCGATCACACACAAGTAATTAAAGTTTCACAAAGTCGAACTGATCACACACAAGTAATTAAAGTTTCACAAAGTTGAACTGATCACACACAAGTAATTAAAGTTTCACAAAGTTGAACTGATCACACACAAGTAATTAAAGTTTCACAAAGTTGAACTGATCACACACAAGTAATTAAAGTTTCACAAAGTCGAACTGATCACACACAAGTAATTAAAGTTTCACAAAGTCGAGCTGATCACACACAAGTAATTAAAGTTTCACAAAGTCGAACATTAAAGTTTTACAAAGTCGAACTGATCACACACAAGTAATTAAAGTTTTACAAAGTCGAACTGATCACACACAAGTAATTAAAGTTTCATAAGTCGAACTGATCACACACAAGTAATTAGAGTTTCATAAAGTCGAGCTGATCACACACAAGTAATTAAAGTTTCATAAAGTCGAGCTGATCACACACAAGTAATTAAAGTTTCACAAAGTCGAACTAATCACACACAAGTAATTAAAGTCTAACAAAGTCGAACTGATCACACACAAGTAATTAAAGTTTCATAAAGTCGAGCTGATCACACACAAGTAATTAAAGTTTCACAAAGTCGAACTGATCACACACAAGTAATTAAAGTTTCACAAAGTCCTCACAAAGTCGAACTAATCACACACAAGTAATTAAAGTTTCACAAAGTCCTCACAAAGTTGAACTGATCACACACAAGTAATTAAAGTTTCACAAAGTCGTGCTGATCACACACAAGTAATTAAAGTTTCACAAAGTCGAACTGATCACACACAAGTAATTAAAGTTTCACAAAGTCGAACTGATCACACACAAGTAATTAAAGTTTCACAAAGTCGAACTGATCACACACAAGTAATTAAAGTTTCACAAAGTCGAACTGATCACACACAAGTAATTAAAGTTTCACAAAGTCGAACTGATCACACACAAGTAATTAAAGTTTCACAAAGTCGAACTGATCACACACAAGTAATTAAAGTTTCACAAAGTCGAACTGATCACACACAAGTAATTAAAGTTTCACAAAGTCGAACTGATCACACACAAGTAATTAAAGTTTCACAAAGTCGAACTGATCACACACAAGTAATTAAAGATTCACAAAGTCGAACTGATCACACACAAGTAATTAAAGATTCACAAAGTCCTCACAAAGTATTTTTCTCGGAGAATTGATAAAATTTAGATCCTACACATAGTATTACACTTAAGTTATATTTATTCTTTTCTTCTTCTTTTTGAATATTGTGTTTTACGTTTATTTATCGTCGCTACCGGTTGCCCATATGAGCGACATCTTCTGAAGAGATTAGTCATTTTAGATTTTGGAGGATAGTGCAATGATACAGAGAGAGACCCATTCCAGAGTCTCCTCTGGTTCTTTTACGTGCACAGTGTAAAGCACTGACACGAGACCTCGGTTTAACGACCCATCTGAAAGACTGTTAATTTTATTAGGGTCAGACGGGGGATCGAACCTTTTTGAATAAGTAAATTCTAGGCTATATATACCATTCTTGGTAATTGTTAACACCTTAAGCAATATGACAAGTTAGATAAATATAAGCATGTGTCAATTTCACTAGTAGTAAAACAATAGACAATCTGATTACATTTGTAATTGGAAATCATTGGTGACAACACAGTGTATTAAGCCTAACCAAGCCATACGGTAGGGAAATGGCTGTCACATGAGAGGATAATTCTGTTATCAATTGGTGATTATTTTAAAGAGTAGACAATAAGTGATTTAACTAAGTAATGAGCATAGATGGCAGAACTTGATAAGCAAATGCAGAAGGAGGGTATTACAATTGTACCTAATTTATTAAACATTGACATATAACTGATTATTTCTAGAAATGTGTATTATATTTAAAATGCACACACTGTTACAATCGTTTTGATACCAAATTTGATTAATTTATAATATGTATTTATTTGAATCTTTAATTATGGGTAATATCGCCGAAGTGCAGTTTATCTAACAACACCTTTCCTGGGCAGGCTCTAGTGGTTAACATGTACTTGGTACACCAATCTCCGTAAGAAACTTCCCACTTTTTCATATAAATGAGACACGGCCTGAGCGGGGCTCAAACACGTGACCATCAGCGATGATAGGTTACAGTGGTAGACAAGTCAGCGGCCATAACCACTTGACCACGGAGGCGGAAAGGTTAGTGGTGTACAAGTCAGCGGCCGTAACCACTCGACCACGGAGGCGGATATGTTACAGTGGTAGACAAGTCAGTGGCCGTAACCACTCGACCACGGAGGCGGATATGTTACAGTGGTAGACAAGTCAGCGGCCATAACCACTCGACCACGGAGGCGGAAAGGTTAGTGGTGTACAAGTCAGCGGCCGTAACCACTCGACCACGGAGGCGGATATGTTACAGTGGTAGACAAGTCAGTGGCCGTAACCACTCGACCACGGAGGCTGACAGGTTACAGTGGTAGACAAGTCAGCGGCTGTAACCACTCGACCACGGAGGTGGACAGGTTACAGTGGTAGACAAGTGGTAGACAAGTCAGCGGCCGTAACTACTCGACCACGGAGGCGGACAGGTTACAGTGGTATACAAGTCAACGGCCGTAACCACTCGACCACGGAGGCGGACAGGTTACAGTGGTAGACAAGTCAGCGGCCTTAACCACTCAACCATGGAGGAGGATTTAACATAATGAACATGTATTGTAATTTTTTGTGTTTTACATTTATTTATCGCCGCTACCGGTTGCCCATATGAGCGACACCTCCTGAAGAGATTAGTCATTTATTTTTGGAGGATAGTGCAATGATACAGACAGTGACCCATTCCAGAGTCTCCTCTGGTTCTTTTACATGCACGGTGTAAAGCACCGACACTAACTGTGGAAGCTAAAGATTGAAGAGATAATATTCGAAAGTACTATGTACAAATATTCTCTACAAACCTGAGTCGACTGGGAGACGAGAACCGGGGACTGAGCGTGCCCAAACTAGAATCTTCTCTTGGCTCTGTCCCCTCATTGGCTGACTGGCGGACCAGCGGTGAGTCTGGTGGAGACACGGATGGTCGGTCTATAGAAGCCTCCTTCATTAGTTGCCCTACAGTAACACAATCACATATTTAATACCGTAATCATCAATATATAATACGCAGGTTTTTTCCATCCAAAATCCTATCCAAAAGTCTGTCTCCAGTGTACACGACATACCTGCTACATCAACACTTTTCCCCATGGAAGCACCTCTTGACGCCATTACCAATACCACATACATTGACAATATAGTAGCCAAACCAATGTTCATAATTAAGGCCAGAATTTCATGTAGTCCCAGTAATATCTATGGATGTGGGGTAGATATGGCGACTACTTATCCATTGCATGATAACTAAATGGCTGTTATTTGTATGGAGATATAATAGTATATTAACCTAAATCTCTATGAAGGAAAGGGTTAATGAGTCCATTTAAATCAATTTTTTTAAATTTTCATGTCCTGCAGAAGCATGGTAAAGCAAAATGTTCAGGTCCAATATAGTTTGTTTGTTTGCTTTGAGGGATTAAAGTCGCACTAACAGCTTCGGTCTTGTGGCGACTCCAGCTATTATTTGTGGAGGAAGACCCCGTGTGTCTCTGAGCAATATTTCGGGTACAGACGAGCCTCCCGGTAGAACCACTGACCTTCTGCATGCCAGCTGGATAGATTCCTCGTTTGAAAGAATTTGACACCCCAGGTGAGATTCGAACCTACAGCAGTGATTGGCAAGTGGTTTGAAGTCAAAGTTGAATGACCTCAACCACTCGGCTATGGATGGCCCTATGCAAGCTGAGATGTGGTAGGTGGTATATAGATACATAGTATATCACACCAGTAATAAATACCTTTTCTGGTGGTCAATGGACTACTGGGTGGGGTAACAAATGTTTGATTGTTTTCTGTAGCCACAGAACTAACTCTGGCTGGAGAAAAAGACTGCTTCGGGCTTCCACTTCTGGCCACCGGAGAACCTGAACGTGACGATCCTGTAATGGAACATTTGTCAAATATAATGGTGTACGATCTACAAACAAACACATATTTTCTCAGAAAAACCAAGATCTTCGGTGTCTACAGTTTGCAATCTAGCTTTTATGCATGATTCTTGGGACAGCAACTCTCCCCAGAACTCCAATCAATAAACTATATAATAGAGATAATTAACTCCAATCAATAAACTATACAATAGAGATAATTAACTCCAACCAATAAACTATACAATAGAGATAATTAACTCCAACCAATAAACTATACAATAGAGATAATTAACTCCAACCAATAAACTATACAATAGAGATAATTAACTCCAATCAATAAACTATACAATAGAGATAATTAACTCCAATCAATAAACTATACAATAGAGATAATTAACTCCAACCAATAAACTATACAATAGAGATAATTAACTCCAATCAATAAACTATACAATAGAGATAATTAACTCCAATCAATAAACTATACAATAGAGATAATTAACTCCAACCAATAAACTATACAATAGAGATAATTAACTCCAACCAATAAACTATACAATAGAGATAATTAACTCCAATCAATAAACTATACAATAGAGATAATTAACTCCAACCAATAAACTATACAATAGAGATAATTAACTCCAATCAATAAACTATACAATAGAGATAATTAACTCCAACCAATAAACTATACAATAGAGATAATTAACTCCAACCAATAAACTATACAATAGAGATAATTAACTCCAACCAATAAACTATACAATAGAGATAATTAACTCCAATCAATAAACTATACAATAGAGATAATTAACTCCAACAATAAACTATACAATAGAGATAATTAACTCCAACCAATAAACTATACAATAGAGATAATTAACTCCAACCAATAAACTATACAATAGAGATAATTAATTAACTCCAACCAATAAACTATACATAGAGATAAATTAACTCCAACCAATAAACTATACAATAGAGATAATTAACTCCAACCAATAAACTATACAATAGAGATAATTAACTCCAACCAATAAACTATACAATAGAGTAACTCCAACCAATAAACTATACAATAGAGATAATTAACTCCAACCAATAAACTATACAATAGAGATAATTAACTCCAACCAATAAACTATACAATAGAGATAATTAACTCCAACCAATAAACTATACAATAGAGATAATTAACTCCAACCAATAAACTATACAATAGAGATAATTAACTCCAACCAATAAACTATACAATAGAGATAATTAACTCCAACCAATAAACTATACAATAGAGATAATTAACTCCAACCAATAAACTATACAATAGAGATAATTAACTCCAATCAATAAACTATACAATAGAGATAATTAACTCCAACCAATAAACTATACAATAGAGATAATTAACTCCAACCAATAAACTATACAATAGAGATAATTAACTCCAATCAATAAACTATACAATAGAGATATAATTAACTCCAACCAATAAACTATACAATAGAGATAATTAACTCCAACCAATAAACTATACAATAGAGATAATTAATTAACTCCAACCAATAAACTATACAATAGAGATAATTAACTCCAACCAATAAACTATACAATAGAGATAATTAACTCCAACCAATAAACTATACAATAGAGATAATTAACTCCAACCAATAAACTATACAATAGAGATAATTAACTCCACCATACTATACAATAGAGATAATTAACTCCAACCAATAAACTATACAATAGAGATAATTAACTCCAACCAATAAACTATACAATAGAGATAATTAACTCCAACCAATAAACTATACAATAGAGATAATTAACTCCAACCAATAAACTATACAATAGAGATAATTAACTCCAACCAATAAACTATACAATAGAGATAATTAACTCCAATCAATAAACTATACAATAGAGATAATTAACTCCAACCAATAAACTATACAATAGAGATAATTAACTCCAACCAATAAACTATACAATAGAGATAATTAACTCCAACCAATAAACTATACAATAGAGATAATTAACTCCAACCAATAAACTATACAATAGAGATAATTAACTCCAACCAATAAACTATACAATAGAGATAATTAACTCCAACCAATAAACTATACAATAGAGATAATTAACTCCAATCAATAAACTATACAATAGAGATAATTAACTCCAACCAATAAACTATACAATAGAGATAATTAACTCCAACCAATAAACTATACAATAGAGATAATTAACTCCAACCAATAAACTATACAATAGAGATAATTAACTCCAATCAATAAACTATACAATAGAGATAATTAACTCCAACCAATAAACTATACAATAGAGATAATTAACTCCAACCAATAAACTATACAATAGAGATAATTAACTCCAACCAATAAACTATACAATAGAGATAATTAACTCCAACCAATAAACTATACAATAGAGATAATTAACTCCAACCAATAAACTATACAATAGAGATAATTAACTCCAACCAATAAACTATACAATAGAGATAATTAACTCCAACCAATAAACTATACAATAGAGATAATTAATTAACTCCAACCAATAAACTATACAATAGAGATAATTAACTCCAACCAATAAACTATACAATAGAGATAATTAACTCCAACCAATAAACTATACAATAGAGATAATAATTAACTCCAACCAATAAACTATACAATAGAGATAATTAACTCCAACCAATAAACTATACAATAGAGATAATTAACTCCAACCAATAAACTATACAATAGAGATAATTAACTCCAACCAATAAACTATACAATAGAGATAATTAACTCCAACCAATAAACTATACAATAGAGATAATTAACTCCAACCAATAAACTATACAATAGAGATAATTAACTCCAACCAATAAACTATACAAGAGATAATTACTCCAACCAATAAACTATACAATAGAGATAATTAACTCCAACCAATAAACTATACAATAGAGATAATTAACTCCAACCAATAAACTATACAATAGAGATAATTAACTCCAACCAATAAACTATACAATAGAGATAATTAACTCCAACCAATAAACTATACAATAGAGATAATTAACTCCAACCAATAAACTATACAATAGAGATAATTAACTCCAACCAATAAACTATACAATAGAGATAATTAACTCCAACCAATAAACTATACAATAGAGATAATTAACTCCAACCAATAAACTATACAATAGAGATAATTAACTCCAACCAATAAACTATACAATAGAGATAATTAACTCCAATCAATAAACTATACAATAGAG
>CM026391.1:22823405-22909296 GCA_014843695.1 Archivesica marissinica | reverse complement strand
CCAACCAATAAACTATACAATAGAGATAATTAACTCCAATCAATAAACTATACAATAGAGATAATTAACTCCAACCAATAAACTATACAATAGAGATAATTAACTCCAACCAATAAACTATACAATAGAGATAATTAACTCCAACCAATAAACTATACAATAGAGATAATTAATTAACTCCAATCAATAAACTATACAATAGAGATAATTAACTCCAACCAATAAACTATACAATAGAGATAATTAACTCCAATCAATAAACTACACAATAGAGATAATTAACTCCAACCAATAAACTATACAATAGAGATAATTAACTCCAACCAATAAACTATACAATAGAGATAATTAATTAACTCCAATCAATAAACTATACAATAGAGATAATTAACTCCAACCAATAAACTATACAATAGAGATAATTAACTCCAACCAATAAACTATACAATAGAGTAACTCCAATCAATAAACTATACAATAGAGATAATTAACTCCAACCAATAAACTATACAATAAAGTAACTCCAACCAATAAACTATACAATAGAGATAATTAATTAACTCCAACCAATAAACTATACAATAGAGATAATTAACTCCAACCAATAAACTATACAATAGAGATAATTAACTCCAATCAATAAACTATACAATAGAGATAATTAATTACTCCAACCAATAAACTATACAATAGAGATAATTAACTCCAATCAATAAACTATACAATAGAGATAATTAACTCCAACCAATAAACTATACAATAGAGATAATTAACTCCAACCAATAAACTATACAATAGAGATAATTAATTAACTCCAACCAATAAACTATACAATAGAGATAATTAACTCCAACCAATAAACTATACAATAGAGATAATTAACTCCAACCAATAAACTATACAATAGAGATAATTAACTCCAACCAATAAACTATACAATAGAGATAATTAACTCCAACCAATAAACTATACAATAGAGATAATTAACTCCAACCAATAAACTATACAATAGAGATAATTAACTCCAACCAATAAACTATACAATAGAGATAATTAACTCCAACCAATAAACTATACAATAGAGATAATTAACTCCAACCAATAAACTATACAATAGAGATAATTAACTCCAACCAATAAACTATACAATAGAGATAATTAACTCCAACCAATAAACTATACAATAGAGATAATTAACTCCAACCAATAAACTATACAATAGAGTTATTAACTCCAACCAATAAACTATACAATAGAGATAATTAACTCCAACCAATAAACTATACAATAGAGATAATTAACTCCAACCAATAAACTATACAATAGAGTTATTAACTCCAACCAATAAACTATACAATAGAGATAATTAACTCCAACCAATAAACTATACAATAGAGATAATTAATTAACTCCAACCAATAAACTATACAATAGAGATAATTAACTCCAACCAATAAACTATACAATAGAGATAATTAACTCCAACCAATAAACTATACAATAGAGATAATTAACTCCAATCAATAAACTATACAATAGAGATAATTAACTCCAACCAATAAACTATACAATAGAGATAATTAACTCCAACCAATAAACTATACAACAACAACAACAATAATTTATTGCATAAAACATAGTCATATGCTTATAGCAAATGCACAATATATATGAGTAGACAGTCATGGATTTTCAGAGAAGTGCTTAACAAATACAAATAATTTTAATTGTGTAATGAAGTTACTTTCTTGGTAAATTTGCAAAGTAAATAAATTCGGACAGTTTTAATAATAATTCTTTTGATTCGGCTGTTAAAAGGTTGGTAAATTTTTGTAACGTAGGCCAGGTATAGTAATATCTTTTAAAATACTTGTGTCTTAAGTCAGTATATTTAGGGCATATTAGGAGAAAATGAAATTCACTTTCTATCATATTCATATTGCATTGAGTACATAGTCGTTGGTGCCTAGGTAAATTTAAGTAACGTCCCTTTTCTATAAAAAGATCATGTGATGATGTTCTAAATTTAGTTAGTGCTGTTCTATATTTACTTTCAGTTATGATATCCAGATATGATTCAAATTTAAAAGAATGTTTAAATAAACAATATGTTTCTAGTCGTGTTGAATTATTTAATGTTGAATACCAGCTTTGTTGATATATATCTAGTAGTCTTTGTTTGATTTGATTAAAATTTAGTAACATATTAAACTGATGCTGCCAAAGATATGTTAGACCACATTGATCTAGAATAATTTTAATTTGATAAGCCCATTTGTTTTTATTATAAGTAAGTCCAGTATCAGTATCTGTTTTTAACATTTTATATGTTTTAAATAATAATGATCTATCACTGAGAGTTAATAGTTTAATCCAATATTTGTGAATGTTCTTGTCGTTGATTTGTGATTGGTTTTGCTAAAGATCAGGTCTGCCTACGGAGTTCAATATATCTTTTACCTTTGAGATCCACTTAAATTTGTTTGATTGGTTTATCATATATTTATACAATATGCAAAGCAATTTTATTGTTTTTACCAGTGAGAAGACGATTCCCGAGTCCAACCAATTAACAATACAATAGAGACAATTAATTCCTACCAATAAACTATACAATAGAGTAAATTCTATTCTATTCTACGTTGTTACCTTGTTTGTCCAGGGAAGTCTGTGGACTTGAGCTTCTTGACAGTTTCTTTGGTGATCCTGGTGGCGAGGGGACTGGTGTCGGCCCGTTACCATTGGCTTGACTTTCACCTGCAGATATACCATCAATGTTTTACAATTCATCAATCACTTATTACTGAATCTAACATTTGTCTGATCATTGGCCTATCAGGATTATCTAACATCCCAAAAAATGCACTTACCCGGAACTTTAGAATGCCCGGAAATATTATTATAAATAGTGAATAGTTTTTCACTTTTCAATAAATATTTCGCAATGAAATGTTTTGTACAGATTTTAGATAACATTCTGAACATTTACGAATTGGTATGTACAAAATGATTATTAATTTGTGAATTATCTCCCTTTGTACATGTCATCTGACACATTCATCAATGCTTTTACAAGCTTTGTTTTACAAAACGATGGGAGGGCTGAACTGACAGTTCACATTGAGGAAGCACTTTTTGTTTCACCCAATCACCGACACATCCCATATAAATTCTTATGAATTGCAGATATTTTTACGGAATCAGATTTGCATTTCCAGATATATTCCAAATTATTTAACAAACAACAGATGTTCTTCACACATTTCTTATACTATATAATAACTTCTTAGCAAGACAATTAAAACGCAGACGGATATGTAGTCCAGTGGTAACACGCTGGACTGGTAATCCAGGGATCACAGGTTCGATTCCCCCGTCTGACCCTAATAAAATTAACAGTCTTTCAGATGGGACGTTAAACCGAGGTCTCATGTCGGTGCTTTACACCGTGCACGTAAAAGAACCAGAGGAGATTCTGGAATGGGTCTCTGTCTGTATCATGCACTATCCTCCAAAATCTAAAATAACTAATCTCTTCAGGAGGCGTCGCTCATATGGGCAACCGGTAGCGACGATAAATAAATTAGCATTAATTTAGCATTTAGCTATATGTACATTACCATTATTAATTAAAATGATAAGGTGTCTGTATTCATGCTATTAACATATATATTCTAATATGGCTCGGAATTTTGTCTGTATATGCAAAGAAGGAATTTACCGTGTTTAGATCTGCAATAAAACATGGTAGTGAGTGACGTCAAACACGACATCATTTTACTGGCATTTTTGTAGTTTTGTCAAGTAATTTATGCACTCTAAAAAATAACAGCAACACTTTCTGTGTATTTTTTAGATATTTTGGTCATGTTAAGTTATGTTATATTTCGGGTTTTACGCCTGCATCAGCACCATTTCGGGCTATATCGCCGGCGGGCAGTTTACTTAGCAACACCTTTCCTGGGCAGGCTCCAGCGGTTAACCAGTACTTGGGTGCACCAACCTCCGTAAGAAACTGCCAACTTTTTCATATAAATGAGACATGGCCTGAGCGGGGCTCGAACCCTTGACTATCAGTGATGATAGGTTACAGTGGTATGCAAGTCAGCGACTTTAACCACTCGACCACGGAGGCGGACTTGGTCATGTTAAGACTGGGAAAATATTTGTATTTGCGTTATTAGCAAATATTTACATCGCTATTGCATTTCTTTAGATGAATGTATGTGCCCTGAGTGCATACAATTTCACACGAGGGTTTCCACAGGCACAAGACACAAATTTTTATTTTTTTGCCTTATGGTCGTGGTCATATAGTATGCCAAACAAAATAATTGTGTCTTGTGCCTGTGAGGGTTTCCAACTAATGATATGCAGCTTACACGCGCACTCGAAGCTATGGGCATGTGCATTCGCATTATTAGGCAACGTTCGTCGTGAGAAAAGGCGTGTCTTATAGTTTACGCTGTTCCAAGGATGTTCCAAGGATGATCTATATACCTGTTCCGTGACACGATAAGTTGCAAATCTGGACTAAAAACATTTTAAATACAAAGTGTGCTATATTTTCGTGTCATTAAAAAGAATAATTAATGTAAATATAAGTAATGAATAGCGGGTTAATAGTTTCCATCTGGGTATGAACTACATTGGCCATTTTTAAAGTTAGCGTGGATGCCTTCGACCTCCACACACTTTAACCCAATATAGTTCATACCCTGATGGAAACTATTAACCAGCGATTCATTCCTTAAATAAAACAGGGTTTCTTGTGTCGTTAATTCCTGCGTCAGAACTCAAAAACCATGTTTATTTGCGAATAAGTAACGCAAATACAAATATTATTTCTTAAATAACTTATAACATTATGTATTTATCATACCATACATGCATATAAACAAGAATAGTTCATGCAAGATAAAACAAATAAACAATACCTTCCTAAAAACAACAACAACAGCAATGACACACTACTGGATGCCAAAACATAATTAAACGCACAAAAACTCATTCAGCATTATACGGAGGTCTTTTCATTCATTCAAATGTTTAAATATGTGGGGAAAAATAGAATTATTATGACAGTATATGACAGATCTCACACTGAAATCTATCCTCTATGTGACAGTATATGACAAATCTCACATTGAAATCTATCCTCTGTGACAGTATATGACAAATCTCACATCGAAATCTATCCTCTCTGTGACAGTATATGACAGATCTCACATCGAAATCTATCCTCTCTGTGACAGTATATGACAAATCTCACATCGAAATCTATCCTCTCTGTGACAGTATATGACAAATCTCACATCGAAATCTATCCTCTCTGTGACAGTATATGACAAATCTCACATCGAAATCTATCCTCTCTGTGACAGTATATGACAGATCTCACATCAAAATCTATCCTCTCTGTGACAGTATATGACAGATCTCACATCGAAATCTATCCTCTCTGTGACAGTATATGACAGATCTCACATCGAAATCTATCCTCTATGTGACAGTATATGACAGATCTCACATCGAAATCTATCCTCTATGTGACAGTATATGACAGATCTCACACTGAAATCTATCCTCTATGTGACAGTATATGACAAATCTCACATTGAAATCTATCCTCTGTGACAGTATATGACAAATCTCACATCGAAATCTATCCTCTCTGTGACAGTATATGACAGATCTCACATCGAAATCTATCCTCTCTGTGACAGTATATGACAAATCTCACATCGAAATCTATCCTCTCTGTGACAGTATATGACAAATCTCACATTGAAATCTATCCTCTATGTGACAGTATATGACAAATTCACATCGAAATCTATCCTCTATGTGACAGTATATGACAAATCTCACATCGAAATCTATCCTCTCTGTGACAGTATATGACAAATCTCACATCGAAATCTATCCTCTATGTGACAGTATATGACAAATCTCACATTGAAATCTATCCTCTATGTGACAGTATATGACAGATCTCACATCGAAATCTATCCTCTCTGTGACAGTATATGACAAATCTCACACTGAAATCTAT
Organism: Archivesica marissinica; assembly: GCA_014843695.1. Lineage (NCBI taxonomy): Eukaryota > Metazoa > Mollusca > Bivalvia > Venerida > Vesicomyidae > Archivesica > Archivesica marissinica. The sequence goes on along the minus strand of CM026391.1, from coordinate 22,903,241 downwards.
CCTCTCTGTGACAGTATATGACAGATCTCACATCGAAATCTATCCTCTATGTGACAGTATATGACAAATCTCACATCGAAATCTATCCTCTATGTGACAGTATATGACAAATCTCACATTGAAATCTATCCTCTCTGTGACAGTATATGACAAATCTCACATTGAAATCTATCCTCTCTGTGACAGTATATGACAAATCTCACATTGAAATCTATCCTCTCTGTGACAGTATATGACAAATCTCACATCGAAATCTATCCTCTCTGTGACAGTATATGACAAATCTCACATCGAAATCTATCCTCTCTGTGACAGTATATGACAAATCTCACATCGAAATCTATCCTCTCTGTGACAGTATATGACAGATCTCACATCGAAATCTATCCTCTCTGTGACAGTATATGACAAATCTCACATCGAAATCTATCCTCTCTGTGACAGTATATGACAAATCTCACATTGAAATCTATCCTCTCTGTGACAGTATATGACAAATCTCACATTGAAATCTATCCTCTCTGTGACAGTATATGACAAATCTCACATTGAAATCTATCCTCTCTGTGACAGTATATGACAAATCTCACATCGAAATCTATCCTCTCTGTGACAGTATATGACAAATCTCACATCGAAATCTATCCTCTCTGTGACAGTATATGACAAATCTCACATTGAAATCTATCCTCTCTGTGACAGTATATGACAAATCTCACATTGAAATCTATCCTCTCTGTGACAGTATATGACAAATCTCACATCGAAATCTATCCTCTCTGTGACAGTATATGACAAATCTCACATCGAAATCTATCCTCTCTGTGACAGTATATGACAAATCTCACATTGAAATCTATCCTCTCTGTGACAGTATATGACAAATCTCACATTGAAATCTATCCTCTCTGTGACAGTATATGACAAATCTCACATTGAAATCTATCCTCTCTGTGACAGTATATGACAAATCTCACATCGAAATCTATCCTCTCTGTGACAGTATATGACAAATCTCACATCGAAATCTATCCTCTCTGTGACAGTATATGACAAATCTCACATTGAAATCTATCCTCTCTGTGACAGTATATGACAAATCTCACATCGAAATCTATCCTCTCTGTGACAGTATATGACAAATCTCACATGAAATCTATCCTCTCTGTGACAGTATATGACAAATCTCACATCGAAATCTATCCTCTATGTGACAGTATATGACAGATCTCACATCGAAATCTATCCTCTCTGTGACAGTATATGACAAATCTCACATCGAAATCTATCCTCTATGTGACAGTATATGACAAATCTCACATTGAAATCTATCCTCTCTGTGACAGTATATGACAAATCTCACATTGAAATCTATCCTCTCTGTGACAGTATATGACAAATCTCACATTGAAATCTATCCTCTCTGTGACAGTATATGACAAATCTCACATTGAAATCTATCCTCTCTGTGACAGTATATGACAAATCTCACATCAAAATCTATCCTCTCTGTGACAGTATATGACAGATCTCACATCAAAATCTATCCTCTCTGTGACAGTATATGACAAATCTCACATTGAAATCTATCCTCTCTGTGACAGTATATGACAAATCTCACATTGAAATCTATCCTCTCTGTGACAGTATATGACAAATCTCACATTGAAATCTATCCTCTATGTGACAGTATATGACAAATCTCACATTGAAATCTATCCTCTCTGTGACAGTATATGACAAATCTCACATTGAAATCTATCCTCTCTGTGACAGTATATGACAAATCTCACATTGAAATCTATCCTCTCTGTGACAGTATATGACAAATCTCACATCAAAATCTATCCTCTCTGTGACAGTATATGACATCTCACATCAAATCTATCCTCTCTGTGACAGTATATGACAAATCTCCATTGAAATCTATCCTCTCTGTGACAGTATATGACAAATCTCACATTGAAATCTATCCTCTTGTGACTATATGACAAATCTCACATTGAAATCTATCCTCTCTGTGACAGTATATGACAAATCTCACATTGAAATCTATCCTCTCTGTGACAGTATATGACAAATCTCACATTGAAATCTATCCTCTCTGTGACAGTATATGACAAATCTCACATAAATCTATCCTCTCTGTGACAGTATATGACAAATCTCACATTGAAATCTATCCTCTCTGTGACAGTATATGACAAATCTCACATTGAAATCTATCCTCTCTGTGACAGTATATGACAAATCTCACATTGAAATCTATCCTCTCTGTGACAGTATATGACAAATCTCACATTGAAATCTATCCTCTCTGTGACAGTATATGACAGATCTCACATCAATCTATCCTCTTGTGACAGTATTGACAATGTGACAGTATATGACAAATCTCACATTGAAATCTATCCTCTATGTGACAGTATATGACAAATCTCACATTGAAATCTATCCTCTCTGTGACAGTATATGACAAATCTCACACTGAAATCTATCCTCTCTGTGACAGTATATGACAAATCTCACATTGAAATCTATCCTCCCACATGTAGTATTTACATAATTATTTTACATATGATTTTTATAACATTTTCTCAGCAATCCCGTCACATTTTGTTCAGGAATGTATCTATAACATCCCTTGTAGATACCATATACAGACCCTAATAAAATTAACAGTCTTTTAGATGGGACTTTAAACCAAGCTCTTGTGTCGATGCTGTACATCCTGCACGTGCACGTAAAAGAACCAGAGGACACCCTGGAATGAGTCTCTGTCTGTATCATTGCACTATCCTCCAAAAATCTAAAATGCCTAATCTCTTCAGGAGGTGTCGCTCATATGGGCAACCGGTAGCGACGATAAATAAACATAAAACACACACACCAAACGTCTCCTCTTTAAAGAGGTTTCACTGTATTGTACTTTGACACACATTGGAGAAATGTTATGTTATATTTCGGGTTTTACGCCTGCATCAGCACCATTTCGGGCTATATCGCCGGTGGGCAGTTTACCTAACAACACCTTTCCTGGGCATGCTCCAGCGGTTAACCAGTACTTGGGTGCACCAACCTCCGTAAGAAATTGCCAACTTTTTCATATAAATGAGACACGGTCTGAGCGGGGCTCGAACCCGTGACCATCAGTGATGATAGGTTACAGTGGTATACAAGTCAGCGACCTTAACCACTCGACCACGGAGGCGGACCACATTGGAGAAAATAAATGACCAAAAAAAAAAAAAAACTGTGTATCTCTGTGTATGACAACATTAAGCTAAGCTAACATTGCATTAGGCAGGTAGGTATCTGTATGCTTGCATTGTGAAGAAAAATATAAAACAAAAAGCATGCAAGAAAGAGCTACATAATACACTCATAAACATCTGGGTAAGTTAAACTACTATAATCATTACTAGAGACTATCTACATTTCTCATTTACTATACAAAACAAAATAAGAAAAAACTGACAAGTTCACAACATGTGACAGAGTTGTACCTATAAGCTGGGCAAGCTTTTTGGGGCTGATAGCTCGTGTGAGAGCTCGGTATTCCTTTCCAGCAATATTAACTGCGAGCCCACTGGGCTCTCTATTGAAGAGCCATTCCAGGTTTGACCACTCAAGTTGGTCTATTTGCGACTGGCCTATGGCAAAATAAACACAAGTCTTGGCAAAATGAGAACACATGGTGACAAAATTATATCAGTATCTATGTTTCATAATACAGGTATGTTTATCGGGTATACAGTATGAATAACATTACTTTTGATTCTCCTAACCTGGATGGGCACAAACTTTTGGGAGTCTATAGCTGTATAAATATTGCTAATTATTTCTTTAGCACATAATAGAGTTTGTATCTGGTGACTGACACACAATAAATAGGGAATATTAGGTTACTGTCTTATAAATTTTAATTTATTAAAATATGTTGGAGAAATCATACACATATCTGTTGAGCCGTGTATGTTTTCGGAGATGAGCCTAATAATTAAAAAGTTATAAGACAGTAACCTATATTCTATTTATCCTATCGGCTGATAAAAAAGAAGTTTTAGAGAGGAAAGATTAATGATACTCATGACCTTAAGTTTATCATGCCATCTGTGAACATATGATGTCATACACGCACCGTTTTGACGTCATGACAGGTTTATTAGGCACTGACTAAATATAAAGCAAAGTTTATTAGGCAGGCTGTTTTTGACAGTATTATGCACGGAGGTAAAATAAACTATTAAATCTGGACAATGGAGTCAGTAAAGCACATGACAACACAAGTTACTACAACCGAGTGTGACCTTTGTGGCACAAGCTTGAACAAACAAACAAGATAATGTTAATTTAAACCATGAACATTGTTGATTTAACTGTAAGCATCACAAAAGATATAGGGATAAACCATGTTGATTTGACTGTAACCATCACAAAAGATATAGGTGTAAACAATGTTGATTTAACATTAACCATCGCAAAAGATATAGGGATAAACAATGTTGATTTAACATTAACCATCACAAAAGATATAGAGAAGAACATTATTGATTTAACTGTAACCATCACAAAAGATATAGGGATAAACCATGTTGATTTAACTGTAACCATCGCAAGAGATATAGGGATAAACTATGTTGATTTAACATTAACCATCACAAAAGATATAGGGATAAACCATGTTGATTTAACTGTAACCATCGCAAGAGATATAGGGATAAACTATGTTGATTTAACATTAACCATCACAAAAGATATAGGGATAAACTATGTTGATTTAACTGTAACCATCACAAAAGATATAGGGATAAACAATGCTGATTTAACATTAACCATCACAAAAGATATAGGGATAAACAATGTTAATTTGACTGTAACCATCACCAAAGATATAGGTGTAAACAATGTTGATTTAACTGTAACCATCACAAAAGATATAGGTGTAAACAATGTTGATTTAACATTAACCATCGCAAAAGATATAGAGAAGAACATTATTGATTTAACTGTAACCATCACAAAAGATATAGGGATAAACCATGTTGATTTAACTGTAACCATCGCACGAGATATAGGGATACACTATGTTGATTTGACTGTAACCATCACAAAAGATATAGTTGTAAACAATGTTGATTTAACTGTAACCATCACAAAAGATATAGGTGTAAACAATGTTGATTTAACATTAACCATCACAAAAGATATAGGTGTAAACAATGTTGATTTAACATTAACCATCACAAAAGATATAGGGATAAACCATGTTGATTTGACTGTAACCATCACACAAGATATAGGGATAAACCATGTTGATTTAACTGTAACCATCACAAAAGATATAGAGAAAAACATTGTTGATTTAATTGTGACAATTACCAAAGATAGAGGGATAAACAATGTGGCTTTCAATGTAACTATTTGAGCAGAAAATTATAGATGTTGTTTCAGATGACCATAATAAAACATTATCTTACTGTCATGCTATCATTATAATATGTTTACACTTGATCAAACTGTGCACCGTACTGATCAACGGTCTTTGGTTCTCTGCCCAACACATACATGTAAGATGAAACATACAACTGTTGATGAAAGAATAGCCAAAATGAGTTTATCAAAGCTTAACAATAATTAGGAATGCGTTTCATGCTTTACATGTACATGTATATAGAACTTTGGGTTTCCGCAGTATCAGAGCTGTTTTATGCTAAACAAAGAAAGCCTTATGGTCCCCTTCCCCAAATCACAAAGATCCATTAGCATCTTTGTCATTTCGCTTTTGAATTGCTTAAATTTTGTAAAATGTTCGACAAACATCCCCATTCGACTTGTAAACACAGTACAGCATACAGGCCATATTATAAGAAGAGAGTGAACTCATTGCGGCTGGAATGTATACCTACATGTATAAAACGTAAATGTCAAATATTTGCTCAATATCAGACCAAAATCTTTCCGTATTAATCAATGGATTAACATCCATATTTTAGCTTGATGCCGATCGCCACACACAAGTTGCTGTACTTATTCCAAAAACAGTTTAAAATGTGCCATATCCATGTCCGATCGTACGTAGCATAAGCTGTTGTGATATACACGTATAATTTCGGAACGGTTATGATACAAATAACTACAGTGTTAGAACAACAACTTAGCAAGCTGGTTTCCCACCAATGCAACCCGGGTTCGATCATTGGACCGGAAAGTATGCGAGATGGTACGGTGGTCGCCAGATCGGACAGGTGGGCTTTTTCCGCCGGGTACTCCGGTTTCCTCCAAAGCGAATGACCACATTTACGCTTTCATCCGCGCCAACGAGAGTAATTAATATAAGTTGTAGAAACTTGTTCCGCAATCATTTCGCACTAAATAAAGTTTGACTGAATGTAAAGTAGAGCAGTTCAAAGAACAATTGTATCCATGGACGCTTACTTCGTACCAGTGGAAGTTTATTATTCTGTCATTAAAGCTTACAGTGAATAACAAGTTAAATATCTTGTATTATGGCCTGGATATAAGGTTTTTATTAACAATTTGCATATGACGTGCTGTACTGTGCTAACTTGAATGAGGGTACCGACAGTATATAAAATTATTAGATTTGATGGCGAGCAAACATTTTACAAAATTCAAGTATTACAAAGAGCTAAATGGCAAAGATGGAAATGGACACCATTCTTGGAAGTGTCCATGCCACCAAAAATAGGGTTCCAAGTTAATTTCTGTCTGATTTCGCGTTTATTTACAGCAAAAACCTGGGAAACCCAAAAGTTACCGAGTTTCACTTGTTGCTGACTCACCACAATAAAACTGAGCATATCTGAGACGAGGTATATCCCTACAGCCGCACACTTTACACAAGGAGAAAACAGTGAGATTGTAACATGTGAGATTGTAACATATGAGATTGTAACGTGTGAAGTCATAATGTGTGAGATTGTAACATGTGAGATTGTAAAGTGTGAGATTGTAACATGTGAGATTGTATCGTGTGAGATTGTAATGTGTGGTTGTTGTGTGGTTGTGTGTGGTTGTTGTGTGGTTGTTGTGGTTGTGTAACATGTGAGATTGTAACATGTGAGATTGTAAGTAACATGTGAGATTGTAAGTAACATGTGAGATTGTAACATGTGAGATTGTAACATGTGAGATTGTAACATGTGAGATTGTAGCATGTGAGATTGTAACATGTGAGATTGTAAGTAACATGTGAGATTGTAAGTAACATGTGAGATTGCAACATGTGAGATTGCAACATGTGAGATTGTAAGTAACATGTGAGATTGTAAGTAACATGTGAGATTGTAAGTAACATGTGAGATTGTAACATATGAGATTGCAACATGTGAGATTGTAACATGTGAGATTGTAAGTAACATGTGAGATTGCAACATGTGAGATTGTAAGTAACATGTGAGATTGCAACATGTGAGATTATAGCATGTGAGATTGTAACATGTGAGATTGTAGCATGTGAGATTGCAACATGTGAAACATGTAGCTGTCACTGTACTTCCATCAAACATGAGATTTCAACATACTAAAAGGCGAGGGTTACAGCAGCCTGTATTTCTACATCATAGGCTTGCTTTACTATCACCATCTCAGTGGCAACAGAACAGTGCTGTATACTAGACTCAGTGGCAACAGGACAGTGCTGCATACTAGACTCAGTAGCAACAGGACAGTGCTGTATATTAGACTCATTGGCAACAGGACAGTGTTGTATACTAGACTAAGTGGCAACAGGACAGTATTGTATACTAGACTCAGTGACAACAGGACAGTGCTGTATACTAGACTCAGTGACAACAAGACAGTGTTGTATACTAGACTAAGTGGCAACAGGACAGTATTGTATACTAGACTCAGTGACAACAGGACAGTGCTGTATACTAGACTCAGTGACAACAAGACAGTGTTGTATACTAGACTCAGTGACAACAGGACAGTGCTGTATACTAGACTCAGTGACAACAGGACAGTGTTGTATACTAGACTCAGTGGCAACAGGACAGTGTTGTATACTAGACTCAGTGACAACAGGACAGTGCTGTATACTAGACTCAGTGGCAATAGGACAGTGTTGTATACTAGACTCAGTGGCAACAGGACAGTGCTGTATATTAGACTCAGTGGCAACAGGACAGTGCTGTATACTAGACTCAGTGGCAACAGGACAGTGTTGTATACTAGCCTCAATGACAACATGACAGTGCTGTATATTAGACTCAGTGGCAACAGGACAGTGCTGTATATTAGACTCAGTGGCAACAGGACAGTGCTGTATATTAGACTCAGTGGCAACCGGACAGTGCTGTATATTAGACTCAGTGGCAACAGGACAGTGCTGTATATTAGACTCAGTGGCAACAGGACAGTGTTGTATACTAGACTTTGTGACAACAGGACAGTGCTGTATACTAGACTTTGTGACAACAGGACAGTGCTGTATACTAGACTCAATGGCAACAGGACAATGTTGTATACTAGACTCATGGCAACAGGACAGTGTTGTATACTAGACTCAATGGCAACAGGACAGTGCTGTATACTAGACTTGGTGACAACAGGACAGTGCTGTATATTAGACTCAATGGCAACAGGACAATGTTGTATACTAGACTCATGGCAACAGGACAGTGCTGTATACTAGACTCAGTGGCAACAGGACAGTGCTGTATACTAGACTCAGTGACAACAGGACAGTGCTGTATACTAGACTTGGTGACAACAGGACAGTGCTGTATACTAGACTTGGTGACAACAGGACAATGCTGTATACTAGACTTGGTGACAACAGGACAGTGCTGTATACTAGACTCAATGACAACAGGACAGTGTTGTATACTAGAATTGGTGACAACAGGACAGTGATGTATACTAGACTCAGTGACAACAGGACAGTGTTGTATACTTGACTCAGTGACAACAGGACAGTGCTGTATACTAGACTTGGTGACAACAGGACAGTGCTGTATACTAGACTCAATGACAACAGGACAGTGCTGTATACTAGACTCAATGACAACATGACAGTTCTGTATACTAGACTTGGTGACAACAGGACAGTGCTATATACTAGACTCAGTGACAACAGGACAGTGCTGTATACTAGACTCAATGACAACAGGACAGTGCTGTATACTAGACTCAATGACAACAGGACAGTGCTGTATACTAGACTCAATGGCAACAGGACAGTGCTGTATACTAGACTCAATGACAACAGGACAGTGTTGTATACTAGACTCAATGACAACAGGACAGTTCTGTATACTAGACTTGGTGACAACAGGACAGTGCTATATACTAGACTCAGTGACAACAGGACAGTGCTGTATACTAGACTCAGTGACAACAGGACAGTGCTGTATATTAGACTCAGTGGCAACAGGACAGTGCTGTATACTAGACTTGGTGACAACAGGACAGTGCTGTATACTAGACTCAATGACAACAGGACAGTGCTGTATACTAGACTCAATGACAACAGGACAGTGCTGTATACTAGACTCAATGACAACAGGACAGTGCTGTATACTAGTCTCAATGACAACAGGACAGTGCTGTATACTAGACTCAATGACAACAGGACAGTGCTGTATACTAGACTCAGTGGCAACAGGACAGTGCTGTATACTAGACTCAATGGCAACAGGACAATGCTGTATACTAGACTCAATGACAACAGGACAGTGCTGTATACTAGACTCAATGACAACATGACAGTGCTGTATACTAGACTCAGTGGCAACAGGACAGTGCTGTATACTAGACTCAATGACAACAGGACAATGCTGTATACTAGACTCAATGACAACAGGACATTGCTGTATACTAGACTAGACTAGACAGATATGAGAGATGGAGGTGAGAGACAGAGGTGAAACAGAGGTGAGATACAGAAGTGAGATACAGAGGTGAGATACAGAGGTGAGATACAGAAGTGAGAAACAGAGGTGAGATGGAGGTGAGAGTGAGTATATGGTTTAACGGCGCATCAGCACAGTTCAGGCTATATCGCGCTGGGTTAAGTATATTGTATACAAGATATCTACAATTAAAAATATATGTAGATAACATACTGTATGTATTAAAATTGTAATGGGTATGGTATGACCATATTACAGTTACAATATACACTTGTCATGACTATGCATAGATGCCTATACATTTCAGTTAAAGTCAATCAGTACATTGCATATGAATTGCTGAAACTGTTTTGTTTAAGGCCCGAGCTACATAAGTAGTGCTTATACATTTTACACATTGTACATGCTGATGTAAAGGTTTAATGAAATAATTTAAAGTACCTATTCTAAATCTATATATTATTATGCAATGCACCACCGAATTAATACTTGAATTGATTGTTGTATAGTTAACACCTTCTCCGCATGACTATGCATATTTTGGGTGTTGTATGAAACTATGAGCATTACGGTTTGAGTACACTGTTCATGAGAGTTATAAATATTTCTGCCATTGATTGTATGCATTGTCACTGTGTTATTGTCATCTTGTTGCGTCACTGTATACTGTATAATATATATGTTTATGTTTGTTGTATGTTCTCATGGGCCTCTGGCTTATTGAATTTGAAAAATAAACTATCTATCTATCTATCTATTAAAATTGTAATGATGAAAGGTCAATTGTAACAAAATTTATCAAGCTGTAAGAATGATAAAAAAACGTCAGTTGTAAAACTTACAATTTATGGAAAAGATGTGATTCTTTTAAAAATGCAATAATGTATTTAAAATCGACAGTGTCGAAAAGCTCCTTCATTGTCACAACTGTTATGTTATGTTATATTTCGTGTTTTATGCCTGCATCAGCACCATTTTGGGCTATATCTACCTAACAACACCTTTCCTGGGCAGGCTCCAGCGGCTAACCAGTACTTGGGTGCACCAACCTCCGTAAGAAACTGCCAACTTTTTCATATAAATGAGACATGGTCTGAGCGGGGCTCGAACCCGTGACCATCAGTGATGATAGGTTACAGTGGTATACAAGTCAGCGACCGTAACCACTTGACCACAGAGGCGGACTGTCACAACTGTATAATATTTTTGACGAATGAGTGCTAAATCTACACAGTGAATTAAGATGTGTTCAACATTTATAGAAGAATGGCATGGTATACACCATGGTGGATCCTCTCTTTTCAATAAAAATGAGTGTGTAAAACGGGTATGTCCAAGTCTCAACAGTGACATTACTGTTTCCTCTCTACGGTTGGAGTGATAAATAAAAGATGATTTGCCAATGTTTGGCTTAATTGGTTGTAGTTTATTGAATTGTATGTTATTCCAAGTGGTTTGCCACTTTGAAGTAATGTAAGAAAGAATTGATTGCCTAGCATCAGTGTATGGTACATGTATTTTAGAATTTATACAGTCTAGTTTAAGTGCATATTTTGCACTTTGATCAGCCATTTCATTGCCACGAATACCAATATGACTTGGAGGTGAGAGACAGAGTTATTGGTTACCATTAACCAGTTGTGCAGGTCAACCTAAACCACACTTCTTCCCCCAGGCAAAGGATGAGGAATATTTACACAAAGTATCAGCTTTCAATTTCGTCTCTGATGGTAACCTAGATGGAATTATCTACAGCAAGAATAACTATGTGTGAATACAGGGTTCCCAGGGGCTTTGAAAAATACAATTGCCTGACCTTCCCCCTGACATCTGTAAGTTTTCAAGCACCGCTTTGCGGCTCGCGGCAGAGCTGCGACGCCTTCTAGGGGGGTGTGGGGGCATGTACCCCCAGAACATTTTTGATTTTCTAGATGCTCTGTGGTGCATTTTGAGACACTTAAAAGAAGCAAATCAGAAGTAGAGAAATGTTGATTTTTTCCCTTATTTTAAAAAAAAAACCCAAATCCTTAGTAGCGGAATGCAAGTGCTAAAAGAGCAATTTGACATTTTTATGCGCGGAATCAAGTGCAAAAATACACATTTTTGACCTTTTTATATGCGGAATCAACAGTTTTTAGAGCAGAACAATGACAAAAGTCATCAATATAAAATTCCCTGACATTTACAGAAAAAACAAAATTCCCTGACATTTCCCTGACCTTGAAAAAAAAAAAAAATTCCCTGACATTTTCACTGATGCTGGGAACCCTGGAATATGCTATTGTTATTATATTTGTTTTTATTAAAATGTGATAACTGAGTGCTAGCAGTATAACTGAAGCGTAAATACAAAGTAGCGATGATATTTCGGTGAAGGTTATGTTGTTGGTTTCCATAGCAACTAAACCTACTTACCTAATGCCTTCACTAATTCCTTAACAGAGACCCCTTGCAGGTCCGCTGGGAGTCCACTAGCTTGCATCTCCTTTCGAGAAAACTTGGGTGAACCAGGAGCCGGTGAGCGCGTGGACACAACTGGGGATGCATTCCTTGGGGAGAACTGCATACCAGATCCAACATTACCATACGGATGATGAGTGGCTGTAATGAAGAAGAATGCTTTATTAAGACTTAAACTTTACAGTTTCTCATCTGTAACATTTAGACATATTTACAATATATATAGTAATGTAAATATTAACTTAATACTACAATATACAGCATATATGGCAACCATAAATCAGCACCATTTCCCAAATCGAAGTCAAATCGAAGTGCCTCTAGTCCACTTCATCCATTCCCACATAGCATCTAGTTGACATTAGCCATTCCCACATAACATTTCAACATCGTTACCAATACCACAGAATCCAAAGAAGCTCGCTTCTTACCAATGCAACACGGGTTCGATCCTCAGACCGGGAAGTATGTGAGATGGTACGGTGGTCGCCAGATCGGACAGGTGGGTTTTCTCCGGGGATTCCTCCCACATGAATGACCAGAAACACCTATAAGTCCCATTATGCGGTTACGCAGAATGTGCTGCACACAGAGATATTGTAAGGAGCGGATGATTAGAATGTGTTGCACACAGAGATATTGTAAGGAGCGGATGATTAGATATTGTAATTATTGTCTTATAATTTCATTTTTAATAAATTATTACGGGGAAAAAGTTAAAATTTAGAACATATGGCCATATACAAACATGCATTTATGAAATTACCATATGTAAATTACCTCCCTTTATGAATGTTTTAACAAAATCCCGAATAACTTTGTAAATGGTCGTTTACTAAAGTTAACACTAGGATAAATAACTTTGTAAATGGTTGTTTACTAAAGTTAACACTAGGATAAATAACTTTGTAAATGGTTGTTTACTAAAGTTAACACTAGGATAAATAACTTTGTAAATGGTCGTTTACTAAAGTTAACACTAGGATAAATAACTTTGTAAATGGTCGTTTACTAAAGTTAACACTAGGATAAATAACTTTGTAAATGGTCGTTTACTAAAGTTAACACTAGGATAAATAACTTTGTAAATGGTCGTTTACTAAAGTTAACACTAGGATAAATAACTTTGTAAATGGTCGTTTACTAAAGTTAACACTAGGATAAATAACTTTGTAAATGGTCGTTTACTAAAGTTAACACTAGGATAAATAACTTTGTAAATGGTTGTTTACTAAAGTTAACACTAGGATAAATAACTTTGTAAATGGTTGTTTACTAAAGTTAACACTAGGATAAATAACTTTGTAAATGGGCGTTTACTAAAGTTAACACTAGGATAAATAACTTTGTAAATGGTCGTTTACTAAAGTTAACACTAGGATAAATAACTTTGTAAATGGTCGTTTACTAAAGTTAACACTAGGATAAATAACTTTGTAAATGGTTGTTTACTAAAGTTAACACTAGGATAAATAACTTTGTAAATGGTTGTTTACTAAAGTTAACACTAGGATAAATAACTTTGTAAATGGGCGTTTACTAAAGTTAACACTAGGATAAATAACTTTGTAAATATTTGTTTACTAAAGTTAACACTAGGATAAATAACTTTGTAAATGGTTGTTTACTAAAGTTAACACTAGGATAAATAACTTTGTAAATGGTTGTTTACTAAAGTTAACACTAGGATAAATTTGCATATGAATATTACAGACGGATCTGTAGTCCAGTGGTAACATGCTGGACTGGTAATCAAGGGATCGCTGGTTCGTGTCGGTGCTATACACGTAAATGAACCAGAGGAGACTCTGGAATGGGTCTCTGTCTGTATCATTGCACTATCCTCCAAAAATCTAAAATGACTAATCTCTTCAGGAGGACGCTCATATGGGCAACCGATAGCGACGATAAATAACCGTAAAATACTGAATATTAGTATTATTTTTCAAACAGAAGAAAAAAACCGCATAAAGAGATTCTAATACAGGTTAGATTCACATAGTGGCTTTAACGAGTTGACATTCCCAGTAATTACTATGCATGTGGGGTAGGTGTTTAGTAGGGCTTGTGACATTACATTCAAATTGTCCCCGATTATTATCTGCTCATTTCACCTACAGCGTGCTAAAGGTTAAAAATATTAATTAGCATAAGCCTGGTAACTGTGTAGCCATGAAGGGGGTAATGATGTCATACCTGATGCTGGCAGAGAATAAGTACGTCCCATCTCGCTCCTCTGGTATCGGTCAAAGTTGGGCAGATAACCAAACGCTGGAAGACTCGACTGGGGTGTGGCTGGGGAGTTACCAAACACAGACAGGTTGGACAGGTTAGACAGATTGGACAGATTGGACAGATTGGACTGGGAACCTGCAAAGTAAACATGTTGGCATGAACATTAACATATAAGAGCTGAGTACATTTAACTTATCAAAAAGTAGTACAATTTTGGTTTAATTTATGAATACCCTACTTACTGGCCTATAAGACTGGATTCTTAGCTCCAGATTATGGCTTCACAAGTGGCTTCCCGTCTTATAAGCGAGTGACAAAAAATGAAAACAAGTTGCATTTGCAGATCACCAGACCTACAGGATGAGTTGTATTTGCAGATCACCAGACCTACATGATGAGTTGCATTCGCAGATCACTAGTCCTACAGGATGAGTTGCATTCGCAGATCACTAGTCCTACAGGATGAGTTGCATTCGCAGATCACTAGTCCTACAGGATGAGTTGCATTTGCAGATCACCAGTCCTACAGGATGAGTTGCATTTGCGGATCACCAGACCTACAGGTTGAGTTGCATTTGCAGATCACTAGTCCTACAGGTTGAGTTGCATTTGCAGATCACTAGTCCTACAGGATGAGTTGCATTTGCAGATAACTAGTCCTACAGGATGAGTTGCATTTGCAGATCACTAGTCCTACAGGATGAGTTGCATTTGCAGATCACTAGTCCTACAGGATGAGTTGCATTTGCAGATCACCAGACCTACAGGATGAGATACATTTGCAGATCACCAGACCTACAGGATGAGTTGCATTCGCAGATCACTAGTCCTACAGGATGAGTTGCATTTGCAGATCACCAGACCTACAGGATGAGTTGCATTTGCAGATCACCAGACCTACAGGTTGAGTTACATTTGCAGATCACCAGACCTACAGGATGAGTTGTATTTGCAGATCACCAGACCTACAGGTTGAGTTACAAAGAGTTGAAATCTTACTGAAGGCAAATGGCTGGCTATAGAAAGGTTGTTTTGGGTGCAAAGAGTTGCAATCTTACTGAAGGCAAATGAATGGCTATAGAAAGTGTTGCGATCTTACTGAAGGCAAATGAATGGCTATAGAAAGTGTTGCGATCTTACTGAAGGCAAATGAATGGCTATAGAATGTATCTCACTGAAAGCAAATGGGTTTTAGTTGTAGAATGTCATACAACCACACCAATGATAAATTGGCTAATTCTAGAAAGTTTTACCACCTTACCGAAGGCAAATGGGTTGGTTCTTCTGTTCCCAAACATGGCATCCTGATCCGGACAAAACATTGAATACCTCTGCCCCGGGCTCCCAAACTCAAAACTTTGCTGCACCTGTGGTGGCAGGGTATTGAAGGCAAATGGATCTTTGGCTGAGGACTGCTGTGTGAGACCAAGCTGGGACTCATGCAACAGGTATGCCGTGTTGTCCTTCGACTTAGCTAGAGCCCACGCCTCACCCTCTTTATTCTGACAGTACTGCTCTACACTGTCCGGGTCCATTTTAACCCAGGTACCCTCCACGTTCACAACCTGATAAATGTTAAAAGTTAAACAATAATAATGGCTTATTGTTTTTTATTAAATTAGAAAACAAATTAACACAGTTCTTGAGCATGTAGTTTTGAAAGTGTGTCTGCTTCCGGTTTGTTTGCAATGCTTAGTTTGATAGTGTGTCTGCTTCCAGTTTGTTTGCGATGCTTAGTTTGACAGTGTGTCTGCTTCCAGTTTGTTTGCAATGCTTAGTTTGACAGTGTGTCTGCTTCCGGTTTATTTGCGATGCTTAGTTTGACAGTGTGTCTGCTTCCAGTTTGTTTGCAATGCTTAGTTTGACAGTGTGTCTGCTTCCGGTTTGTTTGCGATGCTTAGTTTGACAGTGTGTCTGCTTCCGGTTTGCTTGCGCTGCTTAGTTTGACAGTGTGTCTGCTTCCAGTTTGTTTGCAATGCTTAGTTTGACAGTGTGTCTTGCTTCCGGTTTGTTTGCGATGCTTAGTTTGACAGTGTGTCTTGCTTCCGGTTTGTTTGCAATGCTTAGTTTGACAGTGTGTCTTGCTTCCGGTTTGTTTGCGATGCTTAGTTTGACAGTGTGTCTTGCTTCCGGTTTGTTTGCGATGCTTAGTTTGACAGTGTGTCTTGCTTCCGGTTTGTTTGCAATGCTTAGTTTGACAGTGTGTCTGCTTCCAGTTTGCTTGCGATGCTTAGTTTTAAAATCTCTACTAAAAGAGCGTTTAGGTTGCTTAGATGGATACGATATCGATAATGCTTACATATCAACGATCAATCTATATTAATGATATCGACCCCAGCCCTCATCATATATATGCTTGATGTTGAAATTGCGTGCCACGTCTCCATTCAATGAGAAACATTTGTTTGACTTTTTACGTTTGTTTATCACATGAGCCCATATGAGCGACGGCCAGTTTACCTAACAACACCTTCCCTGGGCAGGCTCTAGCGGTTAACCAGTACTTAGTGCACCAACCTCCGCAAGACACTGCCAATGTTTTCATATAAAGAGACACGTGTGATTTATTCTTTTTTTACGAGCATCCCGTGATCGTGTGGCCTGGCCACATAAACTGCTTTTGTCAATAAAAGTACCAATTAGATGCCATACCTCTTCAATGACACTGACTTGGTTGCCCATGGTGACACGTCCAACAGGGGTTGCCTTCAGATTGGGGCGACTTCGGATGTTGTGTCCAAATGATCCACACTTGACCACTTCATACACCCCTGGTCCTCCTGCAATTACAGAGAGCTTATATTTATTAGACTCTAATAACAAAACTATCAATTTTGTTCATTAACCAGTAACCTGCCAATCACCACTAAAGTCACTTTTGCAAACAGCATAGAACCCGATCAGATAGCACTGCCATCTGATCATGCTCTATACTGTTTGCTATTCCTTTAGTGGAGCTAAAACACTTGTCTGAATAGCAAACAACATAGATCCTGATCAGACGAGGCACTACGCCGTGGTTGATCTGGATCTATGTTGTTTGCACATTCCGTCCAATTGATTTGGCAGATTAAGTGGTACAGATGCATTACTGTTTATAAAATAACAATTTCCAAGAATGTTGTTATCATGTAAAGGTACTCATTATAAAACCATTATTACCCAGGTGCCTCAGTTATAAATGAAATCAAAATGGCGGCTAGATGCTAGGCAACGGAGACATTATTCACGCATACGGCATGAGAGACGATCTCAAGCTATTTTGCTAAAGTGTTTTATTTATCGAAACAACAACAGCATAACGTTATGGTGAATAACGCAAAGAAAGTTTTAACGGCAATATTGTTTGCTTTATTGAGTTTGCAACTGGTTTCTGTGAGTGCATCTGCTCCGATTTCAGGTAATGTTTATGACATTATGTAATAATTTTAAACTTTATTTATTTTACAATGATTGCGAAGCTAACAACTTATATTAATCACACTCTTGTTGGCGCAGATGAAGGCGTAAATGTGGTCATTCGTGTGGGAGGAAACCGGAGTATCCGGAGAATTCCCACCTGTCCGATCTGGCGACCACCGTACCATCTCACATACTTCCCGGTCCGAGGATAGAACCCGGGTCGCATTGGTGAGAAGCGAGCGCGCTTAAAAAATCACCAAAAAAATCAAAGACATCTTAAATGTATTCGAAAATAATGCAATATTTTTTTACTTATTTTTAAAAAATGTTATCCCGAACATGGCCGGAAATCATTCAGTCTTTTCCGCAGCCATGTACATTCTTGTTACATGAACGTAATTTAAATAAGATCTAAACATAGTATGCAAATTAGTAATACCAGTCGTTTACAAGCTTTCCAGAGTGGCTTGTCAATGGTGGCGTATTCCAAAATTCCAAACGCTTAGTAAATCACAATAGCTAAGAACATGAATGTGTGTAAATCATTTTTAGCACGTCTTATTCACATTGCAAGTATAAAAAACACTACACTTATGTACTAGAGGTTTCCAGTCACCCAAATGCATTTATGCGGTGGAGACTTTAAATAAACTTATTAGTCACTAGAGGTTTTGTTATGTTGTTATATTTCGGGTTTTACGCCTGCATCAGCACCATTTTGGGCTATATCGCCGGCGGGCAGTTTACCTAACAACACCTTTCCTGGGCAGGCTCCAGCGGTTAACCAGTACTTGGGTGCACCAACCTCCGTAAGAAACTGCCAACTTTTTCATATAAACAGACACGGTCTGAGTGGGGCTCGAACCCGTGACCATCAGTGATGATAGGTTACAGTGGTATACAAGTCTGCGACAGTAACCACTCGACCACGGAGGCGGACCACTAGAGGTTTTGACGTGATGTTTCTTACAAACATACATACAGTCTACATCCGTTATGTGAAAGTCGATTATGTCGAAACACTAGACCCAATTGGATTCAAACACACACTGACAAGGGGCAGGTGATTGTCAATCCACAACTGAAACAACCAGCAAATATATGCCACTTTGTGAGTATTGACCATACCCAATAGGGTATTACAATCACATGAACAACCCAAAGTTAGTAACACACATTATAGCAGAGTATAATGACTGACTAAAATCATGTATTGACCACCAATTGACCAGTATTTACCACTTTGTGAGTATAATACTATTGACCACTTCGTGAGTATTGACCCTATAGAGTACAATAATCACATAATTATAGTCTCAATACAACCCAAAGTTAGTAACACACATTATAGCAGAGTATAATGACTGACTAAAATCATGTATTGACCACCAATTGACCAGTATTTACCACTTTGTGAGTATAATACTATTGACCACTTCGTGAGTATTGACCCTATAGAGTACAATAATCACATAATTATAGTCTCAATACAACCCAAAGTTAGTAACACACATTATAGCACAATGCAGAGTATATAAAACCATTAAATAATGTTTAATGCCAGAATTTATCACTTTAGGAGTATTGACCGGGTCGGTTTTAACCAGTAAAACCCGGTTAAAATGGTTTTAACCAGTAAAACCCGGTTAAAATGGTTTTAACCAGTAAACCCGTTAAAATGTTTTAACCAGTAAAACCCGGTTAAAATGGTTTTAACCAGTAAAACCCGGTTAAAATGGTTTTAACCAGTAAAACCCGGTTAAAATGGTTTTAACCAGTAAAACCCGGTTAAAATGGTTTTAACCAGTAAAACCCGGTTAAAATGGTTTTAACCAGTAAAACCCGGTTAAAATGGTTTTAACCAGTAAAACCCGGTTAAAATGGTTTTAACCAGTAAAACCCGGTTAAAATGGTTTTAACCAGTAAAACCCGGTTAAAATGGTTTTAACCAGTAAAACCCGGTTAAAATGGTTTTAACCAGTAAAACCCGGTTAAAATGGTTTTAACCAGTAAAACCCGGTTAAAATGGTTTTAACCAGTAAAACCCGGTTAAAATGGTTTTAACCAGTAAAACCCGGTTAAAACCAACCCCCTTGAATCGACCAGCCGAAGTTGACTGAAACTGTCATGAAGATTACTTCTAGAGGCCTTAGATTTGCACATAGCATATAACAGGTACCTTGAACAAGTTGTGTTATTGGTTTCTGGCCGTACATCTGGAACTTTTTCACCGTCTCATTGAGGATCTCGTCTATAATGGACTTTGGCTCCTCTAAGGGAACCAGCAGGGTCTTGCCAAGGTGTTGGTTGTACTGTAGCACCCATGCGTCCGTGTAGCCATTATTACACCATTCCTTAATGCTGTCAGCACACATTCGCAACCATGCGCCATCGTCATTGTGTACCTACGTGCATAACATACAGTCAAACCTGTCTTTTTTTAAGGTTTATTCAGTTCATTATTTACAAATATTTACAAAATAATACACACATGTATTAACACAATAATCATACATTCAAAAGCAATGTACATTATAATAATGCATAGATATATGAATTGAATTAAGATTTCAAAATATTTTCAATTTTCCTAAAGAAAGTATTTTTGTTACGTTTAGAATATTCATTCATAATCGTTATTTCACTTTTCATTATTTTCATTATATCAACATATTTCCGTCTGTTTTCACTGATAATATAAGACTTGTGTATAGAAAACCCAATTATGGTGAACAACAAATTGATATCTCGATATTCAAAATAGTCTATCTTGTAACCTAACACAATTGCAGATAGTCTATTAAAATTCTTATTTATTCCACATTGTCTGAGTATATGCATAATTGTTTGCCAAAAAAGTACCACGCTGTTGCAAGATATGAAAAAATGTTCATATGTATCAACATGGTTACATAACAAACAGTTTGGAGAATTTGTCAAACCTGTCTTAACCCTTTCCTTCATAGAGATTTAGGTTAATATACTATTATATATCCATACAAACGACAGCCATTTAGCTATCATGCAGTGGATAAGTAGTCACCATATCTATCCCACCTCCCTAGATATTACTGGGACTACATAGAGATTTAGGTTAATATGCTATTATATCTCCATACAAACGATAGCCATTTAACCCTTTCCTTCATAGAGATTTAGGTTAATATAATATTATATCTCCATACAAACGATAGCCATTTAGCTATCATGCAGTGGATAAGTAGTCGCCATATCGATCCCACCTCCCTAGATATTACTGGGACTACATAGAGATTTAGGTTAATATACTATTATATCTCCATACAAACGATAGCCATTTAACCCTTTCCTTCATAGAGATTTAGGTTAATATACTATTATATCTCCATACAAACGATAGCCATTTAACCCTTTCCTTCATAGAGATTTAGGTTAATATAATATTATATCTCCATACAAATGATAGCCATTTAGCTATCATGCAGTGGATAAGTAGTCGCCATATCGATCCCACCTCCATAGATATTACTGGGACTACATAGAGATTTAGGTTAATATACTATTATATCTCCATACAAACGACAGCCATTTAGCTATCATGCAGTGGATAAGTAGTCGCCATATCTATCCCACCTCCCTAGATATTACTATGACTACACACGAATCTGGCCTTTATTATGAACATTGGTTTGGTTACTACATTGTCAATGTATGTCGTATCGGTAATGGTGTCAAGAGGTGCTTCTATGAGGGAAAGGGTTAAGCAGCTAGCCAAGGGAACAACAGAAAGTGGCTGCTTAGCACAGGTGGGTGCTTAATAGAAGTCAAATGTATAATAAAACAACATATTGGGAATATGGAAACTGGCTGCTTAATGCAGGTTGGCTGCTTAATGGAGGTCAAATGTATAATAAAACAACATATTGGGAATCTGGAAACTGGCTGGTTAGCACAGGTGGCTGCTTAATAGAAGTCAAATGTATAATAAAACAACATATTGGGAATATGGAAACTGGCTGCTTAATACAGGTTGGCTGCTTAATGGAGGTGATCACTAACACAGGTTTGACTGTATACAGGTTGGTTGCTTAATAGAGGTGATCACTAACACAGGTTTGACTGTATACAGGTTGGTTGCTTAATGGAGGTGACCACTAACACAGGTTTGACTGTATACAGGTTGGTTGCTTAAT
Source organism: Archivesica marissinica (assembly GCA_014843695.1). Lineage (NCBI taxonomy): Eukaryota > Metazoa > Mollusca > Bivalvia > Venerida > Vesicomyidae > Archivesica > Archivesica marissinica. The sequence continues at coordinate 22,881,091 of CM026391.1, read as the reverse complement.
GGAGGTGACCACTAACACAGGTTTGACTGTATACAGGTTGGTTGCTTAATGGAGGTGATCACTAACACAGGTTTGACTGTATACAGGTTGGTTGCTTAATGGAGGTGACCACTAACACAGGTTTGACTGTATACAGGTTGGTTGCTTAATGGAGGTGATCACTAACACAGGTTTGACTGTATACAGGTTGGTTGCTTAATGGAGGTGACCACTAACACAGGTTTGACTGTATACAGGTTGGTTGCTTAATGGAGGTGACCACTAACACAGGTTTGACTGTATACAGGTTGGTTGCTAAATGGAGGTGACCACTAACACAGGTTTGACTGTAATACAGGTTGGCTGCTTAATGGAGGTGACCACTAACACAGGTTTGACTGTATACAGGTTGGCTGCTTAATGGAGGTGATCACTAACACAGGTTTGACTGTATACAGGTTGGTTGCTTAATGGAGGTGATCACTAACACAGGTTTGACTGTATATGGGATTGTAACGGGCAACCAGCAGTCTTGACAAAATGCTGGTTGTACAAGGGTTCATTCTAAGTCAGAATTTTTGGGAGAAGTGAGAAAACTCGTGATCGCTTCCTTAAATGGAGTTCTTTAATATACTTCTGCAAAATAGGGTTAAAATGCACAGTACAACCATTAAATACAACATTTGAATAGAAGGAGTGCTTTATAATGGGCCAGTGTATCTTACTAGACAAAATTTTGTTTGAAAATCGTAAAAACAAAAAATAATTTTTTATTAGGGAGAAGTGGGGGCCCCCTGAGGGCGAAGTCAGAGTCCCTAGGGCGACAATTTCGCCCACATCGCCCTCTAGAATGATCCCTGTTGTACTGGTTCTTGTGTTTAGACAAAGAATATATGGCTTTGAAACATGTTCAATCTTGTTCTCTATATTCCAAGAGGTTATATGTTATATTTCGGGTTATACGCCTGCATCAGCACCATTTTGGGTTATATCGCCGGCGGGCAGTTTACCTAACAACACCTTTCCTGGGCAGGCTCCAGCGATTAACCAGTACTTGGGTGCACCAACCTCAGTAAGAAACTGCCAACTTTTCATATAAATGAGACACGGTCTGAGCGGGGCTCGAACCCGTGACCATCAGTGATGATAGGTTACAGTGGTATAAAAGTCAGCGACCGTAACCACTCGACCACGGAGGCGGACGAATATTCCAAGAGGTAGATGTGAAATGAACAAGAAATCGGCCCAACAAGAAATATCACAGTACGGTCCATTCACCTATAAGACGAGCTCACCTATATATATAATAAGACGACGACCCCTACTTTGAGCTTGAAATATGTGGGTTTTGGCATGCACTCACATCTAAGACGGGTTGATGAAATGGACACCAGACACAAGTATAAATTGCATGTTTGCCCAGTGCAAGTTGAAGTCAGGGTGCTTTCATTTCTAAAATGCAATTATGGATATCTTATTCTTAGCATTCACTTAAAAAAAGGTTAAACTTTATTTATTTTACAACGATTGCGAAGCAATGTTTTAACAACTTATATCAATCACTCTCGTTGGCGCGGGTGAATGCGTAAATGTGGTCATTCGTGTGGGAGGAAACCGGAGTACCCGGAAAAAATCCACCTGTCTGATCTGGCAACCACCGTACCATCTCACATACTTCCTGGTCCGAGGATCGAACCCGGATTGCATTGGTGATAAGCGAGCGCGTCTTATAAGAAAAGATGGTAGGTGATGAATGCCCCCCCCCCACAAAGGGATCACAGAAAGTGGCTGCTTAGCACAGGTGGCTGCTTAATAGACGTTAAAGCGACACTACATCGGTGAAAACGCAAATGTCTACAGAATGTAATTTCCTATTATATGGTATAAATTTTTATGAGTATTTCAACAAATAAACAAGCGTCATATACGCGGTTTGTTGACATAACAAGATAATGTAAATAGGGTAAATTTTAGTTGCTTTTTGCGATGTAATATCGCTTTAAATATATAATTAAGTAACATTGAAAACAGTGTATGATGGGAGTTTTCTTAGATAGGAGATTTCTTAGATGGGAGTTTTGTTAGATTGGAGTTTTGTTAGATTCTTAGATGGGAGTTTTCTTAGATGGGAGTTTTCTTAGATTCTTAGATGGGAGTTTTCTTAGATGGGAGTTTTCTTAGATTCTTAGATGGGAGCTTTCTTAGATGGGAGTTGTCTTAGCTGGGAGATTTCTTAGATGGGAGTTTTGTTAGATGGGAGATTTCTTAGATGGGAGTTTTGTTAGATTCTTAGATGGGAGTTTTGTTAGATGGGAGATTTCTTAGATGGGAGTTTTGTTAGATTCTTAGATGGGAGTTTTCTTAGATGCGAGTTTTCTTAGATGGGAGATTTCTTAGATGGGAGTTTTTTTCCACTGGAAAGCATAAACGTTTATGTATGGAGACTGCTCGTGTGCGACTATTGATTGCATGACAGCACTGTACCAGTGCAGATTATTGCATAGAATAAGGATAGCCGTCCATACCTCATCCATAAATGAGATGACACCCTCTGGCTTCACAATTCCGATCTGTTCACTCTGCAAGGATGGGTTGGTCCTCACGCGTAGTCCAGCACTGTTCTTGGCTACAAACTTCCTCATCTGTCACAACAAAGACAATGGTACATAGCATGCTGTCTCAGGATGACAGAGACATATGAAGTATTAGGCCTGTATGTTTTACACAATTCATCTACTGTGACATTATTCTATTTGATGTAATTTACACCATCTCTGTGATTATGTTATATTTCGGGTTTTACGCCGGCATCAGTACCATTTCGGGCTATATCGCCGGCGGCCAGTTTACCTAACAACACCTTTCCTGGGCAGGCTCCAGCGGTTAACCAGTACTTGGCTGCACCAACCTCCGTAAGAAACTGCCAACTTTTTCATATAAATGAGACACGGCCTGAGCGTGGCTCGAACCCGTGACCATCAGTGATGATAGGTTACAGTGGTATACAAGTCAGCAACCTTAACCACTCGACCAGAGAGGCTGACCCATCTCTGTGATATTAAATTATTTTATGTAATTTACACATTTACTGTGACATTCAACTATTTGATGTAATTTACACATCTACTGTGACATTCAACTATTTGATGTAATTTACACATCTACTGTGACATTCAACTATTTGATGTAATGTACACATCTACTGTGACATTCAACTAGTTGATGTAATTTACATACATACATACATTGACATTCAACTATTTGATGTAATTTACATATCTACTGTGACATTCAACTATTTGATGTAATTTACATACATACATTGTGAGTTTAAACTGTACTGTATGCATGAGACTGACCTGTTTTCTCTGTTGTCTTTTTAGAGTCTGTGTGGGTGGGGTAACACCTTGTGGTGGTTCTTTCACTTCCACTTTGTATGTTTCTCCTGAACAAAACAGAAAATAAGCGATTCCTAGGAATTCTAGGTAACATAAGCAGATTGGATAGTATCCTAGGTAACATAAGCTGATTGGATAGTATTCTAGGTAACATAAGCTGATTGGATAGTATCCTAGGAAACAGAAGCTGATTGGATAGTATTCTAGGTAACAGAAGCTGATTGGATAGTATTCTAGGTAACAGAAGCTGATTGGATAGTATCCTAGGTAACAGAAGCTGATTGGATAGTATTCTAGGTAACAGAAGCTGATTGGATAGTATACTAGGTAACATAAGCTGATTGGATAGTATCCTAGGCAACAGAAGCTGATTGGATAGTATACTAGGTAACAGAAGCTGATTGGATAGTATCCTAGGTAACAATAGCTGATTGGATAGTATCCTAGGTAACAGAAGCTGATTGGATAGTATCCTAGGTAACAGAAGCTGATTGGATAGTATACTAGGTAACAGAAGCTGATTGGATAGTATTCTAGGTAACAGAAGCTGATTGGATAGTATCCTAGGTAACATAAGCTGATTGGATAGTATCCTAGGTAACAATAGCTGATTGGATAGTATCCTAGGTAACAGAAGCTGATTGGATAGTATCCTAGGTAACAGAAGCTGATTGGATAGTATACTAGGTAACAGAAGCTGATTGGATAGTATCCTAGGTAACAGAAGCTGATTGGATAGTATCCTAGGTAACAGAAGCTGATTGGATAGTATACTAGGTAACAGAAGCTGATTGGATAGTATTCTAGGTAACAGAAGCTGATTGGATAGTATCCTAGGTAACATAAGCTGATTGGATAGTATCCTAGGTAACAATAGCTGATTGGATAGTATCCTAGGTAACAGAAGCTGATTGGATAGTATCCTAGGTAACAGAAGCTGATTGGATAGTATACTAGGTAACAGAAGCTGATTGGATAGTATCCTAGGTAACAGAAGCTGATTGGATAGTATCATAGGTAACAATAGCTGATTGGATGGTATCCTAGGTAACATAAGCTGATTGGATAGTATTCTAGGTAACAGAAGCTGATTGGATAGTATCCTAGGTAACATAAGCTGATTGGATAGTATTCTAGGTAACAGAAGCTGATTGGATAGTATTCTAGGTAACATAAGTAGATTGGATAGTATACTAGGTAACATAAGCTGATTGGATATTATTCTAGGTAACATAAGCTGATTGGATAGTATACTAGGTAACATAAGCTGATTGGATAGTATCCTAGGTAACAGAAGCTGATTGGATAGTATCCTAGGTAACAGAAGCTGATTGGATAGTATACTAGGTAACAGAAGCTGATTGGATAGTATCCTAGGTAACAGAAGCTGATTGGATAGTATCCTAGGTAACAGAAGCTGATTGGATAGTATACTAGGTAACAGAAGCTGATTGGATAGTATTCTAGGTAACAGAAGCTGATTGGATAGTATTCTAGGTAACATAAGCTGATTGGATAGTATTCTAGGTAACATAAGCTGATTGGATAGTATTCTAGGTAACATAAGCTGATTGGATAGTATTCTAGGTAACAGAAGCTGATTGGATAGTATTCTAGGTAACAGAAGCTGATTGGATAGTATCCTAGGTAACATAAGTTGATTGGTATCATAGGTAACAGAAGCTGATTGGATAGTATTCTAGGTAACAGAAGCTGATTGGATAGTATCCTAGGTAACTGAAGCTGATTGGATGGTATCCTAGGTAACATTTTAATTTTGTTGTTGCAATGTGTGCATGTGGATTTATTTATATCCAACAAGTAAACAACAAACTACTTATATGTACTAAAAATACACTTCTTCCTTGTTTCCACACAAGCGACATGTAGAAAGGAGAATTCATACAATTTATTATGCAATGAAAGGGACCAGCACAATGTTTATATTTACTCAGCTGTGACCTTTTCTTTCAACTGGAGCATTTCATAGGGTGTTCAAAACTGATATTATACTTCCAAAACTAACCTGTTTCAAAGCCGTCCACTGAAACAAAGATATTGTACAGTCCTATACTGCTGGGAGTCCAGTTGGCGTGGTATGTGCCATCATCAGCAGAGCGCACTAACATGTTCTCGCTAGGTCTCGGCACAGCAGGGGCTGCCCAGCGTAATTCCTCAAAGGAGAAATTCTCATAAGCCTGTAATAATGCAACAAATCTGAGCAAAAACGCAATATAATCATCCAATGAGTGTGTGTGTGTTTTATGTTTATTTATCGTCGCTACCGGTTGCCCATATGAGCGACGCTTCCTGAAGAGATTAGTCGTTTTGGAGAATAATGCATGATACAGACAGAGACCCATTCCAGAGTCTTCTCTGGTTCTTTTACGTACACGGTGTACAGCACCGACACAAAACCTTGGTTTAAAGTACCATCTGAAAGACTGTTAATTTTTATTAGGGTCAGACGGGGGATCGAACCTGCGATCCCTGGATTACCAGTCCAGCATGTTAACCACTGGACTGCAGTATAGATCCGTCTGTAATCCAATGATTGTGCGGAAACTAAAGCCATTATGCAATATACTTAGAATGTCCTGCACACCGAGATATTGTAAGGAACAGATAATTAGATATTGCGATTATTATCTTATATATTCATTTTTCAAAAATAAATTATGACAGTAAAAATTAAAAATTTGGAAAAAATACCCACAAAAAACATGGTTTTGTGAAATTACCATTTGTAAATTACCTCCCTTTATGGGTATTGTTTTTAAAACAAAATCACCATTAACTCTGTGGTGGTTTACTGAAGTTAAAACTAGGATATATTTGCATATGTAAGATAAATATGCAAGGGTTGAGAAGAATAAAATGCATATATAACCTATGAACATAAATTTGGACAAGTAAAGATGAGGGAGAAACCATGGCTTGATTCCTAGGGAGAGGAAAACACGACTGAATTCATAATGAACATAATTTATATAATGAAATTGCTGCATGTGACTTTAACACATGATATCTAACACTGCACTAGCCTACCTTCAATGATATCTAATACTGCACTAGCCTACCTTCAATGATATCTAACACTGCACTAGCCTACCTTCAATGATATCTAGCACTGCACTAGCCTACCTTCAATGATATCTAACACTGCACTAGTCTACCTTCAATGATATCTAACACTGCACTAGTCTACCTTCAATGATATCTAACACTGCACTAGTCTACCTTCAATGATATCTAACACTGCACTAGCCTACCTTCAATGATATCTAGCACTGCACTAGTCTACCTTCAATGATATCTAACACTGCACTAGCCTACCTTCAATGATATCTAGCACTGCACTAGTCTACCTTCAATGATATCTAACACTGCACTAGTCTACCTTCAATGATATCTAACACTGCACTAGCCTACCTTCAATGATATCTAATACTGCACTAGCCTACCTTCAATGATATCTAACACTGCACTAGCCTACCTTCAATGATATCTAACACTGCACTAGTCTACATTCAATGATATCTAACACTGCACTAGCTTACAATCAATGATATCTAACACTGCACTAGCTTACATTCAATGATATCTAACGCTGCACTAGCTTACATTCAATGATATCTAACACTATGCTAGCCTACATTCAATGATATCTAACACTGCACTAGCCTACATTCAATGATATCTAACACTGCACTAGCTTACATTCAATGATATCTAACACTATGCTAGCCTAACTTCAATGATATCTAACACTGCACTAGCCTACATTCAATGATATCTAACACTGCACTAGCTTACATTCAATGATATCTAACGCTACACTAGCCTACATTCAATGATATCTAACACTGCACTAGCCTACATTCAATGATATCTAACACTGCACTAGCTTACATTCAATGATATCTAACACTGCACTAGCCTACATTCAATGATATCTAACACTGCACTAGTTTACATTCAATGATATCTAACGCTGCACTAGCCTACATTCAATGATATCAAACACTGCACTAGCCTACATTCAATGATATCTAACACTGCACTAGCTTACATTCAATGATATCTAACACTATGCTAGCCTAACTTCAATGATATCTAACACTGCACTAGCCTACATTCAATGATATATAACACTGCACTAGCTTACATTCAATGATATCTAACACTACACTAGCCTACATTCAATGATATCTAACACTGCACTAGTCTACCTTCAATGATATCTAACACTGCACTAGTCTACATTCAATGATATCTAACACTGCACTAGCCTACCTTCAATGATATCTAACACTGCACTAGTCTACCTTCAATGATATCTAACACTGCACTAGCCTACATTCAATGATATCTAACACTGCACTGGTCTACATTCAATGATATCTAACACTGCACTAGCCTACCTTCAATGATAGCTAACACTGCACTAGTCTACATTCAATGATATCTAATACTGCACTAGTCTACATTCAATGATATCTAACACTGCACTAGCCTACCTTCAATGATATCTAACACTGCACTAGTCTACATTCAATGATATCTAACACTGCTCTAGCCTACCTTCAATGATATCTAACACTGTACTAGCCTACATTCAATGATATCAAACACTGCACTAGCCTACATTCAATGATATCTAACACTGCACTAGCTTACATTCAATGATATCTAACACTATGCTAGCCTAACTTCAATGATATCTAACACTGCACTAGCCTACCTTCAATGCTATCTAACACTATGCTAGCCTACATTCAATGATATCTAACACTGCACTAGCCTACATTCAATGATATCTAACACTGCACTAGCCTACATTCAATGATATATAACACTGCACTAGCCTACCTTCAATGATATCTAACACTGCACTAGCCTACCTTCAATGATATCAAACACTGCACTAGTCTACATTCAATGATATCTAACACTGCACTAGCCTACCTTCAATGATATCTAACACTGCACTAGTCTACCTTCAATGATATCTAACACTGCACTAGTCTACATTCAATGATATCTAACACTGCACTAGCCTACCTTCAATGATATCTAACACTGCACTAGTCTACCTTCAATGATATCTAACACTGCACTAGTCTACATTCAATGATATCTAACACTGCACTAGCCTACCTTCAATGATATCTAACACTGCACTAGTCTACCTTCAATGATATCTAACACTGCACTAGTCTACATTCAATGATATCTAACACTGCACTAGCCTACCTTCAATGATATCTAACACTGCACTAGTCTACCTTCAATGATATCTAACACTGCACTAGTCTACATTCAATGATATCTAACACTGCACTAGCCTACCTTCAATGATATCTAACACTGCACTAGTCTACCTTCAATGATATCTAACACTGCACTAGTCTACATTCAATGATATCTAACACTGCACTAGCCTACCTTCAATGATATCTAACACTGCACTAGCCTACCTTCAATGATATCTAACACTGCACTAGTCTACATTCAATGATATCTAACACTGCACTAGCCTACCTTCAATGATATATAACACTGCACTAGTCTACCTTCAATGATATCTAACACTGCACTAGCCTACATTCAATGATATCTAACACTGCACTAGCCTACATTCAATGATATCTAACACTGCACTAGTCTACCTTCAATGATATCTAACACTACACTAGCCTACCTTCAATGATATCTAACACTACACTAGCCTACATTCAATGATATCAAACACTGCACTAGCTTACCTTCAATGATATCTAACACTGCACTAGCTTACATTCAATGATATCTAACACTGCACTAGCTTACCTTCAATGATATCTAACACTGCACTAGTCTACATTCAATGATATCTAACACTGCACTAGCCTACCTAGCCTGGGAACAGGCGTCGATATATTTTGCCTGGTCAGTCAAATAAATATATTTTAACACCGAGACTATTAATTGGGCCGTATTGAGTATCTGATCATATCAATGCCTGGGGAAAAGTGGGAGATTGTCCGTGTAATTATTGACCATAGGCCTATTAGCACGTGACTTAATTAATGACGTACTTGAATCGAAAGGGAGGCACTGCAGTGTTGATAAAACTTTATAATTGGCTGCCATTGTTTACGGGTCAACGGAACGATAAAAAGTACAATGTGCGTCTGGTTCGACATATTTACGCGTCTGATTTGACATATTTACTCAATATTTAAGTCATCCTTAGTTCAAATACGCCGAATCGATCCCTTACCATCTAAACGTAATATTTAAAATCCGCCATCTCGTCGATATAACACAGAAACGGGAAATTATATGTTTGCAATGTAAATGAGTCTACGGGAGCATTCGTGTATATTTGGAAATGATCGTGTATAATCGTGCCTGTTCGGCTATTTCCGATAGAATTCCGTTTCTATATTTAGCGATATTATCTTGTAGAGAAGAGTTGTCGTTCTTCAAATCTACACCCTCATAAAAGTGGGTGTAAGTAGATGGCGCTACGATCGGAAATCCAGTTTCCCCAGGTTGTCATTTTGCCAGAAGTTAAAAATCGACAGACTGGAACCCAGGCTATAGCCTACCTTCATCATACATATAGCATGGAACGCATCTTTCTTGTCTTTTATTGTTATTTCATAGGATTCATCGAGACACGGTGGCTGGTGACCTCCGAACGTTGTCTGGCCCTCATCTGGACGACTGAGACGCCGCATACGCTTGTATTCATCACCCGATGGGTCAAGGTCAATAGGTACAGCCCTCACTTCAACCTGAAATAGTTTTATTTTGTTTAATTAATCCATTTCCATCTAGATGCCATTTCCAGCTAGAAGCCATTTCCAGCTAGAAGCCACATCCAGCTGGAAGCCATTCCCAGCTAGAAGCCATTCCCAGCTAGAAGCCATTTCCAGTTAGAAGCCATTCCCAGCAAACCATTCCCAGCTAGAAGCCATTTCCAGTTAGAAGCCATTCCCAGCAAACCATTCCCAGCTAGAAGCCATTCCCAGCTGGAAGCCATTCCCAGCTAGAAGCCATTCCCACTAGAAGCCATTCCCAACTAGAAGCAATTCCCAGCTAGAAGCCATTTCCAGTTAGAAGCCATTCCCAGCTAGAAGCCATTCCCAGCTGGAAGCCATTCCCAGCTAGAAGCCATTCCCAACTAGAAGCAATTCCCAGCTAGAAGCCATTTCCAGTTAGAAGCCATTCCCAGTTAGAAGCCATTTCCAGCTAGAAGCCATTCCCAACCAGAAGTCATTTCCACCTAGATGCCATTTCCAGTTAGAAGTCATTCCCAGCTAGAAGCCATTCCCAGCTGGAAGTCAATTTGGTTGTATGTGGAGAAGCATTAAACAACAAAACCTAATATACTGTAGGATTGAATTCATGCTTTTAACATAAAGCCCCAAAGTTCCCATATGTCATCACAATTCATACTGTGGGGCATTTTGGTTGGAAAGTTTACCAGATATTATATAGGATAGATAGTTTATTTTTCAAATTCAATAAGCCAGAGGCCCATGAGAACATACAACAAACATAAACATACATATTATACAGTATACAGTGACGCAACAAGATGACAATAACACAGTGACAATGCATACAATCAATGGCAGAAATATTTATAACTCTCATGAACAGTGTACTCAAACCGTAATGCTCATAGTTTCATACAACACCCAAAATATGCATAGTCATGCGGAGAAGGTGTTAACTATACAAAAATCAATTCAAGTATTAATTCGGTGGTGCATTGCATAATAATATATAGATTTAGAATAGGTACTTTAAATTATTTCATTAAACCTTTACATCAGCATGTACAATGTGTAAAATGTATAAGCACTACTTATGTAGCTCGGGCCTTAAACAAAACAGTTTCAGCAATTCATATGCAATGTACTGATTAACTTTAACTGAAATGTATAGGCATCTATGCATAGTCATGACAAGTGTATATTGTAACTGTAATATGGTCATACATAAATAATAATTTAAAGACGTAATGGCATATATATATTGATTCAAGATGCATGCAATATTGTACAAAATAGCACATAATTATATAATAATTTGCACTCAGATGAAACATAATAATTAGTCAGCATATCAATTCTGACCGTAACTCAAAAGCTTTATAAATGAATACACTTAGTTTCTTGATAACAGACAGATTTTTACTATGAAAAAGTGTTTGCAATTTATACATACTCGGATTAAACCAATAGTACCTCGAAATGTATTTATTTCGTAGATCATTATATAAGGAACATTCAATGAGAAAATGGTACTCGTCTTCGAGTTTATCACATGAAATGCATTTACGTTCCTCACGCGGAATGCTGTGTGGACGGTGCCATCTGCCAGTTTCAATAGAAAGGTTATGGGAGGACAACAACAGTCTTGTCATTGCTACTCTGTATTTGGATGGTAAGTCGCACTTCAGATAATACTGAAAATCAAATGAGACAACAGATTTGTAAAAAGTACTACGGGATGAATTTTCTATCCTCGAGTTCCAGTTTTGCATACTTGTATCACGTAACCGCTGTTTAAAAAGGCTGATAAAAGCGCTCACGTTACCGACACTCTGTGCTAACTAGACCTCACGAAATCCTAAAGTGGACAGTAAATTTTGCAAAAGTGTAACCCATGAAACTTTGTTGGGATAAATGTCGGCGTCGGCCTTTAATATTTCGTAAACAAGTTTACAATACTTCAAATCACTAGTACATGTAATTTTTATCCAATACTTAACAATTCTAACGTAACGGTTAAATGACAAATCAAAACGATTTAAGGCGCCATATATAAAATCATTTTGTGTGGAACGTTTCACTAGTAAAATACGTTTACAGTACTGAGTATGCACTCGTTCAATGTTATTAGCTTTATGAAAACCCCATACATCGCAAGAATAGTTTAAAATTGGTGAAATAAGTTTATCAAAAAGGTCAATTTTGTGTTTAACAGTAACATTTGGAAAATTGTATAAATACTTGTTAAGTTTAAAAATGGCTTTCTGTGCTTTAGATGAAAGATTCACTTGTGCTTCGCTAAACGACCCACCTTGAGTAAAAACAATACCTAAATATGAAAACGATTTAATGATTTCAATTGTTTCGCCATTAAATATAAAATTTAAATTCCGAGGTAAAATACCGCCTTTTCTGAAAACAACAACCTTTGTTTTTTGAACATTAATTTTCAATTTCCACCTATTACAGTAACCATACAAAATATTTAGACCGTGTTGTAAGCCGTCCGCAGACTCTGAAAAAATAACAATGTCATCTGCATATAATAAAATGAAAAGTTTTGTCATGTACATTTCTATGCCCTTAAATCCATTTAATACCATATGTTCTTCAAGATCATTTAAAAACATAGCAAATAGGAAAGGCGATAAAGATTCACCTTGGCGCACACCTAAATAACAAGTGAAATCATTACTAAGAGTGTTATTAAAACGAACACATGATTTAGCATGCAAATACATACTTTTCAATATTGTTAGCATTTTCCCCCTAATTCCAAGTTTAATAAGTTTCGCCCATAAGCTGTTACGCTCAACATAGTCAAAAGCTTTACTGAAATCTACAAAGCTACAATACAATTTTTTACCATGATTTAGCATGTGTGTGATTAAACCATGGAGAACAAAAATATTGTCAGTAGTACTCATTCCACTTCGAAAGCCTGCCTGTGCCTCAATATAAACATTGTATTCCTCTGCCCAACTGTTTAGACGGTTATTTAATATTTTCGTAAAAAGTTTGCCTAAGACACTTAACAATGTTATTCCCCTGTAATTTTCGGGATTGTTTATAGAACCTTTTTTATGTAAAGGAATTATGTATCCTTCTGACCAGGCATCTGGAAAGTAACCCGATTGAAAAATTGAGTTGAATAATGCAAGTAAATATGGAAGCAAAATATCCTTACCATGTATAAAGTATTCATATAAATAATTATCTGGACCAGCACTTTTACCGGTCTTTAGCTCGTTAATAGCTTTAATAATTTCTGTAGTGTTTATTTCAACATCCATCTCGCTAAATATAGTTTGAAATTCGTCACGAACAAAACGTTCATTAAAATATACTATATCTTCGTCCGGCTGATAAAACGGGTTGTCAGGGTTATTAACTGCTTTAAAATATGCTTCAAAAGATGATAACGGTATATCAGGGGTTTTAACTTGAGCTGACTGTTTTAAAAGTTTCCAATAAAGCTTAGCATTAGTATACCTATACGACTCTAATACTTTGGTTTTATCATTCATATAAGTTCTTCTGCATTTTCTTATCATGGATTTATACTCAGATCGCGATTTTACTAGTAATAACCTGTTTTCATCAGAGCGACTATTTCGAAACATATTTAAAAACAACAAAAACGAATTTCTCTTTTCACCACATTCATTTGTGAACCATGCATTTTGAGAGCTAGTATGTACATGTTTACTTTTACCAGAAGGAATTTTTGATTTAAACAGATCGTCTGTAACAGAACTCATAAGATCCGAAAATTGTGATAAGCTGGAATTAATATCATTTTCAATGGTACAGGTGTTGGTAAACGTAGTTAACATACTTAATTGTTCGCCAAAATATTGTGCCGTAATACCATTTACAAAGTCGGTACATGACTCGATTTTCCATCTATACCTATAATCTACACGTGAATAGTTATCATTACTCGGATGGTCAAAGTGTCCGTTTGCGTTGTCATTCCAATTAATGTTATTTTCATAAACATATTCAATTAAGCAATGATCCGAAAAAGAATTGGGATCATGTACCGTAAATGATTTAACGATATTAAAAACTGGTTCTGATGCTAATACATAGTCAACTAAGCTACAACCGCGTGACCCCACGAAAGTATATTTACCGATTCCCGCATCCTCGCCACAACGTCCGTTTAGTATACGTAAACCGGTTTGCTTACAAAAATCAAGGAAAGCTGTACCATTATTATTATGACCTTTGTCCTGTGAAAATCTAGGACGCACGATGTCAGGCGTATAATCGTCTGGTAACAAATGGAAATCACCGTTAGAATCGAAATCAATAAAGTCAGGTTTGTCTGAAGTACGACTATTAAAATCACCAGATAGGAGTATGTTGCACTGACCATTTGTGTAATTATGTATAGCAGATACAGATTCTAAAAGTCTATCAAATATGTTTAGTTCAATAGTATTAAACCTACCGCTACATTCCGGCATGACATAACAATAAATAGATCACTTTCCAAATAAAACAATTTACCATCAAGCCTTAACCACAAAATATCATCTTCACTCTCAAAGAACAAGCATTTATCATTTACAAACTTATCTCTAATATAAATAATAATCCCACCAGTCACATTTGGACTTTTTACCTTTCTTTCTATGTAAAGAGAATAATTGAAAATTAGGCATATTTAAATCTTGAGATTCATTCGACCAAGTTTCTGTAAACATTACTATGTCATTATGTTCAAATATAGTTAAAACTTCACTGCACTGTAATTTGTTACAATATTTCGACACTAGACATTGAATATTCAAAATTGCAAGTTTCAATTGCACCTTCTCCTGTGACCGTTAACCAGTGTCAGTACCCACAGAGGGGGTGGAATTAATATCGTTATGAGATTGTGTATAGTTTGTCTCTTGGTTGTTGTGGGGACTGTTGTTGCGTTGAACGGATGCTGACTGCGCGCGACGCTGTCCAGGCTGTCGTCTGGTAGTAGATCTCGGTGAATGGGAAACAGTTTTACCCTTCGACGAATTTCTGGTAACAGAAGCACTACTTGATTGAGAATGTTATGTTATATTTCGGGTTTTACGCCTGCATCAGCACCATTTTGGGCTATATCGCCGGCGGGCAGTTTACTTAACAACACCTTTCCTGGGCAGGCTCCAGCGGTTAACCAGTACTTGGGTGCACCAACCTCCGTAAGAAACTGCCAACTTTTTCATATAAATGAGACACGGCCTGAGCGGGGCTCGAACCCGTGACCATCAGTGATGATAGGTTACAGTGGTATACAAGTCAGCGACCGTAACCACTCGACCACGGAGGCGGACTACTTGATTGAGAAGGTTTTTTATTGTCACTTTGTTTTGACGACACGACTGGTTCTCGGAAAATTGAATAAGTCTTCACGTTGTTTGTATCGACATGCATAGCAGACGTTGCCACCCGATCGGCATTGCGCGCTGCAGACGGTGCGATGTGCTGTGTAGTCGGAGAAACGCTGACATCCATATCGAGTTCGTTCATATCGATTACGGGAAAATCTACTATTCTTGACTGGTTTACGATTGAGTGCCAATCAGGGAATTCGTCCTTCACTACACGATTACCGTACATAAGCTTGGCAGGGTAGACAATCCGCACACTAGAATTGGGATTGTCTTTCTTGGTGTCTTTGTAAAGGGCCCAAAGGCGTTTTCTGGCGTCTGCGATTTCTTTTGGGACGTCTCTGTCGATGGAATAGCCCGGGCAGTTTTTCAGTGTTTTTGCATTGGCCATAATGTGTTCTACGTCGTTGTAGTTCATGAAATTCACGATAATGGGCCTCGTATACCGCTGACCTATTTTCATCGGACCAAGTCTATGTGCACGGGTAATTACCATTCCAGTGGTGTCGACCTGTACCGTATTAGCGAGAAATTGAAACACAATGTCGCTGCAGTTTTCATAACGGGACTCCTTTAGTCCTCGAAATATCAAGTTATTTCGTCTACCACGAGCCTCAATGTCGATAGATTTGTACGACAATGTTTTCAGGAGCGCAGACTGTTGATTTGTAACGGAAATAATTGTATTAATCCGCCAGCAGGCTACTTTCATGTATTGGTTTGAAATTGATATCAGTTCACGTGTACTGGCATGGTCTACTTTCAAATTCAAAATTTCTTCAAAAATCATAGACAATTTTGTTGTATTGTTTGCCTGTTCAAAGTCATTCGGTGTTGGAACAGAACTAGTGCTAGTGACATGTCTTCTCCGTTTACAACTGTTTTTAACTGCAAATTCCCAATCATCTGTATCAATATTCTCGATCAAATCTACCTGTGAGAAATTGGTAGCCAATATTGTCAGATGTGATCAAAGTAGCACGGGAAAATAAACACCTTTGTATCAAGTCTAAAATCCACCAAAATTTGTAATCGAAACTGTCAATCTGTAGATGATATAATGCTTAAAGATGTGCTACCTTTAGAAACGTTATAGTCCTTTTTCACAATCATAAATTTAATAATTTACACTCTATACTCCAATGTTGTGACCTTCTGTCGCCATCTTGTTACGTCATATATATAAAATGTACAGTAACGTGATTTAGTTTTATTCCTAAAATATTTATTTTCAATTTATCACCATGGTTGATACTTTGTTGGAAAGCTCGAAATGGACATATTTTTCATATCTTTTCAGAAAGAAAACAAATTGTCTGTATTCAACTGTGAACAGAGACTTTCAAAAATAGGTGAAAGCTACATTCTTATAAATTCTAATCCTTACACCATAGTCAAAAAATAAATTAATATTTAAAAAGTGTATGTCAATACCTTTAAGTTTAAAATGATACCAACTTTGATGATAAGAAATAAAAATTAATTATGTTATTGAAACTAAAGAATTACTAGAAAAATCCTGAAATTGCCATTTATTAAACTTGCCAAACAAAATGGCGGCCAAGACAAGACTGTATCAGTATTTCCACAGGCTGAGAGAAGTATGTAGCAGGCATCGTTTACAATTCAATAAACACCCCAACACATGAATCCACTCCCTATACCTGTACAAGAATGTATTCATCTAGACTTTTACTACTGTTCTTACTTCGTTTTCAGTCGTGTATTCCTACGCCGAAACAAGAATATGGACTGATTAAATTGGTTCATCTACTGACACGATCTATGTAGGCAACAATTCATAAATTTGGTGTGTTGACTGTAATATTGGTTCAACTATGGACATGACCTATGTAGGGAATAATCGCGTATCGACCGTAATATTGGTTCAACTATGGACAAGAGCTATGTAGAGAATAATCGCGTATTGACCGTAATATTGGTTCAACTATGGACAAGACCTATGTAGAGAATAATCGCGTATTGACCGTAATATTGGTTCAACTATGGACAAGACCTATGCAGAGAATAATCGCGTATTGACCGTAATATGATTTCAACTATGGACAAGAGCTATGTAGAGAATAATCGCGTATTGACCGTAAAATTGGTTCAACTATGGACACGACCTATGTAGAGAATAATCGCGTATTGACCGTAATATTGGTTCAACTATGGACACGACCTATGTAGAGAATAATCGCGTATTGACCGTAATATTGGTTCAACTATGGACAAGACCTATGTAGAGAATAATCGCGTATTGACCGTAATATTGGTTCAACTATGGCCACAACCTATGTAGAGAATAATCGCGTATTGACCGTAATATTGGTTCAACTATGGACACGACCTATGTAGAGAATAATCGCGTATTGACCGTAATATTGGTTCAACTATGGACACGACCTATGTAGAGAATAATCGCGTATTGACCATAATATTGGTTCAACTATGGACAAGACCTATGTAGAGAATAATCGCGTATTGACCGTAATATTGGTTCAACTATGGACAATATGTTATATTTCGGGTTTTACGCCTGCATCAGCACCATTTTGGGCTATATCGCCGGCGGGCAGTTTACCTAACAACACCTTTCCTGGGCAGGCTCCAGCGGTTAACCAGTACATGGGTGCACCAACCTCCGTAAGAAACTGCCAACTTTTTCATATAAATTCAACTATGGACAAGACCTATGTATGGAATAGTCAATGAATTTGGCGTATTGACTGTAAAATTGGTTCAACTATGGACAAGACCTATGTAGGCAACAGTCCATGAATTTGGCTTACCGACATACGTACATACTAACAGGGTCCTAAGGTATAACAAAGTATGATGGATGGAAGGCAAAAAGGAGAGTGTCTCCCACATGTAGCAGCTTGGGGTTGGTACACACATGTAGCAGCTTGGGGTTGGTACACACATGTAGCAGCTTGGGGTTGGTACACACATGTAGCAGCTTGGGGTTGGTACACACATGTAGCAGCTTGGGGTTGGTACACACATGTAGCAGCTTGGGGTTGGCACACACATGTAGCAGCTTGGGGTTGGCACACACATATAACACTTGCAAATAATACTTTGCTAGATATACCTTTAGGTTAGGGGCGTAGACTTGTTGGCCATACTGATCTCTGGTGAGCACAGTGATGATATTTGGCCAGCTACACTTCAATTCCTCTTCATTGTACTGTATCATGCACTGTTTGGGATCCACGTAGGAGTCTGGTTGTAGCCATCTACATGTAATATATCATACAATGTTTGGGATCCACGTAGGAGTCTGGCTGTAGCTACATATATAGCATGTAATATATCATACAATGTTTGGGATCCACGTAGGAGTCTGGTTGTATCCATCTACATATATAGCATGTAATATATCATACAATGTTTGGGATCCACGTAGGAGTCTGGTTGTATCCATCTACATATATAACATGTAATATATCATACAATGTTTGGGATCCACGTAGGAGTCTGGTTGTAGCTACATATATAGCATGTAATATATCATATAATGTTTGGGATCCACGTAGGAGTCTGGTTGTAGCTACATATATAGCATGTAATATATCATACAATGTTTGGGATCCACGTAGGAGTCTGGCTGTAGTTACATATATAACATGTAATATATCATATAATGCTTGGAATAGGAATACTGCAGTTTAACAATCTTCATTTTCAAATTGTTCAGTAATTTTACATGAATCGCTCACCTGGCCAGCCTGCAGCCACTAGTACCATTGGTACAAGAGACATAATCCTTGAGGAAAGATCTCTCATTGCTCTGCCAACAGAATGGAAGGTTCCCTTCTAGGGCTTGAACAATAGTTGGGGGCCTTGAAAGGGCGAATCCCTTACCCAGAAGCTGCGAGTGGGCACAAAATACCTGTAAGAAAGATAATCCCTGAAGTCTGCCATCATCTACTGTCCAGCTATATAATATACCATGGACCGACAAGCTACCGTACTTACCTGCCTATAAGACTATACAGCATCAAAGTGGTTTCCCGTGTTATGAGCGAGTGATAACAAAAATTACAGCCAAAAGGCTCACCACGTAATAGCAAAATTCCAAAACTCGTTTTCATAAAATATGGTATAACATCACCACGAGTCTTAAAGTCTTAAAATCATATTTATACTGACTAAAAAATTTATTTTAGCTCGATTGCGAAACAAGTTATTTCAACTTATATAAATCACTCTCGAGACCTCATTCCTGATGGAATCCATCAGCACGAGGGAGAGAGAAGAGGCAACGTGGAATTTAAATGCCTTGCCTAAGGGCACAATCGTAACGGCTCCAGTGGGGCTCGATACTGACTAACAGACAGACACGAGATATAATCCCATTTACATTGAAATTCTTAACATGCTGGATATAATACCATTTACATTGAAATTCTTAACATGCTGGATATAATACCATTTACATTGAAATTCTTAACATGCTGGATATAATACCATTTACTTGGACATTTTTGTCTTGGAAAGTTCTGGCAACATTACATTGAGTCTTTCAATAAATTATGTCTGCTTTCTTGTTTAAACCACATACCATTTGTGCGGCCTCCTCAATGTAGTCCATGTCCTCCTCTAGCTCTTCGACGGATACCGGTGGTAACATAATGTCCTTCTTGATGAGCGACGAGCTACACATGCCACCCAGGTAACTCAGCTCCCTCTCCAAGTGACAAATCGACTGTCAAATGTACAATACTGCACATTATTTGTTTTTATTTTTTAAAATTTTTATTAAATAAAGTACTTTATTAAAAGTGATTGTCTTTCAAATCATTATTTGTGGAAATCGTGAATACTGCCCATTATTAATAATCTTTATTTTGGCAGCTTATTATTAGATTGCCAATCGATTTCGGATTCTGTGTTTTCTGGCATGTCATTACACAAGGCATCCATAAGAACGATACGGTGCAGCAGCATCGAAAATGATGTGCATATACTTGTAATCGTGTAAATGATGTGCATATACTTGTAATCGTGTAAGTGATGTGCATATACTTGTAATCGTGTAAGTGATGTGCATATACTTGTAATCGTGTAAGTGATGTGCATATACTTGTAATCGTGTAAATGATGTGCATATACTTGTAATCGTGTAAATGCTGTGCATATACTTGTAATCGTGTAAATGCTGTGCATATACTTGTAATCGTGTAAATGATGTGCATATACTTGTAATCGTGTAAATGATGTGCATATACTTGTAATCGTGTAAATGCTGTGCATATACTTGTAATCGTGTAAATGATGTGCATATACTTGTAATCGTGTAAATGATGTGCATATACTTGTAATCGTGTAAATGCTGTGCATATACTTGTAATCGTGTAAATGCTGTGCATATACTTGTAATCGTGTAAATGATGTGCATATACTTGTAATCGTGTAAATGCTGTGCATATACTTGTAATCGTGTAAATGATGTGCATATACTTGTAATCGTGTAAATGATGTGCATATACTTGTAATCGTGTAAATGCTGTGCATATACTTGTAATCGTGTAAATGATGTGCATATACTTGTAATCGTGTAAATGCTGTGCATATACTTGTAATCGTGTAAATGATGTGCATATACTTGTAATCGTGTAAATGCTGTGCATATACTTGTAATCGTGTAAATGATGTGCATATACTTGTAATCGTGTAAATGCGTACGTAGCCAGGAGAGCTTGTCCACAAAAGAGGAAATGACATAAAAGATTACGAGAATATTTGTTTCTTTCAGTGATTGATCAAATTATATTTCACCGAATGAACATTGAAAGCATTATTATCACGGGTGATGCTAACAACGAGTGATAATTATAGTTTTATATGTACACGAGTGAAATGTTATTCGATCATTGTCTTAAACAAACAAATGTCTTTTTATTTTAGACTGACGAGGGGTTTTTATAATAGAAAAGGATACAACTGTGTGCTAAATGGCGCTAGAATGTCGCGTTTAGACTACCATAAATGGTGATAGAATGTCGCGTTTAGACTACCATAAATGGCGCTAGAATGTCACGTTTAGACTACCATAAATGGTGCTAGAATGTCACGTTTAGACTACCATAAATGGTGCTAGACTGTCACGTTTAGACTACCATAAATGGTGCTAGAATGTCACGTTTAGACTACCATAAATGGTGCTAGAATGTCGCGTTTAGACTACCATAAATGGCGCTAGAATGTCGCGTTTAGACTACCATAAATGGCGCTAGAATGTCATGTTTAGACTACCATAAATGGTGCTAGAATGTCACGTTTAGACTACCATAAATGGTGCTAGAATGTCACGTTTAGACTACCATAAATGGTGCTAGAATGTCACACTTAGACTACCATAAATGGTGCTAGAATGTCACGTTTAGACTACCATAAATGGTGCTAGAATGTCACGTTTAGACTACCATAAATGGTGCTAGAATGTCACGTTTAGACTACCATAAATGGTGCTAGAATGTCACGTTTAGACTACCATAAATGGTGCTAGAATGTCGCATTTAGATTACCATAAATGGTGCTAGAATGTCACGTTTAGACTACCATAAATGGCGCTAGAATGTCACGTTTAGACTACCATAAATGGTGCTAGAATGTCACGTTTAGACTACCATAAATGGTGCTAGAATGTCACGTTTAGACTACCATAAATGGTGCTAGAATGTCACGTTTAGACTACCATAAATGGTGCTAGAATGTCACGTTTAGACTACCATAAATGGTGCTAGAATGTCACGTTTAGACTACCATAAATGGTGCTAGAATGTCACGTTTAGACTACCATAAATGGTGCTAGAATGTCACGTTTAGACTACCATAAATGGTGCTAGAATGTCACGTTTAGACTACCATAAATGGTGCTAGAATGTCACGTTTAGACTACCATAAATGGTCCTAGAATGTCACGTTTAGACTACCATAAATGGCGCTAGAATGTCACGTTTAAACTACCATAAATGGTGCTAGAATGTCGCGCTTAGACTACCATAAATGGCGCTAGAATGTCACATTTAGACTACCATAAATGGCGCTAGAATGTCACGTTTAGACTACCATAAATGGCGATAGAATGTCGCGTTTAGACTACCATAAATGGCGATAGAATGTCACATTTAGACTACCATAAATGGCGCTAGAATGTCGCGTTTAGACTACCATAAATGGCGCTAGAATGACGCGTTTAGACTACCATAAATGGCGCTAGAATGTCACGTTTAGACTACCATAAATGGTGCTAGAATGTCACGTTTAGACTACCATAAATGGCGCTAGAATGTCACGTTTAGACTACCATAAATGGTGATAGAATGTCGCGTTTAGACTACCATAAATGGCGCTAGAATGTCACGTTTAGACTACCATAAATGGCGATAGAATGTCGCGTTTAGACTACCATAAATGGCGATAGAATGTCACATTTAGACTACCATAAATGGCGCTAGAATGTCGCGTTTAGACTACCATAAATGGCGCTAGAATGACGCGTTTAGACTACCATAAATGGCGCTAGAATGTCACGTTTAGACTACCATAAATGGTGCTAGAATGTCACGTTTAGACTACCATAAATGGCGCTAGAATGTCACGTTTAGACTACCATAAATGGTGATAGAATGTCGCGTTTAGACTACCATAAATGGCGCTAGAATGTCACGTTTAGACTACCATAAATGGCGATAGAATGTCGCGTTTAGACTACCATAAATGGCGATAGAATGTCACATTTAGACTACCATAAATGGCGCTAGAATGTCGCGTTTAGACTACCATAAATGGCGCTAGAATGTCACGTTTAGACTACCATAAATGGTGCTAGAATGTCGCGTTTAGACTACCATAAATGACGCTAGAATGTCGCGTTTAGACTACCATAAATGGCGATAGAATGTCACGTTTAGACAGCCATAAATGGCGCTAGAATGTCACGTTTAGACTACCATAAATGGCGATAGAATGTCGCGTTTAGACTACCATAAATGGCGATAGAATGTCACATTTAGATTACCATAAATGGCGCTAGAATGTCGCATTTAGACTACCATAAATGGCGCTAGAATGACGCGTTTAGACTACCATAAATGGCGCTAGAATGTCGCGTTTAGACTACCATAAATGGCGCTAGAATGTCGCGTTTAGACTACCATAAATGGCGCTAGAATGTCGCGTTTAGACTACCATAAATGGAGCTAGAATGTCGCGTTTAGACTACCATAAATGACGCTAGAATGTCGCGTTTAGACTACCATAAATGACG
This sequence comes from Archivesica marissinica, assembly GCA_014843695.1. Lineage (NCBI taxonomy): Eukaryota > Metazoa > Mollusca > Bivalvia > Venerida > Vesicomyidae > Archivesica > Archivesica marissinica. Next base: position 22,857,276 of record CM026391.1, on the reverse strand, counting down.
CTAGAACGTCACGTTTAGACTACCATAAATTATGCCATAAAAAGCATCATAAATGATGTCACTGACATCTGGAGTCCGAAAAAAGTTCACGCTGCGACATTTCAACATGCAGCTGCTAGATATTTCTACTCGCAATGAAACAAGACTGATCCGTCTTATTTCCAATTACCCGTCGTTACCTACATATCCGTCTTATTTCCAATTACCCGGTGTTACCTCCATATCCGTCTTATTTCCAATGACCCGTCGTTACTTACATATCCATCTTATTTCCAATTACCTGTCGTTACCTACATATCCGTCTTATTTCCAATTACCCGGCATTACCTACATATCCGTCTTATTTCCAATTACCCGTCGTTACTTACATATCCGTCTGATTTCCAATGACCCGTCGTTACTTACATATCCATCTTATTTCCAATGACCCGTCGTTACTTACATATCCGTCTTATTTCCAATGACCCGTCGTTACCTACATATCCGTCTTATTTCCAATTACCCGTCGTTACTTACATATCCATCTTATTTCCAATTACCCGTCGTTACTTACATATCCATCTTATTTCCAATTACCCGTCGTTACTTACATATCCATCTTATTTCCAATTACCTGTTGTTACCTACATATTCGTCTTATTTCCAATTACCCGGCGTTACCTACATATCCGTCTTATTTCCAATTACCCGTCGTTACTTACATATCCGTCTGATTTCCAATGACCCGTCGTTACTTACATATCCGTCTGATTTCCAATGACCCGTCGTTACTTACATATCCATCTTATTTCCAATGACCCGTCGTTACTTACATATCCGTCTGATTTCCAATGACCCGTCGTTACTTACATATCCATCTTATTTCCAATGACCCGTCGTTACTTACATATCCGTCTTATTTCCAATTACCCGTCGTTACTTACATATCCATCTTATTTCCAATTACCCGGCATTACTTACATATCCATCATATTTCCAATTACCCGTCATTACTTACATATCCATCTTATTTCCAATTACCCGGCGTTACCTACATATCCGTCTTATTTCCAATTACCCGGCGTTACTTACATATCCATCATATTTCCAATTACCCGTCGTTACTTACATATCAATCTTATTTCCAATTACCTGTCGTTACCTACATATCCGTCTTATTTCCAATTACCTGGTGTTACTTACATATCCGTGTTATTTCCAATTACCAGTCGTTACTTACATATCCATCATATTTCCAATTACCCGTCGCTACTTACATATCCATCTTATTTCCAATTACCTGTCGTTACCTACATATCCGTCTTATTTCCAATTACCCGTCGTTACTTACATATCCGTCTGATTTCCAATGACCTGTCGTTACTTACATATCCATCTTATTTCCAATGACCCGTCGTTACTTACATATCCGTCTTATTTCCAATTACCCGTCGTTACTTACATATCCATCTTATTTCCAATTACCCGTCGTTACTTACATATCCATCTTATTTCCAATTACCCGGCATTACTTACATATCCATCATATTTCCAATTACCCGTCATTACTTACATATCCATCTTATTTCCAATTACCCGGCGTTACCTACATATCCGTCTTATTTCCAATTACCCGGCGTTACTTACATATCCATCATATTTCCAATTACCCGTCGTTACTTACATATCCATCTTATTTCCAATTACCTGTCGTTACCTACATATCCATCTTATTTCCAATTACCCGGCGTTACTTACATATCCATCTTATTTCCAATTACCTGTCGTTACCTACATATCCGTCTTATTTCCAATTACCCGTCTTTACTTACATATCCATCTTATTTCCAATTACCTGTCGTTACCTACATATCCGTCTTATTTCCAATTACCTGGCGTTACCTACATATCCGTCTTATTTCCAATTACCCGTCGTTACTTACATATCCATCTTATTTCCAATTACCCGTCGTTACTTACATATCCATCTTATTTCCAATTACCTGTCGTTACCTACATATCCGTCTTATTTCCAATTACCTGGTGTTACTTACATATCCGTGTTATTTCCAATTACCAGTCGTTACTTACATATCCATCATATTTCCAATTACCCGTCGCTACTTACATATCCATCTTATTTCCAATTACCTGTCGTTACCTACATATCCGTCTTATTTCCAATTACCCGTTGTTACTTACATATCCATCTTATTTCCAATTACCCGTCGTTACTTACATATCCATCTTATTTCCAATTACCTGTCGTTACCTACATATCCATCTTATTTCCAATTACCTGTCGTTACCTACATATCCGTCTTATTTCCAATTACCCGGCGTTACTTACATATCCATCTTATTTCCAATTACCCGGCGTTACTTACATATCCGTGTTATTTCCAATGACCCATCGTTACTTACATCTTCTCCCACATTCTTCCACTCGTACCCCACAATAAAACACTTGAAGCCGAAGAAACAGGCTTTCTCATCCTTTACATAGTCGGACGCCGTCTCCAAGGAGAATATCACTTCACTACCTGTAATATACAACCAAGGAGAATATCACTTCACTACCTGTAATATACAACCAGTCACTTGTTTTAACAAATTTCATACTAAGATTTTAAATCCAATTAAAGACACAGGCTAACAGATGATGTACACGACAAAACTGAGCACCTGGTACAAGTACATCAGTGAAGCTACTGCATTGTAACAGATGATGTACACGACAAAACTGAGCACCTGGTACAAGTACATCAGTGAAGCTACTGCATTGTAACAGATGATGTACACGACAAAACTGAGCACCTGGTACAAGTACATCAGTGAAGCTACTGTATTGTAACAGATGATGTACACGACAAAACTGAGCACCTGGTACAAGTACATCAGTGAAGCTACTGCATTGTAACAGATGATGTACACGACAAAACGGAACACGAGGTACAAGTACATCAGTGAAGCTACTGTATTGTAAAAGATGATGTACACGACAAAACTGAGCACCTGGTACAAGTACATCAGTGAAGCTACTGCATTGTAACAGATGATGTACACAACAAAACTGAACACAAGATACAAGTACATCAGTGAAGCTACTGCATTGTAACAGATGGTGTACACAACAAAACTAAGCACGAGGTACAAGTACATCAGTGAAGCTACTGCATTGTAACAGATGATGTACACGACAAAACGGAACACGAGGTACAAGTACATCAGTGAAGCTACTGCATTGTAACAGATGATGTACACGACAAAACGGAACACGAGGTACAAGTACATCAGTGAAGCTACTGTATTGTAAAAGATGATGTACACAACAAAACTGAACACAAGGTACAAGTACATCAGTGAAGCTACTGCATTGTAACAGATGATGTACACAACAAAACTGAACACGAGGTACAAGTACATCAGTGAAGCTACTGCATTGTAACAGATGATGTACACAACAAAACTGCATGAGTACATCAGTGAAGCTACTGCATTGTAACAGATGATGTACACAACAAAACTGCATGAGTACATCAGTGAAGCTACTGTATTGTAACAGATGATGTACACAACAAAATTGAACACAAGGTACAAGTACATCAGTGAAGCTACTGCATTGTAACAGATGATGTACACAACAAAACTGAACACAAGGTACAAGTACATCAGTGAAGCTACTGCATTGTAACAGATGATGTACACAACAAAACTGAACACCTTTCAAGTGTAAACGAGTACATCAGTGAAGCTACTGTATTGTAACAGATGATGTACACAACAAAACTGAACACCTTTCAAGTGTAAACGAGTACATCAGTGAAGCTACTACATTGTAAGGTATTATATTTCAATACACACTCAATTGTTCCTACACCGTACCACTAGTATTAACTCTTTGCATGCTGGGTAAAATAAAGACTAATAGTTGACGACAATTCATTAATGCGCTTTTGTTATTTGTAACTGAAAACTCTGGAAATATATCATGGAATTTCATTAGAATTGTGTTGCTATGACAAATTTGATTGTTATTTTCACCACTAGGGGTTTGGCTCCTGTTTATAGTGTAAGTAAGTTCTTTATTTATAGAGGGTCAGAGCCCACACTGGACCATCTGCAGAACACCGGAGGAAGTGTGTGCACTAAACACTGGGGGGCTGAGGCAATGTCATGTTTCATACACATAATCTCAGCAGGAGGCTGAGGCAATGTCATGTTTCGTACACATAGTCCCAGCAGGGGGCTGAGGCAATGTCATGTTTCATACACATAGTCCCAGCAGGGGGTTGAGGCAATGTCATGTTTCGTACACATAATCCCAGTAGGGGGCTGAGGCAATGTCATGTTTCGTACACATAATCCCAGCAGGAGGCTGTGGCAATGTCATGTTTCATACACATAATCCCAGCAGGGGGCTGAGGCAATGTCATGTTTCGTACACATAATCCCAGCAGGAGGCTGAGGCAATGTCATGTTTCGTACACATAATCCCAGCAGAGGGCTGAGGCAATGTCATGTTTCGTACACATAATCCCAGCAGGAGGCTGAGGCAATGTCATGTTTCATACACATAATCCCAGCAGGAGGCTGAGGCAATGTCATGTTTCGTACACATAATCCCAGCAGAGGGCTGAGACAATGTCATGTTTCGTTCACATAATCCCAGCAGGAGGCTGAGGAAATGTCATGTTTCGTACACATAATCCCAGCAGAGGGCTGAGGCAATGTCATGTTTCGTACACATAATCCCAGCAGGAGGCAATGTCATGTTTCATACACATAATCCCAGCAGAGGGCTGAGGCAATGTCATGTTTCGTACACATAATCCCAGCAGGAGGCTGAGGCAATGTCATGTTTCGTACACATAATCCCAGCAGGAGGCTGAGGCAATGTCATGTTTCGTACACATAATCCCAGCAGGAGGCTGAGGCAATGTCATGTTTCGTACACATAATCCCAGCAGGAGGCTGAGGCAATGTCATGTTTCGTACACATAATCCCAGCAGGAGGCTGAGGCAATGTCATGTTTCGTACACATAATCCCAGCAGGAGGCTGAGGCAATGTCATGTTTCGTACACATAATCCCAGCAGGAGGCTGAGGCAATGTCATGTTTCGTACACATAATCCCAGCAGGAGGCTGAGGCAATGTCATGTTTCGTACACATAATCCCAGCAGGAGGCTGAGGCAATGTCATGTTTCGTACACATAATCCCAGCAGGAGGCTGAGGCAATGTCATGTTTCGTACACATAATCCCAGCAGGAGGCTGAGGCAATGTCATGTTTCGTACACATAATCCCAGCAGGAGGCTGAGGCAATGTCATGTTTCGTACACATAATCCCAGCAGAGGGCTGAGACAATGTCATGTTTCGTACACATAATCCCAGCAGGAGGCTGAGGTAATGTCATGTTTCGTACACATAATCCCAGCAGAGGGCTGAGGCAATGTCATGTTTCGTACACATAATCCCAGCAGGAGGCAATGTCATGTTTCATACACATAATCCCAGCAGAGGGCTGAGGAAATGTCATGTTTCGTACACATAATCCCAGCAGGAGGCTGAGGCAATGTCATGTTTCGTACACATAATCCCAGCAGGAGGCTGAGGCAATGTCATGTTTCGTACACATAATCCCAGCAGGAGGCTGAGGCAATGTCATGTTTCGTACACATAATCCCAGCAGGAGGCTGAGGCAATGTCATGTTTCGTACACATAATCCCAGCAGGAGGCTGAGGAAATGTCATGTTTCGTACACATAATCCCAGCAGGAGGCTGAGGAAATGTCATGTTTCGTACACATAATCCCAGCAGGAGGCAATGTCATGTTTCATACACATAATCCCAGCAGAGGGCTGAGGCAATGTCATGTTTCGTACACATAATCCCAGCAGGAGGCTGAGGAAATGTCATGTTTCGTACACATAATCCCAGCAGGAGGCTGAGGCAATGTCATGTTTCGTACACATAATCCCAGCAGGAGGCTGAGGCAATTTCATGTTTCGTTCACATAATCCCAGCAGAGGGCTGAGGTAATGTCATGTTTCATACACATAATCCCAGCAGGAGGCTGAGGTAATGTCATGTTTCGTACACATAATCCCAGCAGGAGGCTGAGGCAATGTCATGTTTCGTACACATAATCCCAGCAGGGGGCTGAGGCAATGTCATGTTTCGTACACATAATCTCAGCAGGGGGCTGAGGCAATGTCATGTTTCGTACACATAATCTCAGCAGGAGGCTGAGGCAATGTCATGTTTCGTACACATAATCCCAGCAGGAGGCTGAGGCAATGTCATGTTTCGTACACATAATCCCAGCCGGGGGCTGAGGCAATGTCATGTTTTGTACACATAATCCCAGTAGGGGGCTGAGGAAATGTCATGTTTCGTATACATAATCCCAGTAGGGGGCTGAGGAAATGTCATGTTTCGTATACATAATCTCAGTAGGGGGCTGAGGAAATGTCATGTTTCGTATACACAATCCCAGCAGGGTGGTGCGAGGGGATTCAACAACAATTGCCAAGCTGTCATATGAAACACAAGTGCACAAAACACTTCCTCCGGTGTTCTGCAGATGGTGATCACTAAACAGTATTAAAGCGACATTACATCGCAAAAAGCCAAACATGCATTTTTCACGTATAAAATGCATTGCTACGACAAATTCTTCCGAATACATTCAAACACTAACATAAATAGTATTTTTGTGGTCTACAAAGTTTGAAAAGTGATAGAAGGATTTCATATAACGGTCATCCATACTCCTGAATTGATGTTTGTTATACTGTCATTTAGACATAATTTAACTAAGATTAGTATACAAATAAATATGCATACGGTAGTCACAAATGTGAGATATAACCGTAAATATGTATATTCAGAATACACACGTTGTATTATGCATGTATGTCCACCCTATTTACATTATTTTGTTATGTCAACAAACCGCATATACGATATTTGTTTATTAGTTTTTGAGGCAGGCAAATATTTGGAAAAAAATTATACCATATAATAGGAAATTACATTCTGTAGAAATTTGCATTTTCACCAATGTAGTGTCGCTTTAAGCAATCAGAAAACAGTAAGTGTCGCTTTAAGCAATCAGAAAACAGTAACCAACCTGGTATCACTACAGAGAACTTGGGCCACGTTGTTGTTCCGTGGAATTTCTTCAATATTGGCCAGTATGCAACCTTAGCCGTCTCCTGCTCCTCACTGGTGATTGGGACCGGCATGGCTGGAGGCTCCAACTTTTGATAGCTGGGTACAAACAGCTGCAGCGTATCCTCAGCCTGCGCTGTGCCACACTGAGGGTCAAACTCTACTACCATCCATTTGACTGTGTCTGGGAAGGTTACCTGACAGGAACAATGAAGTTTGTTGACTGACTAGTAAATTTATTTTAAATATACCACATCAAATAGGAAGTCGGTGTATGTGTGTATACATATATACCTTGTAGTTAGGAGGAAGTCGGTGTATGTGTGTATACAGATATACCTTGTAGTTAGGAGGAAGTCGGTGTATGTGTGTATACAGATATACCTGGTAGCTAGGAGGAAGTCGGTGTATGTGTGTATACATATATACCTTGTAGTTAGGAGGAAGTCAGTATATGTGTGCAAACATATATACCTTGTAGTTAGGAGGAAGTCGGTATATGTGTGTATACATATATACCTGGTAGTTAGGAGGAAGTCGGTATATGTGTGTATACATATATACCTGGTAGTTAGGAAGAAGTCGGTGTATGTGTGTATACATATATACCTTGTAGTTAGGAGGAAGTCGGTGTATGTGTGTATACAGATATACCTTGTAGTTAGGAGGAAGTCGGTGTATGTGTGTATACATATATACCTGGTAGTTAGGAGGAAGTCGGTATATGTTTGTATATATTCTACCTTGTAGTTCAAGACAGTCGGTATATGTTTGTATATATTTTACCTTGTAGTTCAAGACAGTCGGTATATGTTTGTATATATTCTACCTTGTAGTTCAAGACAGTCGGTATATGTTTGTATATATTCTACCTTGTAGTTGGAGACAGTCGGTATATGTTTGTATATATTCTACCTTGTAGTTGTAGACAGTCGGTGTATGTTTGTATATATTCTACCTTGTAGTTGGAGACAGTCGGTATATGTTTGTATATATTCTACCTTGTAGTTGGAGACAGTCGGTATATGTTTGTATATATTCTACCTTGTAGTTGTAGACAGTCAGTGTATGTTTGTATATATTCTACCTTGTAGTTGGAGACAGTCGGTATATGTTTGTATATATTCTACCTTGTAGTTGGAGACAGTCGGTATATGTTTGTATATATTCTACCTTGTAGTTGTAGACAGTCGGTGTATGTTTGTATATATTCTACCTTGTAGTTGTAGACAGTCGGTATATGTTTGTATATATTCTACCTTGTAGTTGTAGACAGTCGGTGTATGTTTGTATATATTCTACCTTGTAGTTGGAGACAGTCGGTATATGTTTGTATATATTCTACCTTGTAGTTGGAGACAGTCGGTATATGTTTGTATATATTCTACCTTGTAGTTGGAGACAGTCGGTATATGTTTGTATATATTATACCTTGTAGTTGGAGACAGTCGCAGGTTTGTATATATTCTACCTTGTAGTTGGAGACAGTCGGTATATGTTTGTATATATTCTACCTTGTAGTTGGAGACAGTCGGTATATGTTTGTATATATTATACCTTGTAGTTGGAGACAGTCGCAGGTTTGTATATATTCTACCTTGTAGTTGGAGACAGTCGGTATATGTTTGTATATATTCTACCTTGTAGTTGGAGACAGTCGGTATATGTTTGTATATATTATACCTTGTAGTTGGAGACAGTCGCAGGTTTGTATATATTCTACCTTGTAGTTGGAGACAGTCGGTATATGTTTGTATATATTCTACCTTGTAGTTGGAGACAGTCGGTATATGTTTGTATATATTATACCTTGTAGTTGGAGACAGTCGCAGGTTTGTAGGGGTGATCGCTCTCCAGGATTGCATAATGCTGGGATGTAGTGCCCCCATTGTTTACCTCCGCTGACTCGGACTTCGGTGGGGCAGGGAAGACCTGGTTGATGAGGGTGGACATGGCGGGCAGTATTTCCTGTATAAGTCCCAGCACTTGCACTGCTCCCTACAAATAAATAAAACCACTATTTTGTTTCTTTCTTTTATTAGCCTCTCAACAAGAAATACGGTCAATGTTTCAGAGCTGGAAAGACACCTGGATAGAACTATCGATCAATTGCAGGTCAATTTAGATAGAACTACCGATCAATTGCAAGCCAGCTTAGATAGAACTATCGATCAATTGCAGACCAACTTGAATAGAACTACCAATCAATTGCAGGCCAGCTTGGATAGAACTACCAATCAATTGCAGGCCAGCTTGGATAGAACTACCAATCAATTGCAGGCCAGCTTGGATAGAACTACTGATCAATTGCCGGCCAGCTTGGATAGAACTACCAATCAATTGCCAGCCAGCTTGGATAGAACTACCAATCAATTGCAGGTCAATTTAGATAGAACTACCGATCAATTGCAGGTCAATTTAGATAGAACTACCGATCAATTGCCGGCCAGCTTGGATAGAACTACCGATCAATTGCAGGTCAATTTAGATAGAACTACCGATCAATTGCAGGTCAATTTAGATAGAACTACCGATCAATTGCCGGCCAGCTTGGATATAACTACCGATCAATTGCAGGCCAGCTTGGATAGAACTACCAATCAATTGCAGGTCAATTTAGATAGAACTACCGATCAATTGCCGGCCAGCTTGGATAGAACTACCAATCAATTGCAGGTCAATTTAGATAGAACTACCGATCAATTGCCGGCCAGCTTGGATAGAACTACCGATCAATTGCAGGCCAGCTTGGATAGAACTACCAATCAATTGCAGGCCAGCTTGGATAGAACTACCAATCAATTGCAGGTCAATTTAGATAGAACTACCGATCAATTGCCGGCCAGCTTGGATAGAACTACCGATCAATTGTGTTGTGTTTAGTTTCAGACTGATATATGTATACTGTATAGTTATATGTATTAAAAAGAAGTTGAATTTTCAATGCTTTGAGTCAGTTTTAGAATTTTTTTGAATATTTACCGAAAGTACAATTGTACATATGACCCCATTCTGTATACTCTATATTCAAATCAGTATGAGCCACCGACTATAAACTGACTATTCGCGCATTTCCAGACTTCAAAAAGTTGAACCTCCCTAGAACAACAACCTCTCTACAACAACCAATCTCGATGTATCCGGATGGTGTTTGCTCTAGAGAGGTTTGACTGTATAGTTAAACTCTATTAAGCAGCCACCTGTTCTAAGTAACCACTTTCTGTGCATCCCTTGGCTGGCTGCTTAGGAAAGGTTTGACTGTAGAATCCTATGTAGAAGGGTTAGCATTAATCTTGTGTTACAGAGCATTAATCTTGTGTTACAGAAAGATGGATAGAGTCAAACTCTTAATAAATAGCGGGGGCACCAAACAGCCACTTACCCGAGGATCTTGTGATGCCACCGGACCAATGTAAGCCAAACAAAGAGGCAGGAGGGACTTGAAGAGCTGGGAATTTCCCAGTGTGTCCTTCACGTCACTGATGAGCATACTGTGAGCTCGCTGCAGCAGGTCGGTAGCTACACGACATATTGCGCTCACTATGTCTATCGCATTCTTCCTCGCCTGCAGCTCTGCAAGGTTCTTTGTGTTCTGCTGGTGCTGTTCACCTTCCTGTGGGGCACTAAAAGCAAAATGTCTACAACTACAGTCTACATCCGCTATGTCAAAGTCGGTTATGTCGAATTCTCCGGTTATCCCGAAATCGGATCAAAGTCACGTTTCAGACACTATCATTTTACATATAACTGGATCTGTTTATATCGAATTTCGTTAAGTCAAACTTCGTTTATGTCGAAGTATTTTGTTCAGTCCGACAGAATTCGACATAACGGATGTAGACTGTATACTATGATGTTTGGCTTGTCTCCTTGTTTACCGTTACTGCGTTAATTGGTAGAAGAAGATCCCACATAAGTCTCGGAAACTGTTTCAGACAGATGTAATTGGATACCTTTAGCACTTATGCTTAGACGGTTTGTCGTGACCTTTACTGCCGGCTTGTCGTGACCTTTACTGCCGGTGATGCTGGAGGGGGTAAAAAGATATTTTACTCTTCCTTTCCTTTTCTTGGATTCTTAGATATGGGTCTGCTAGCCATATAACAGTGCTTTGTGAAAGCCATATAATATGAACAGGCCTTCCTGCAAGCCATATAACATGAACATGCCTTCCTGCAAGCCATATAACATGAACAGGCCTTCCTACAAGCCATATAACATGAACAGTGTTTCCTGCAAGCCATATAACATGAACAGGCCTTCCTACAAGCCATATAACATGAACAGTGCTTCCTGCAAGCCATATAACATGAACAGGCCTTCCTACAAGCCAAATAACATGAACAGTGCTTCCTGCAAGCCATATAACATGAACAGTGTTTCCTACAAGCCATATAACATGAACAGTGCTTCCTGCAAGCCATATAACATGAACAGTGCATCCTACAAGCCATATAACATGAACAGTGTTTCCTACAAGCCATATAACATGAACAGGCCTTCCTGCAAGCCATATAACATGAACAGGCCTTCCTACAAGCCATATAACATGAACAGGCCTTCCTACAAGCCATATAACATGAACAGTGCTTCCTGCAAGCCATATAACATGAACAGTGTTTCCTACAAGCCATATAACATGAACAGGCCTTCCTGCAAGCCATATAATATGAACAGTGCATCCTGCAAGCCATATAACATGAACAGGCCTTCCTACAAGCCATATAACATGAACAGTGTTTCCTACAAGCCATATAACATGAACAGTGTTTCCTACAAGCCATATAACATGAACAGTGTTTCCTACAAGCCATATAACATGAACAGTGTTTCCTACAAGCCATATAACATGAACAGTGTTTCCTACAAGCCATATAACATGAACAGGCCTTCCTGCAAGCCATATAACATGAACATGCCTTCCTGCAAGCCATATAACATGAACATGCCTTCCTGCAAGCCATATAACATGAACAGGCCTTCCTACAAGCCATATAACATGAACAGGCCTTCCTGCAAGCCATATAACATGAACAGGCCTTCCTGCAAGCCATATAACATGAACATGCCTTCCTGCAAGCCATATAACATGAACAGGCCTTCCTACAAGCCATATAACATGAACATTGTTTCCTACAAGCCATATAACATGAACAGGCCTTCCTGCAAGCCATATAATATGAACAGTGCATCCTGCAAGCCATATAACATGAACAGTGCTTCCTGCAAGCCATATAACATGAACAGTGTTTCCTACAAGCCATATAACATGAACAGGCCTTCCTACAAGCCATATAACATGAACAGGCCTTCCTACAAGCCATATAACATGAACAGGCCTTCCTACAAGCCATATAACATGAACAGTGCTTCCTGCAAGCCATATAACATGAACAGTGTTTCCTACAAGCCATATAACATGAACAGGCCTTCCTGCAAGCCATATAATATGAACAGTGCATCCTGCAAGCCATATAACATGAACAGGCCTTCCTACAAGCCATATAACATGAACAGTGTTTCCTACAAGCCATATAACATGAACAGTGTTTCCTACAAGCCATATAACATGAACAGTGTTTCCTACAAGCCATATAACATGAACAGTGTTTCCTACAAGCCATATAACATGAACAGTGTTTCCTACAAGCCATATAACATGAACAGGCCTTCCTGCAAGCCATATAACATGAACATGCCTTCCTGCAAGCCATATAACATGAACAGTTCTGCAGCCATATAACATGAACAGGCCTTCCTACAAGCCATATAACATGAACAGGCTTCCTGCAAGCCATATAACATGAACAGGCTTCCTGCAAGCCATATAACATGAGCTTCCTGCAAGCCATATAACATGAACAGGCCTTCCTACAAGCCATATAACATGAACAGTGTTTCCTACAAGCCATATAACATGAACAGTGCTTCCTGCAAGCCATATAACATGAACAGGCTTCCTGCAAGCCATATAACATGAACAGTGCTTCCTGCAAGCCATATAACATGAACAGGCCTTCCTACAAGCCATATAACATGAACAGTGTTTCCTACAAGCCATATAACATGAACAGGCCTTCCTACAAGCCATATAACATGAACAGGCCTTCCTACAAGCCATATAACATGAACAGTGTTTCCTACAAGCCATATAACATGAACAGGCCTTCCTACAAGCCATATAACATGAACAGTGTTTCCTACAAGCCATATAACATGAACAGTGCTTCCTACAAGCCATATAACATGAACAGTGCTTCCTGCAAGCCATATAACATGAACAGTGCTTCCTGCTAGCCATATAACATGAACAGTGTTTCCTGCTAGCCATATAACATGAACAGCCCTTCCTGCTAGCCATATAACATGAACAGTGCTTCCTGCAAGCCATATAATATGAACAGCCCTTCCTGCAAGCCATATAACATGAACAGCCCTTCCTGCTAGCCATATAACATGAACAGTGTTTCCTACAAGCCATATAACATGAACAGTGTTTCCTACAAGCCATATAACATGAACAGTGTTTCCTACAAGCCATATAACATGAACAGTGTTTCCTGCAAGCCATATAACATGAACAGGCCTTCCTACAAGCCATATAACATGAACAGTGTTTCCTACAAGCCATATAACATGAACAGGCCTTCCTACAAGCCATATAACATGAACAGTGTTTCCTGCTAGCCATATAACATGAACAGTGCTTCCTGCAAGCCATATAACATGAACAGTGCTTCCTACAAGCCATATAACATGAACAGGCCTTCCTACAAGCCATATAACATGAACAGGCCTTCCTACAAGCCATATAACATGAACAGTGTTTCCTACAAGCCATATAACATGAACAGTGCTTCCTGCAAGCCATATAACATGAACAGGCCTTCCTACAAGCCATATAACATGAACAGTGTTTCCTGCTAGCCATATAACATGAACAGGCCTTCCTACAAGCCATATAACATGAACAGTGTTTCCTACAAGCCATATAACATGAACAGTGTTTCCTACAAGCCATATAACATGAACAGTGTTTCCTACAAGCCATATAACATGAACAGTGTTTCCTGCAAGCCATATAACATGAACAGGCCTTCCTACAAGCCATATAACATGAACAGTGTTTCCTACAAGCCATATAACATGAACAGGCCTTCCTGCTAGCCATATAACATGAACAGTGTTTCCTACAAGCCATATAACATGAACTTTGTTTCCTACAAGCCATATAACATGAACAGGCCTTCCTGCAAGCCATATAACATGAACATGCCTTCCTGCAAGCCATATAACATGAACAGGCCTTCCTGCAAGCCATATAACATGAACAGTGTTTCCTACAAGCCATATAACATGAACAGGCCTTCCTACAAGCCATATAACATGAACAGTGTTTCCTACAAGCCATATAACATGAACAGTGCTTCCTGCAAGCCATATAACATGAACAGTGTTTCCTACAAGCCATATAACATGAACAGTGCTTCCTGCAAGCCATATAACATGAACAGTGCTTCCTGCAAGCCATATAACATGAACAGTGCTTCCTACAAGCCATATAACATGAACATGCCATCCTGCAAGCCATATAACATGAACAGTGTTTCCTACAAGCCATATAACATGAACAGTGTTTCCTACAAGCCATATAACATGAACAGTGTTTCCTACAAGCCATATAACATGAACATGCCATCCTGCAAGCCATATAACATGAACATGCCATCCTGCAAGCCATATAACATGAACAGTGTTTCCTACAAGCCATATAACATGAACAGTGTTTCCTACAAGCCATATAACATGAACAGTGTTTCCTACAAGCCATATAACATGAACATGCCATCCTGCAAGCCATATAACATGAACATGCCATCCTGCAAGCCATATAACATGAACAGTGTTTCCTACAAGCCATATAACATGAACAGTGTTTCCTACAAGCCATATAACATGAACAGTGTTTCCTACAAGCCATATAACATGAACATGCCATCCTGCAAGCCATATAACATGAACATGCCATCCTGCAAGCCATATAACATGAACAGTGTTTCCTACAAGCCATATAACATGAACAGTGTTTCCTACAAGCCATATAACATGAACAGTGTTTCCTACAAGCCATATAACATGAACAGTGCTTCCTACAAGCCATATAACATGAACAGTGCTTCCTACAAGCCATATAACATGAACAGTGCTTCCTGCAAGCCATATAACATGAACAGTGTTTCCTACAAGCCATATAACATGAACAGTGCTTCCTACAAGCCATATAACATGAACAGTGCTTCCTGCAAGCCATATAACATGAACAGTGTTTCCTACAAGCCATATAACATGAACAGTGCTTCCTACAAGCCATATAACATGAACAGTGCTTCCTGCAAGCCATATAACATGAACAGTGTTTCCTACAAGCCATATAACATGAACAGTGCTTCCTACAAGCCATATAACATGAACAGTGCTTCCTGCAAGCCATATAACATGAACAGTGTTTCCTACAAGCCATATAACATGAACAGTGTTTCCTACAAGCCATATAACATGAACAGGCCTTCCTACAAGCCATATAACATGAACAGTGTTTCCTACAAGCCATATAACATGAACAGTGTTTCCTACAAGCCATATAACATGAACAGTGTTTCCTACAAGCCATATAACATGAACAGGCCTTCCTACAAGCCATATAACATGAACAGGCCTTCCTACAAGCCATATAACATGAACAGTGTTTCCTACAAGCCATATAACATGAACAGTGCTTCCTACAAGCCATATAACATGAACAGCCTTCCTACAAGCCATATAACATGAACAGTGTTTCCTACAAGCCATATAACATGAACAGTGCTTCCTACAAGCCATATAACATGAACAGTGCTTCCTACAAGCCATATAACATGAACAGGCCTTCCTACAAGCCATATAACATGAACAGGCCTTCCTACAAGCCATATAACATGAACAGTGTTTCCTACAAGCAATATAACATGAACAGGCCTTCCTGCAAGCCATATAACATGAACAGGCCTTCCTACAAGCCATATAACATGAACAGTGTTTCCTACAAGCCATATAACATGAACAGTGCTTCCTACAAGCCATATAACATGAACAGTGCTTCCTACAAGCCATATAACATGAACAGTGTTTCCTACAAGCCATATAACATGAACAGTGTTTCCTACAAGCCATATAACATGAACAGTGCTTCCTGCAAGCCATATAACATGAACAGGCCTTCCTACAAGCCATATAACATGAACAGGCCTTCCTGCAAGCCATATAACATGAACAGGCCTTCCTACAAGCCATATAACATGAACAGTGCTTCCTACAAGCCATATAACATGAACAGGCCTTCCTACAAGCCATATAACATGAACAGTGTTTCCTACAAGCCATATAACATGAACAGTGCTTCCTACAAGCCATATAACATGAACAGTGTTTCCTACAAGCCATATAACATGAACAGTGTTTCCTACAAGCCATATAACATGAACAGCCTTCCTACAAGCCATATAACATGAACAGTGCCTTCCTACAAGCCATATAACATGAACAGTGTTTCCTACAAGCCATATAACATGAACAGTGCTTCCTACAAGCCATATAACATGAACAGTGTTTCCTACAAGCCATATAACATGAACAGTGTTTCCTACAAGCCATATAACATGAACAGGCCTTCCTGCAAGCCATATAACATGAACATGCCTTCCTGCAAGCCATATAACATGAACATGCCTTCCTGCAAGCCATATAACATGAACAGGCCTTCCTACAAGCCATATAACATGAACAGGCCTTCCTGCAAGCCATATAACATGAACAGGCCTTCCTGCAAGCCATATAACATGAACATGCTTCCTGCAAGCCATATAACATGAACAGGCCTTCCTACAAGCCATATAACATGAACAGTGTTTCCTACAAGCCATATAACATGAACAGGCCTTCCTGCAAGCCATATAACATGAACAGTGCTTCCTGCAAGCCATATAACATGAACAGTGCTTCCTGCAAGCCATATAACATGAACAGTGTTTCCTACAAGCCATATAACATGAACAGGCCTTCCTACAAGCCATATAACATGAACAGGCCTTCCTACAAGCCATATAACATGAACAGGCCTTCCTACAAGCCATATAACATGAACAGTGCTTCCTGCAAGCCATATAACATGAACAGTGTTTCCTACAAGCCATATAACATGAACAGGCCTTCCTGCAAGCCATATAACATGAACAGTGCTTCCTGCAAGCCATATAACATGAACAGGCCTTCCTACAAGCCATATAACATGAACAGTGTTTCCTACAAGCCATATAACATGAACAGTGTTTCCTACAAGCCATATAACATGAACAGTGTTTCCTACAAGCCATATAACATGAACAGTGTTTCCTACAAGCCATATAACATGAACAGTGCTTCCTACAAGCCATATAACATGAACAGGCCTTCCTACAAGCCATATAACATGAACAGGCCTTCCTACAAGCCATATAACATGAACAGTGCTTCCTGCAAGCCATATAACATGAACAGGCCTTCCTACAAGCCATATAACATGAACAGTGTTTCCTACAAGCCATATAACATGAACAGGCCTTCCTACAAGCCATATAACATGAACAGTGCTTCCTACAAGCCATATAACATGAACAGTGCTTCCTACAAGCCATATAACATGAACAGTGTTTCCTACAAGCCATATAACATGAACAGTGCTTCCTACAAGCCATATAACATGAACAGTGTTTCCTACAAGCCATATAACATGAACAGTGTTTCCTACAAGCCATATAACATGAACAGTGTTTCCTACAAGCCATATAACATGAACAGTGCTTCCTACAAGCCATATAACATGAACAGGCCTTCCTACAAGCCATATAACATGAACAGGCCTTCCTACAAGCCATATAACATGAACAGTGTTTCCTACAAGCCATATAACATGAACAGTGTTTCCTACAAGCCATATAACATGAACAGGCCTTCCTACAAGCCATATAACATGAACAGGCCTTCCTACAAGCCATATAACATGAACAGTGTTTCCTACAAGCCATATAACATGAACAGGCCTTCCTACAAGCCATATAACATGAAGTGTTTCCTACAAGCCATATAACATGAACAGTGTTTCCTACAAGCCATATAACATGAACAGTGTTTCCTACAAGCCATATAACATGAACAGTGTTTCCTACAAGCCATATAACATGAACAGGCCTTCCTACAAGCCATATAACATGAACATTGTTTCCTGCAAGCCATATAACATGAACAGTGCTTCCTGCAAGCCATATAACATGAACAGGCCTTCCTACAAGCCATATAATATGAACAGCCCTTCCTGCAAGCCATATAACATGAACAGTGTTTCCTGCTAGCCATATAACATGAACAGTGCTTCCTGCAAGCCATATAACATGAACAGTGCTTCCTACAAGCCATATAACATGAACAGTGTTTCCTACAAGCCATATAACATGAACAGTGCTTCCTGCAAGCCATATAACATGAACAGTGCTTCCTACAAGCCATATAACATGAACAGTGCTTCCTGCAAGCCATATAACATGAACAGGCCTTCCTACAAGCCATATAACATGAACAGTGTTTCCTACAAGCCATATAACATGAACAGTGTTTCCTACAAGCCATATAACATGAACAGTGTTTCCTACAAGCCATATAACATGAACAGTGCTTCCTACAAGCCATATAACATGAACAGTGTTTCCTACAAGCCATATACCATGAACAGGCCTTCCTACAAGCCATATAACATGAACAGGCCTTCCTACAAGCCATATAACATGAACAGTGTTTCCTACAAGCCATATAACATGAACAGTGCTTCCTGCAAGCCATATAACATGAACAGGCCTTCCTACAAGCCATATAACATGAACAGTGTTTCCTACAAGCCATATAACATGAACAGTGCTTCCTACAAGCCATATAACATGAACAGGCCTTCCTACAAGCCATATAACATGAACAGGCCTTCCTACAAGCCATATAACATGAACAGGCCTTCCTACAAGCCATATAACATGAACAGTGTTTCCTACAAGCAATATAACATGAACAGGCCTTCCTGCAAGCCATATAACATGAACAGGCCTTCCTACAAGCCATATAACATGAACAGTGTTTCCTACAAGCCATATAACATGAACAGTGCTTCCTACAAGCCATATAACATGAACAGTGCTTCCTACAAGCCATATAACATGAACAGTGTTTCCTACAAGCCATATAACATGAACAGTGTTTCCTACAAGCCATATAACATGAACAGTGCTTCCTGCAAGCCATATAACATGAACAGGCCTTCCTACAAGCCATATAACATGAACAGGCCTTCCTGCAAGCCATATAACATGAACAGGCCTTCCTACAAGCCATATAACATGAACAGGCCTTCCTACAAGCCATATAACATGAACAGGCCTTCCTACAAGCCATATAACATGAACAGTGTTTCCTACAAGCCATATAACATGAACAGTGTTTCCTGCAAGCCATATAACATGAACAGGCCTTCCTGCAAGCCATATAACATGAACAGTGTTTCCTACAAGCCATATAACATGAACAGTGTTTCCTACAAGACATATAACATGAACAGGCCTTCCTACAAGCCATATAACATGAACAGGCCTTCCTACAAGCCATATAACATGAACAGTGCTTCCTGCAAGCCATATAACATGAACAGTGCATCCTACAAGCCATATAACATGAACAGTGCTTCCTGCAAGCCATATAACATGAACAGGCCTTCCTGCAAGCCATATAACATGAACAGGCCTTCCTACAAGCCATATAACATGAACAGTGTTTCCTACAAGCCATATAACATGAACAGTGTTTCCTACAAGCCATATAACATGAACAGTGTTCCTACAAGCCATATAACATGAACAGTGTTTCCTACAAGCCATATAACATGAACAGTGTTTCCTACAAGCCATATAACATGAACAGTGCTTCCTACAAGCCATATAACATGAACAGTGTTTCCTACAAGCCATATAACATGAACATTGTTTCCTATAAGCCATATAACATGAACAGGCCTTCCTACAAGCCATATAACATGAACAGGCCTTCCTACAAGCCATATAACATGAACAGTGTTTCCTACAAGCCATATAACATGAACAGTGTTTCCTACAAGCCATATAACATGAACAGGCCTTCCTACAAGCCATATAACATGAACAGTGCTTCCTACAAGCCATATAACATGAACAGTGTTTCCTACAAGCCATATAACATGAACAGTGCTTCCTGCAAGCCATATAACATGAACAGTGCTTCCTGCAAGCCATATAACATGAACAGGCCTTCCTGCAAGCCATATAACATGAACAGTGCCTTCCTGCAAGCCATATAACATGAACAGTGCTTCCTGCAAGCCATATAACATGAACAGGCCTTCCTATTAGCCATATAATATGAACAGCCCTTCCTGCAAGCCATATAACATGAACAGTGTTTCCTGCTAGCCATATAACATGAACAGTGCTTCCTGCAAGCCATATAACATGAACAGTGCTTCCTACAAGCCATATAACATGAACAGTGTTTCCTACAAGCCATATAACATGAACAGTGCTTCCTGCAAGCCATATAACATGAACAGTGCTTCCTACAAGCCATATAACATGACCAGTGATTCCTGCAAGCCATATAACATGAACAGGCCTTCCTACAAGCCATATAGCATGAACATTGTTTCCTACAAGCCATATAACATGAACAGTGCTTCCTACAAGCCATATAACATGAACAGGCCTTCCTACAAGCCATATAACATGAACAGGCCTTCCTACAAGCCATATAACATGAACAGGCCTTCCTACAAGCCATATAACATGAACAGTGTTTCCTACAAGCAATATAACATGAACAGGCCTTCCTGCAAGCCATATAACATGAACAGGCCTTCCTACAAGCCATATAACATGAACAGTGTTTCCTACAAGCCATATAACATGAACAGTGTTTGTTTGGTGTTTGGTTTGGTGTTTTGTTTGGTGTTCCTACAAGCCATATAACATGAACAGTGTTTCCTGCAAGCCATATAACATGAACAGTGTTTCCTACAAGCCATATAACATGAACAGTGCTTCCTACAAGCCATATAACATGAACAGTGCTTCCTGCAAGCCATATAACATGAACAGTGTTTCCTGCAAGCCATATACATGAACAGTGCTTCCTGCAAGCCATATAACATGAACAGTGCTTCCTGCAAGCCATATAACATGAACAGTGTTTCCTACAAGCCATATAACATGAACAGTGTTTCCTACAAGCCATATAACATGAACAGTGTTTCCTGCAAGCCATATAACATGAACAGTGTTTCCTACAAGCCATATAACATGAACAGTGTTTCCTACAAGCCATATAACATGAACAGTGTTTCCTACAAGCCATATAACATGAACAGTGTTTCCTGCAAGCCATATAACATGAACAGTGCCTCCTACAAGCCATATAACATGAACAGTGTTTCCTACAAGCCATATAACATGACATGTTTCCTACAAGCCATATAACATGAACAGTGTTTCCTACAAGCCATATAACATGAACAGTGTTTCCTACAAGCCATATAACATGAACAGTGTTTCCTGCAAGCCATATAACATGAACAGTGTTTCCTGCAAGCCATATAACATGAACAGTGTTTCCTACAAGCCATATAACATGAACAGGCCTTCCTACAAGCCATATAACATGAACATGCCTTCCTGCAAGCCATATAACATGAACAGTGTTTCCTACAAGCCATATAACATGAACAGTGCTTCCTACAAGCCATATAACATGAACAGTGTTTCCTACAAGCCATATAACATGAACAGTGCTTCCTACAAGCCATATAACATGAACAGCCCTTCCTGCTAGCCATATAACATGAACAGTGTTTCCTACAAGCCATATAACATGAACAGTGCTTCCTACAAGCCATATAACATGAACAGTGCTTCCTACAAGCCATATAACATGAACAGTGCTTCCTACAAGCCATATAACATGAACAGTGTTTCCTACAAGCCATATAACATGAACAGTGCATCCTGCAAGCCATATAACATGAACAGTGTTTCCTGCAAGCCATATAACATGAACAGTGTTTCCTACAAGCCATATAACATGAACAGGCCTTCCTACAAGCCATATAACATGAACATTTAGCCATATAACATGAACAGGCCTTCCTACAAGCCATATAACATGAACAGGCCTTCCTACAAGCCATATAACATGAACAGGCCTTCCTGCAAGCCATATAACATGAACAGGCCTTCCTACAAGCCATATAACATGAACAGGCCTTCCTACAAGCCATATAACATGAACAGGCCTTCCTGCAAGCCATATAACATGAACAGTGCTTCCTGCAAGCCATATAACATGAACAGTGCTTCCTACAAGCCATATAACATGAACAGTGCTTCCTACAAGCCATATAACATGAACAGTGTTCCTCAGCCATATAACATGAACAGTGCTTCCTGCAAGCCATATAACATGAACAGGCTTCCTGCAGCCATATAACATGAACAGTGCTTCCTGCAAGCCATATAACATGAACATGCCTTCCTGCAAGCCATATAACATGAACAGGCCTTCCTGCAAGCCATATAACATGAACAGGCCTTCCTGCAAGCCATATAACATGAACAGTGCATCCTGCAAGCCATATAACATGAACAGTGTTTCCTACAAGCCATATAACATGAACAGTGCATCCTGCAAGCCATATAACATGAACAGGCCTTCCTACAAGCCATATAACATGAACAGTGTTTCCTACAAGCCATATAACATGAACAGTGTTTCCTACAAGCCATATAACATGAACAGTGCTTCCTACAAGCCATATAACATGAACAGTGTTTCCTACAAGCCATATAACATGAACAGTGCTTCCTACAAGCCATATAACATGAACAGGCCTTCCTACAAGCCATATAACATGAACAGTGTTTCCTGCTAGCCATATAACATGAACAGTGCTTCCTTCAAGCCATATAACATGAACAGGCCTTCCTACAAGCCATATAACATGAACAGGCCTTCCTGCAAGCCATATAACATGAACAGTGTTTCCTGCAAGCCATATAACATGAACAGTGTTTCCTACAAGCCATATAACATGAACAGTGTTTCCTACAAGCCATATAACATGAACAGTGCTTCCTACAAGCCATATACCATGAACAGGCCTTCCTACAAGCCATATAACATGAACAGGCCTTCCTACAAGCCATATAACATGAACAGTGCTTCCTACAAGCCATATACCATGAACAGGCCTTCCTACAAGCCATATAACATGAACAGGCCTTCCTACAAGCCATATAACATGAACAGGCCTTCCTACAAGCCATATAACATGAACAGTGTTTCCTACAAGCCATATAACATGAACAGTGTTTCCTACAAGCCATATAACATGAACAGTGTTTCCTACAAGCCATATAACATGAACAGTGTTTCCTACAAGCCATATAACATGAACAGTGTTTCCTACAAGCCATATAACATGAACAGTGCTTCCTACAAGCCATATAACATGAACAGGCCTTCCTACAAGCCATATAACATGAACAGTGTTTCCTGCTAGCCATATAACATGAACAGCCCTTCCTACAAGCAATATAACATGAACAGTGCTTCCTGCAAGCCATAGATCATTAACAGTGCTTACCTATAATAGAGAATCTGAGGTACTTGTCCTCTCATGTGGTTGGTTCCATTGCTACTGAGGGAACAAGCTGTAAACGTATATGTCGTTCCATCAGGACATTTCACCTTGCTAATCCCACCATCACCATTAAATGTTCTCTGGAAACCACGGTTACGCAGTCGAATGGCATACTTAACTCCTTCCTGAAAATAATTTGTCATAATTTACAAGACTCAAAAGACTACATCAGAAGAAATCAACACTTGCGTTTACTACATACTTACAATAGCTGGCGAACCTACCTTACCTTAATACAGCCAACAGTATACTATATACTTACAACAGTACACCCTCCAATACCTGGCAAACCTACCTTACCTTAATACAGCCAACAGTATACTATATACTTACAACAGTACACCCTCCAATACCTGCACCTACCTTACCTTAATACAGCCAACAGTATACTATATACTTACAACAGTACACCCTCCAATACCTGCACCTACCTTACCTTAATACAGCCAACAGTATACTATATACTTACAACAGTACACCCTCCAATACCTGCACCTACCTTACCTTAATACAGCCAACAGTATACTATATACTTACAACAGTACACCCTCCAATACCTGCACCTACCTTACCTTAATACAGCCAACAGTATACTATATACTTACAACAGTACACCCTCCAATACCTGCACCTACCTTACCTTAATACAGCCAACAGTATACTATATACTTACAACAGTACACCCTCCAATACCTGGCAAACCTACCATACCTTGATACAGCCAAAATCCGTAAAAATCCAAAATATTGTTGCGTCACAGTAAACATGATTCTCGATGTGATGATTGAGCTTATTTACCCTCGCCTTCGGGGAACCATCAATGATTCTCATTGCGTCACAGGCCATTTTATTGTGTCAAAAACGCAAGAAACACACTCTGTAGAAAACACTGCGCAATAGAAATGTCAAATTTAAGGACTTTTTAAGGACTTAATGTTTGTTTTGGCTATTTTTAAGTACTTTTTAGTACTTAATTCCGGAATTTCTAATTTAAGGACTTTTAAGGACTATTAAGGACCCGTACGAACCCTGTATACTATAATTTACTAATAAACTTCACGACTAAGTAGCTGACTTACCTTAATAGGACTTGGTTTATCAAACTTGATTTCAGCAATATCGTTGACACAGTCCTCAGCACCGTATGATCCCTTCACGGTCTCTATGCTGTGCCAGCGCTGCGTGTGTGACGCATCTGCATTCTGCCCATTACTTTGCTGTTAATATCAAATCACACATCAATTATTGCTTATACAGAGTGTTGGCCTAGTGGGTAAGGCGATCGGCTAGGAAGCGGGAGGTCGAAGGTTCGAACCTCGTCAGGGGTTCATTCTCATATGGCCGGTTGGTCAACTGCCAGTTAGTTAAATATAATGGTTACCGATTGCCTATCATAAGAGGTGTCTCATAAGTCAGAAATGACTGGCTCTTTCAATAGGGGTGACTCTATAATAAACAAACACACACTACAGAAATCTATCTGGCTGCAAACATCTCGCAATATTACAATCTGGTTTGGTATCCGTGTCACTAGGCCAGTGAAAGCTTCTGTAGAGATCGAACGCGACACCCATTGTTCGTGACGTGGCAGAGATTATGAAGAATTAGTTTAACCCTTTCCTTCATAGAGATGTAAGTAAATATACTATTATATCTCCATACAAACGACAGTCATTTAACCCTTTCCTTCATAGAGATGTAAGTAAATATACTATTATATCTCCATATAAACGACAGCCATTAAACCCTTTCCTTCGTAGAGATGTAAGTAAATATACTATTATATCTCCATACAAACGACAGCCATTAAACCCTTTCCTTCATAGAGATGTAAGTAAATATACTATTATATCTCCATATAAACGACAGCCATTAAACCCTTTCCTTCGTAGAGATGTAAGTAAATATACTATTATATCTCCATACAAACGACAGTCATTTAACCCTTTCCTTCGTAGAGATGTAAGTAAATATACTATTATATCTCCATACAAACGACAACCATTTAACCCTTTCCTTCGTAGAGATGTAAGTAAATATACTATTATATCTCCATACAAACGACAGTCATTTAGCTATCAACCAGTGGATAAGTAGTCGCCATATCTATCCCACGTCCATAGATATTACTGGGACTACATGAGATTCTGGATTTTATTATGAACATTGGTTTGGCTACTACATTGTCAATGTATGTCGTATTGATAATGGCGTCATCAGGTGCTTCTATGAGGGAAAGGGTTTATTATGAGCACTGGTTTGGCTACTACATTGTCAATGTATGTCGTATTGGTAATGGCGTCAAGAGGTGCTTCAATGAGGGAAAGGGTTAAACATATTTTAATTTCGGAATCAAACATTCGACAAAATATAACATACAAAATAATTAGATGACTTAGATTGGAAGTTAGACTTATTAAACATTCTCTCCAGGGCTCATTCTAGAGGGCGATTTGGGCGAAATAGTCGCCATAGAGACCCTGACTCCGCCCCTTGTGTATATACGTAAAGAAGGAATTTACCATGATTAAATCTGCAACAAAACATTACTTAGCGTGTGATATCAAATGCGACTTCATTTTACTAGCATTTTTGTAATTTGTGACGTTATCTACGCTTTCTAAAAAATAACTATTTTTGCACTCTTGGTAAAACCATCTGTATTATATTTCCAATCAGCATAATTAAAACACTGTCGTGATGTCATACATTTGTACTAGCCATACATTAATATTGGACTGCTTTCAAAAGTATTATATTAAATCATATGCGTAAATGTATGAAATTGACAAGTAAACTATTGGCAATGTGTTCTACGCTACGTGCCTCACACAGTCCAATAATTTACATATTGGATCGTTTTCGGCTTATTCAATTCTATTCAACATATTTATTGCATTAAATATGAAACATATTTATAGCAAACAATACATAAACAAAGAACAATGGAAAGGCATGGATACATTTTAAGAAGAGCATAGATGGTTGTGATGTCTAAAATTGTTAATTTCTTGCTAAATTTACGTAATATATAAATTTGGATAGGTTTGGAACAATTTTCCTACACATCTTAAACTTTACGACACTGCTATATCATTATATATATATACCTCATCCAGTAGCTCAAGTTCATAGTTATACCCCCCCTCTCCGCCGTACAGACATATTCCAGCAATCACTATGCCCGGCTTGTCCACCATAAACTCTATAGCATCAGGGGAACCATTGCCTGTGTTCCAGTATGCCGTCTGACTAGTACGTGTGAAGCGATTCGGTGTCACCAACATCGGTCGGGTCGTTGACGTTACATCAGTCTGTACATATATATATAAATAGTCTGATTAGTACGTGTGAAGCGATTCGGTGTCACCAACATCGGTCGGGTCGTTGACGTTACATCAGTCTGTACATATATATATATAAACAAAGTTAGCTTGAACTTCCACACAATGAATACTTCTTTTGAATGACTTGATTCAAAAAGTGAAATTGACTGACAATAGTCCCATCGTGAATTTACACAACTGACTGACAATAGCTTCATTGTCCACTTATACAATGAAACTGACTGACAATAGCTTCACTGCCCACTTATACAATGAAACTGACTGACAATAGCTTCATTGCCCACTAATACAATGAAACTGACTGACAATAGCTTCATTGCCCACTTATACAATGAAACTGACTGACAATAGCTTCATTGCTCACTAATACAATAAAACTGACTGACAATAGCTTCATTGCCCACTAATACAATGAAACTGACTAACAATAGCTTCATTGCCCATTTATATAATGAAACTTACTAACAATAGCTTCATTGCCCATTAATACAGTGAAACTGACATCAATAGCTTCATTGCCCATTTATACAATGACACTGACTGACAATAGCTTCATTGCCCACTAATACAATGAAACTGACTAACAATAGCTTCATTGCCCATTTATGTAATGAAACTTACTAACAATAGCTTCATTGCCCATTTATACAGTGAAACTGACATCAATAGCTTCATTGCCCATTTATACAATGACACTGACTAACAATAGCTTCATTGCCCACTTATACAATGAAACTGACTAACAATAGCTTCATTGCCCATTTATACAATGACACTGACTAACAATAGCTTCATTGCCCACTAATACAATGAAACTGACTGACAATAACTCCAGTGTGCACGTACACCGTGAAACTGACAGACAATAACCCCAGTGTGCACTTACACTGTGAAACTGAATGACAATAACTCAAGTGTACTTACACCGTGAAACTGACAGACAATAACTCCAGTGTGCACTTACACCATGAAACTGAATGACAATAACTCCAGTGTGCACTTACACCATGAAACTGAATGACAATAACGCCAGTGTGCGCTTACACTGTGAAACTGAATGACAATAACTCCAGTGTGCACTTACACCATGAAACTGAATGACAATAACTCCAGTGTGCACTTACACCGTGAAACTGAATGACAATAACTCAAGTGTGCACTTACACCATGAAACTGAATGACAATAACTCCAGTGTGCACTTACACCATGAAACTGAATGACAATAACTCCAGTGTGCACTTACACCATGAAACTGAATGACATTAACTCCAGTGTGCGCTTACACCGTGAAACTGAATGACAATAACTCAAGTGCACTTACACCATGAAACTGAATTACAATAACTCCAGTGTGCACTTACACCGTGAAACTGAATGACAATAACCCCAGTGTGCGCTTACACCATGAAACTGACAGACAATAACCCCAGTGTGCGCTTACACCATGAATACCATCGCATTAGTAGTAATAACTACTGTACCTCTAGTCCAGTAGCCGTGGCAGCCAACTCACTGACAATAGTAGAGAGCAAAGAACACGTGTTGGCCACGAGCACAGCCGGGTACGGTGACTGGGCCTTGATCAGAGTCTGTCTGACTGGGTACGACACGATCATCAGCAAGCGGTCCAGAACTTCACTGAACGATATATGACTGCTACCAATACTGGATGCCTGAAAATATACAACACACAATATACACACATTGCCGAGAGGTAAAGCTGTACAGTACAGTAGTTTGTACATTACCGAGAGGTAAAGCTGTACTGTACAGTAGTTTGTACATTACCGAGAGGTAAAGCTGTACTGTACAGTAGTTTGTACATTACCAAGAGGTAAAGCTGTACTGTACAGTAGTTTGTACATTACCAAGAGGTAAAGCTGTACAGTACAGTAGTTTGTACATTACCGAGAGGTAAAGCTGTACTGTACAGTAGTTTGTACATTGCCAAGAGGTAAAGCTGTACTGTACAGTAGTTTGTACATTACCAAGAGGTAAAGCTGTACTGTACAGTAGTTTGTACATTACCAAGAGGTAAAGCTGTACAGTACAGTAGTTTGTACATTGGGGTGTGTTGTGTGTGTGTACATTGCCAAGAGGTAAAGCTGTACTGTACAGTAGTTTGTACATTGCCAAGAGGTAAAGCTGTACTGTACAGTAGTTTGTACATTACCGAGAGGTAAAGCTGTACTGTACAGTAGTTTGTACATTGCCAAGAGGTAAAGCTGTACTGTACAGTAGTTTGTACATTACCAAGAGGTAAAGCTGTACTGTACAGTAGTTTGTACATTACCAAGAGGTAAAGCTGTACTGTACAGTAGTTTGTACATTGCCAAGAGGTAAAGCTGTACTGTACAGTAGTTTGTACATTGCCAAGAGGTAAAGCTGTACAGTAGTTTGTACATTGCCAAGAGGTAAAGCTGTACTGTACAGTAGTTTGTACATTGCCAAGAGGTAAAGCTGTACAGTACAGTAGTTTGTACATTGCCAAGAGGTAAAGCTGTACAGTACAGTAGTTTGTACATTGCCAAGAGGTAAAGCTGTACTGTACAGTAGTTTGTACATTGCCAAGAGGTAAAGCTGTACAGTACAGTAGTTTGTACATTGCCAAGAGGTAAAGCTGTACTGTACAGTAGTTTGTACATTGCCAAGAGGTAAAGCTGTACTGTTAGTAGTAGAA
This sequence comes from Archivesica marissinica, assembly GCA_014843695.1. Lineage (NCBI taxonomy): Eukaryota > Metazoa > Mollusca > Bivalvia > Venerida > Vesicomyidae > Archivesica > Archivesica marissinica. The sequence goes on along the minus strand of CM026391.1, from coordinate 22,827,258 downwards.
ATGATGTGATTTATGTATTGAAATGATGTGATTTACGTATTGAATTAATGTGATTTACATATTGAAATGATGTGATTTACATATTGAATTAATGTGATTTACGTATTGAAATGATGTGATTTACGTATTGAAATGATGTGATTTACGTATTGAAATGATGTGATTTACGTATTGAATTAATGTGATTTACGTATTGAAATGATTGGCGATGCTACAGGCAGACATTCAAACTCTGTAAACAGCACACGCAATATTTTTCTTTCATTGTATTTTTATCCTAGTATAAGATTCATTATGTATTGTTTTCATAGAATTTGCCAAATAACTAAAAACGTCTTTTCAAAAAAGTGTTGTAACTTTAATACAAGTTATGGCAAGTCTACAAACAATAAACAGTCTCCGTGTCCTAGTGGTTAAGGCGGCCAGCAGGAGGTCAAAGGTTCGAACCTCGTTAGGGGTTCATTCTGATATGGCACTTTGGTGAGCCGCAAGCTAGTTAAATAATGATTATCGATTGCCTATCAGCCAGGCGCCTGTCCTACAAGGATAGAATTCGGGAAGTACTGATGTCCATAAAAGGTGTCTTATAAGCCAGTAATGGCTGGCCCTTTCAAATAGGGGTGACACTATAATAAACAAACACTTTACTTTTACAATAGTAAATTACATGCTGTAAGGTTGCCAGCTTACGCCTACAACTGATCAAGAAACGCTTAGTAAGTACACGAACCCCAATTCTGCTGGTCATGTGACCAACTAGCAATGGAAACCTGTGTATATCTCCCATCCTAGCCACACTGTTAGTGTTATCATCCATTATCACAGTCGACTGTCTGCGCAATATCTCCTCCGTCTGAGGCTCACAGTTGATTGGCATGATGTTGGTCAGCTTAATTGTAGGATGACACATTGCTTCCATAATCGCAGCTAGAAGTCGGCCGTACCCTCCTGCATTCATCATACTCTGTATATACGACAATAAAATATATATGCATCAGCCGTACTTAATTTACTGGTTCCATTTATCTAAAATCGGTACTAACTTATTTGTTCCCTAAATAAAACATTGCTACTTACTTATTGGTTCCGTAATTAAAACATTGCTACTAACTTACTGGTTCCCTAAATAAAGCATTGATACTAACTTATTGGTTCCGTAATTAAAACATTGCTACTAACTTACTGGTTCCCTAAATAAAGCATTGATACTAACTTATTGGTTCCGTAATTAAAACATTGCTACTAACTTACTGGTTCCCTAAATAAAGCATTGATACTAACTTACTGGTTCCCTAAATAAATCATTGATACTGACTTACTGGTTCCCTAAATAAAGCATTGATACTGACTTACTGGTTCCCTAAATAAAGCATTGATACTAACTTACTGGTTCCGTAAATAAAGCATTGATACTGACTTACTGGTTCCCTAAATAAAGCATTAATACTAACTTACTAGTTCCCTAAATAAAGCATTGATACTGACTTACTAGTTCCCTAAATAAAGCATTGATACTGACTTACTAGTTCCCTAAATAAAGCATTGATACTGACTTACTGGTTCTCTAAATAAAGCATTGATACTGACTTACTGGTTCTCTAAATAAAGCATTGATACTGACTTACTGGTTCTCTAAATAAAGCATTGATACTGACTTACTGGTTCCCTAAATAAAGCATTGATACTGACTTACTGGTTCTCTAAATAAAGCATTGATACTGACTTACTGGTTCTCTAAATAAAGCATTGATACTGACTTACTGGTTCCCTAAATAAAGCATTGATACGGACTTACTGGTTCCCTAAATAAAGCATTGATACAGACTTACTAGTTCCCTAAATAAAGCATTGATACTGACTTACTGGTTCCCTAAATAAATCATTGATACTAACTTACTGGTTCCCTAAATAAAGCATTGATACTAACTTACTGGTTCCCTAAATATAGCATTGATACGGACTTACTGGTTCCAGATGCTGCAGTAGATCACACAAACACAGCCACTTGAGGGTACCCGTGGGATAGAAGGCGTGGAAACATGACCTGAACGTCAGGTGACACTCATTGAGAATATCTTCCACAAATGGAGACGAGATGTCGATACCAGGTGGCTTATCAACAAAAACCTTGAACTTATCGGGGTTGACCTCCTCGGCCAGGATCCTTCGTAGCAGGTCCTGTGTACTCCCGACACACTCGGCAAGTCTTACAGTCTCAGCCCTCATTCTCCGCACCATCACTAAATCAAGAAATACACTGCCTTATAGCATAGAAAATACACTGGCATACAACACAAACATCATCATTGATTTGTTATATGTTATATTTCGGGTTTTATGCCTGCATCAGCACCATTTCGGGCTATATCGCCGGCGGGCAGTTTTACCTAACAACACCTTTCCTGGGCAGGCTCCAGCGGTTAACCAGTACTTGGGTGCACCAACCTCCGTAAGAAACTGCCAACTTTTTCATATAAATGAGACACGGCCTGAGCGGGGCTCGAACCCGTGACCATCAGTGATGATAGGTTACAGTGGTATACAAGTCAGCGACCTTACCCACTCGACCATGGAGGCGGACTCATCATCGATTTGATTTGCATTATACCGACATAATACAAAGATATGACGAATCATAACCAAAGAGACTTTGTAACCTTTGTTTGAGGTCGGACGCTGTGGGTGTGAAACCGTGTTAGTATAATGGTAAACCAATTATATTTCTCCGGTTAAATTCCCTGTTTTTACAATGGCGTGTCCACTATGTTTTCAGGATTAATGACTTCCCAATTAAGACAGAAATGTTGTACATACCACCGTCTGGATAAACTTCAGTCACATATCTCTTCAATAGTCGGAGACATGCTCTGCTGATGTAAACAAGCTTCTGCAGATCAGCAACCGCGCCCAGGAGACTACTACCCCGGGTCGTGTCAATGTCCTCGGCTATAGAGTGGAACGTTTTCCAACTCCACTCCAACAATTTCAACAGAGCCTCAAAACTCTCCTACAACAAAATACAAGCCTCAAAACTCTCCTACAACAAACAAAATACAAGCCTCAAAACTCTCCTACAACAAAATACAAGCCTCAAAACTCTCCTACAACAAACAAAATACAAGCCTCAAAACTCTCCTACAACAAAATACAAGCCTCAAAACTCTCCTACAACAAAATACAAGCCTCAAAACTCTCCTACAACAAACAAAATACAAGCCTCAAAACTCTCCTACAACAAAATACAAGCCTCAAAACTCTCCTACAACAAAATACAAGCCCAAAACTCTCCACAACAAATCAAGCCTCAAAACCTCCTACAACAAAATACAGCCTCAAAACTCTCCTACACAAATACAAGCCTCAAAACTCTCCTACACAAAACAGCCTCAAAACTCTCCTACAACAAAATACAAGCCCAAAACTCTCCTACAACCAAAATACAACCTCAAAACTCTCCTACAACAAATACAAGCCTCAAACTCTCCTACAACAAAATACAAGCCTCAAACCACAACAAAATACAAGCCTCAAAACTCTCCTACAACAAAATACAAGCCTCAAAACTCTCTTACAACAAACAAAGTACAAGCCTCAAAACTCTCTTACAACAAAATACAAGCCTCAAAACTCTCCTACAACAAAATACAAGCCTCAAAACTCTCCTAAAACAAAATACAAGCCTCAAAACTCTCCTACAACAAAATACAAGCCTCAAAACTCTCCTACAACAAAATACAAGCCTCAAAACTCTCTTACAACAAACAAAGTACAAGCCTCAAAACTCTCCTACAACAAACAAAATACAAGCCTCAAAACTCTCCTACAACAAACAAAATACAAGCCTCAAAACTCT